>BSBM01000825.1:5217500-5565000 GCA_027924585.1 Larix kaempferi
CTCGAGTTGCTATCTCTAAGGTTGATTCAAAGAAATGATGTTATAACTCGTGACTAAGGAAGGATCTATGATTTTTCTTACTCTTTTTTTGGTGGATGTTGGTAAGATCTTTTAATATTTTTGTTTGACGTTGCTATTGTGCACCTTGAGCAAGGTAAGTTAGGGTTTTTAATTGCATCTTGTCAATCTTGTTTTAGGAGACTTTCTGCTTGAAGGAGCTCCCATAGTTGGGCCTTGGAATTCATTGTTTTCGCTAATTAGGCTAAGGCTACTTTGACCTATCTAGGGTTAATAGTCTTTGCACTAATTGGTAAATCTTGAATAGCCAAATTGAGAAAGGACATTAACCTTGATCTCTTATTGCCCAAGGGTTGAGGACTAAGGTCTAACCCCTTCTCTTCTTCAATTTTATCAAATTTATGTTGTATATATTACAAAAAATATATAATATTTAGAAAAAACCTAAAAATATAGAAAATTCATATTGTGAATTTTGGAAATGTGCTTTGTTGGAAAAGTGCGCCCTAGTAGGTTTCCCGGTGAATCCTTAAGGGCATCCCTTTCCTGTGGTTGGATTGAAAATTTTATCGTGTTTTGTGTTAACTAAAGCATTTTTCAGATCTGGTGTACCAAGTACAACCGGTACATCAATCAAATTAGCAAGCTTTGAAGGCCTAAAAAAGAAAGGAAAAAGGCCTAGGTTGACCCCTCGGGGGTTGGACATTTGTTGGAAAGGTCTTAAGCGGGTCCACCATCTATTTGAGGGTTGGTAAGGACTTAAACCATATCTAGTTAAGCACTTTCAGATCTGATTTAGGGCTTCCTTTCACTCTCTTGAGGCATGTCACCTACCCTAACCCCCAAGGTACATCTTAAACTTAGTTGCATGGGTTCACGTACCCGAGGGTAGGGTTCAATCCCTGCACCGGGTTCACGAACCCACATCTCCAATTCGGGTTCGAGTTCTTGGTTGGCGAACCAATACGAACTGGGTTCTTGATTGAAGAACCCGAGACACCGGTTTAAAAAAATGGGTTCGTTTGGGTTAGAGGGGACGATGTACCCTGATTTTTTAAGCAGTGAAATAAATCAAAGGAAGGGGGGAAGGTGCCACCCCTCCCAAATCTAAAATTACGACCTCCAAACTCTTCAAACATCATAATTTGCCATTCAAACATCTCATAATCATTTCATTCAGCAACGACAGTGTTTGGTGAAGGGATTTCCACGGCAACAGTGTTTGGTAAAACCGTGAAGGGCTTTCCACATTGAATACAGCGACAAGGTTACAATGTTATAGCAAGGAGAATCATTGAATGAAATCATTGTTGAGTGTTTTCTGAATTTTGTATTTTCTATTTCATGTCTAGAAATGCCATTGGCACATTAGGCAAATTTTGAATGTAGTATGACAATGGAATCATAATATAACTTCCACTTGATATCAAATTTTATGTTCCAATGTGAATGTTGAATGAATGATGAATCATTGAATTATGAAGAAATATGCATGTGACATGTTTTTAACTTTTAATTGTATTGTTTTGTTACAACTACTTATATATGTGTGTGTGTGTGTGTGTGTGTGTGTAGAGTACCTTGATGAACCCAAGTACCCTATTTCAAAAAGTGGCGTCCCCGTCCCCGCACCCGCACCCGTACCCGTCCCCGCACCCACATTTCCTGGCAACTTAGATCTTAAATGGTAAGTTGGCATTGTTTGGGTTGGTTTTCATCTATTTTCTGAAGTGTTATTGAATGCTGCAATTTTATAACAGCAGTGCCCTAGTAAGTTTCCCGGTGAATCCTTAAGGGTGTCCCTTTCCTGTGGTTGGACTGAGAATTTACCGTGTTTTGTGTTATCTAAAGCATTTTTCAGATCTGGTGTAGCAGGTGCCACTAGTACATCAATCAAATTAACAAGCTTTGAAGGCCTAAAAAAGCAAGGAAAAAAGCCTAGGTTGACCCCTCGGGGGTTGGACACTTGTTGGAAAGATTTTAAGTGAGTCCACCATCTATTTGAGGGTTGGTTAGGGCTTAAACCAGATCTAGTTAAGCACTTTCAGATCTGATTTAGGGCTCCCTTTCACTCTCTTGAGGCATGTCACCTGCCCTAACCCCCAAGGTACATCTTATATGGTAAGTTGGCATTGTTTGGGTTGGTTGTCATCCATTTTCTTAAGTGTTATTGGAAGCTGCAATTTTACAACAGCAGTAATATATTGAATTTATCTATCTTGTTATTCATAACAAAGTGTTATAACTTCTCCCTCTCACCTAGTGTCATTTATGCTTCATTGTTTTGATTCCATAAGGAAATAGTCTTAGATGAGAGGTTTCTTGTGAGGGGTATTTGTTGGTTGTTGGAGTGATTGAAGATATCATTCACCAATATTAGGGACTCCCCCTTGGTCTTAGGAGTTGACAAGGGTGCTAATTTGAGCGGTAACAGAGGTGACAATGGATAACACCTCTAGGTTGCAGTTGGGCTAACCATGATCTTTGGGGCTTTAAATATACCTGCTAGTTCATGTCGTAACATAGTGTACTGACAAATTTCTAGTTTTTTCATCAAACCACCTAAACAAATCGTATGGAGGGCCATCTAGATATTTTAAAGTTGTCTTAATTTATTGTCATCTCTTCACAAATACATCTCAAAATATTTTTCGATTTCATTGACCCAAACTATGCTTCATTTTTTCAGCCCTTGAAATTCGATCCTTCCATCATTGGTGCTATTCTTACTAAGGCTCCTATAATGTAATGCTCCGTAATTGAAAAAATAAAAACACTTTGTTGCCAAGAAACTCTTTCAAGACTTGGCACAATTTTTAGAAATTTTGTTGATCTTTTGACATAACCCTATACTCCACAAAGGATTGAATTTCTCTTTTACACCATGTTATGTGACCAGCCACTTCCCATGATGAGATTTTAGATTTCTCAAGGATATCTATCACTAGTTTTGAGTCCCCTTCAAAGATAAACTTCCCAAGGCTTGCATCAAGGGATTCCACAATAACAAGGATGAGAGCTTCTAATTCTGATTTTTTTTAATTAAGGCTTCCTTTAAACTCTACTAATAGGCAATCTGTACAAGCTCTAATACAAAAAAAGCAAGTTGCCCAAGCAGAGTTCACAAGCAAGTGCAGAACTCAAAACTCAAGGTTGGCTAGCGTCAAAACACCCCATCAAGTAGTTAAAGTCACGAGCATAGTCAAAAATAAAACTAGTTTGACTTAGGCCAGAACACCCCAAGAAGTCAAAGTCATAAGCATAAACAAGGGCATAAGCCAAACAAGAGAGCATTAGTTAACAACAATGCGAGCCACTGGAGGGGATTGATCAAAACCATATGGGGCCTTACCCCAACCTATAACTGGAAGATCAACATCAATAAAACAATGGGGCTCCACCCATCAGTAGGGCACTCAGAGGGCTTGGGACCCTATGAGATCACCAATGATTGTAGGGAACTGCTTGTTCACCTATGGAGGTCCCAAGTGTCCTACTACATGCTCTCTCATGCCTCTCCCAAAGCTATCAACTTATGTGGTGGCGAGGTTGGTTGCAAGCTGAGCCAACCAACCCAATAGGCCTAGAGTGGGTCAAGCTAGGCCAAGAGGGATGTAGGCCCAGAGAACTAAACACTCCAAGGGGTTACACACCCGGTGAATCGAATGATACTCTACTAATGGCGCAAGGACACCATACAAATAATTTAGAAGCTGTTGAAGTTTCTCCATTTCTAGTTGCACCTTCCAAGATTGTACCTCAATCAACATAATCAAATTGTTAAGAAGCAAAGTTGCATTGTACCAATAAAATTGATGAGACGATACAACATCATCAAACAAAACCTTATTGCATTGTTCCAAATCCAAAATAGTACTTCGACTCATCCAAGTGGCCCAAAACTCTACATGGAAGGCAATCACCTAACAAGGCAACCTACTAAGAGAGGGAGGCAAGAAAAATTTGTTGGCACACAAACTCAACCTAGGTCCATGCTTTCCTAACAAGTGAATAAAACCAAAAGATTTGCTTCAATGTTTCATCTAGCCGACATTGAGGACACTAGGGGTTATCGATCCCCAAGTAAGATAAACATATATCAATAGGGAGCCCCTCTATCATTAGGCTTCAGGCAATCCCATTGTCTTGGATGATATTGATCCATTGTCGGAATGGGTAGAGGAGACTCACCTAGTAAAGTTTGATTATAATAACTTGGGGTGGATGGATATGGATGATGATCCACCAGTAGCACCAGGCATGGTAGGAACTAGCCATGCTACTACTAGTACTACTACTGTAGATGTTCCTAAGGAGTTTGAAGAGTTTGAACTAGAGGATGGTATTGTAGTTGATGTTGGGGATCCCATTTCTAGTAGTGATGATGAGTTTGATGATTAATCATGTTGATTAGTGATCACTAATATGTAATAGGCAAGTAACTTGTAGCATGTTGTTTTTTGGACTCCAAAGGCTATCTAGAGCCTAGTTGTTTATGTATTTTGTTTTGGATATGTATTGCACTCAGTGCCATTTTTCTATATTCACCCTTACATTGTATATACATGAGCAAACTTTGCATGTTTTGTCTCTAATTATTTGGAATTTCAGATTTACCTTGATGTATATGAATATATATTTTTGCAAAAGTGTTTTAATATTTTATGTATTTTTTCGTAAATGGGTTAATAAACCAAGTCATCAGTTGATTCCAATCCAAGTCTAATCTAACCCTTGATCAATTACGATTTTTAAAACATTGACCCTCCCATGCCATGAGGTGTCTTGTTATTGGTCCATGTCCTCATCCAAGTCCTTCTGCAAACCCTTTATCGCCTTCTACCTTGTCTTAATGTTAATGATCTAGGGTGGGGACCACACCCATAGTATACCCTCTTACTTTTCTTCTTCATTTCTTTCCCTTTGATGTGGGCGTGGAGGTTGGAGGTTTCATGCCTTTCTTTTGCTTGCCCCCTCCACGCTGCATTGGATCTACGGTCCCACCCCTTATGATTTAGTTAATGTAAGGGGCAGAGGGAAAAGACAACACCTCCCCCTCAAGACTTTCCCACTTTCACTTTATAATACGAAGAGTGGAGGATGGGATCTCCACTACCTCATGACTTTGCCCACTTTATAATGTTGTTCAATGGGGACACATCCTGTAGGGTCAAGGGCACGCCCCTTGCGCTTCCCACACACTCGAGATGGGGGGGGGGGGGCACCTCGCAAAACATTTCACCACACCCCCCATTTTGTGTAACTCGGCAAAATGCACAACAAAACATTTAGCCAATGTCTAGGGCATGTTTCACAAAATGGGGGGCTTCTAGGTGCCCCCTCCCAAAAAGCAAGACGCCTGGGCATCCTCCCTGAATTTTTCCAAAAAAGCCCTAAAAAAAAAAATTTTTAAATAACATTAAAAAAAATTAAACCTAATTTCATTTTACACATACTTCATGCAGCAGATGGATGTAGAGGACTAGTCCATGGAATTGTCCCCTTCATGCTTATTTGATGTTGATTTCTTTTAGCAACTTTTATTTTCCATGTTCATTGTCCATTGTTAGTTTCAGTTTAACTTTTGACTCCAGATAGTAATGACCTCAGATGTCTTTGACTCGTCACTCTTTACTATTTTTGAGTGATTTTAATTTAATAATTCAGACTTCAGTATCTACCATTTACTATTTAGCATTTACTTTTAGTATTTAAATTTTACTTAGAACTATTTAAAATGAGGAATCTAAATCAATGTATTTCATTTATGATTTTGTTATAAGTTAGAAATTTGAAAAGATGTGCCTGTATCATTGATTCAATGTGAAATTCAAATATGATAAATCATAAATCATAATAACAAGGGTGATTGATGAATCAAGTTTGTATCATTTCATCATTTTGAATTTAGTATTTAGTATTCACATTGCACAATTATGAATTTACATGGGATGAAGAATTGTTATGTTGGGATTTTTATTTTTATTTTTATTTTAGAGATGGGGCCCTCTATGCTAGGGACCCCAACGTCCACTTGTCCCCCATGGATTTCCCTAAAATGTGAGTGGTGTCTCTACAGGACCCCCATGTGCTTTTCCTCACTCCTGCGTCCCAAAAACTTGGTGGAACACTACTTTAAATAGAAGGGTGGAGAATGGGCTCTCCACTACCTCATGACTTGCCCAAATTCATTGTATAATACAAAAGGCAGAGGATGGGCTCTCCACTACCTCAATATTTGGGCCCACTTTGAAAGACTTTAACTGCATGCCTTTGAAATAGCAAGAATAGGGCCATTTGTATGTAAAGGGGGCACTTGTGCATTTAACTTATTGATGGGCCCCAAATACCATGAGGCACTTGCTGATAGGGCCACACATGCTATTGCCTTATGTCCATGTCACCGCTTGGCCTGCCATAGGGCACCTGCTGATTAGCGTCCATACAGGCTATAGCCTTTAATCCATGTATATAAAGGGAAATGTGAAAAAGGTAGGTGGAGCTACAACTATCATCAGATCTTAGCCCTTCCATCCTCACTCTCAGTCATTGGTTTAGAGTGAGAATTGGCCATCCTACATGCATTAGATAAAGTAAGTCTTAATGGTTTATAATATTATATATGTGAAAGCCTTCCATGGTATTGTACAAAAGTCAGAGACTTGATGCGCATTTGTCCTTGTCCATGTCCATGGGTTAATTTTAGGTTAATCTCATTGCACCCATGTACCAACAACACCCTGGTCACCACCTACCGGCTACCACTTTGTCCATTGTAAAGTCCTAAGCCTTGCATCTGTTCGCAATGCAAGGGAAGTGAATGGGGTGTGGGGCAGTAACAGCACATAGAAAGAGAAGTGAATGCAAGGGATCCCAATACATCGGCCCTCTGTCCCAGTCAAGGAATAAAAGTAATGCAGAAGAGAGGGAAGAGGTGAACACAAGGAGATAGAAGGCAAGGAGGAATGGAAGCGTGGGACAGAGGTATGTGGGACGAAGGCAATGTTGAATTTTTTGTGCCAATGAAAATTTTCACCTCACAAAATGTCACCAATCTACACCCAAAATTGTTTCAGCCCTAAGTTGAAACTAATTTCTCCAGAAACCCTATCCAAACTTCAAAATTTGCAACAACAACTCATTATATGCAACATATAGAGAGTAGGCACCGAGAGTAGGCACCACAAATACAGAACCATTAGATCATTTCAACAGCCTTTAGGGAAAGATATAACCCTCAAATAAGATTTTAAAATTATGTTAGCAATCAGGAGCTAAACTAGCAATAAAATCAGATCTGTAAATGCAAATTAAGCATGCTAAATCAGCTCAGCATCAGTCTGGCTATTAATTAAATCAGCATAATAAATCAGCAACAAATTCATCCAAAATGAGATCTGCAACATAATTTGGGACAGCAATTGCATTTCTTTCTATTTCACATGAAATATGATAATAGCACAACAAATCAGCACATCCCAAGCTCGAAATGCAAAATCCTTGCATCCTATCCCAATCAAATCCTCTCACAAGCATAACAAACCCTGTCTAGGGCACCACATGCTAATCACTAACAAACCCTAGCTTCACTTCATTCTCCAAAAGCTACATCAACCCAAATGAAGAATCACACAACAAGAGGTTACATTCTCTCTATGGTTTCTCCTCTATCTTCTTTTTAATACTGATGAAGTGATGTGTTCCTCCTTCCCTTTATAAAGTAAGAGACGCGAGTTACAAGGTAAAACCCTAACCCTAGACTAGGTCCACAAACGGAGAATGGGTCCACAAGTGTAGCACTTTACAAGAGCCAAGTAGATAAGGACATGCTCACAAGTGCCAACTCACCTAATCCACATTATTTTATGCAATGCCACATAATTTTAGGCACCCACAAGTGCCAACTCACCCACTCACTCCACATTTTTTTCAACATTATATATTTTTATGCAACAAGTGCAACCTCCTAGTCCAAGTGATAAAATAGATGAAACAAGACTCTCTCCCACCTATGCGTCTTCTCTCCAACAATGGCCAAGCAATCAGCAACCCAACCTTTTGAAGATAAATGGAGAACATGGTCGGAGAAACTAGGGAAACTAACAGGCAAAGCACTGATGGGAAGTGAAACATACCTCTGCCCTCCCCATAGTCATGGGATAACAAAAGACTTTAGGGGGGGAGAATAGGCTCTCCATGACCTCAACTCAATCCCATAAAAACAACAGCCATAAAGAAAAGGGTGGAGGATAGACTCTACACTAAGAACGACTCCAAGTCATAAAGAAGAGGGCGTAAGATGGGATCACCACCAGTTCATAACATCTGCCCATTCCCAAACTTTTATTGAAGACAAGGGGGGGAATAAGTTAAGAAAAAGAAAGAGAAGAAGAGGAAAAGGGTGCAGGCCTCTGTGCATAGAAGAAAGAGGGAAATATAAAGGCTTAAGACTAAAGGCTTTAAGGGAAGAAGAGAGAGTGTGTGAAGACCCACATAACTGCGACACTGCCTGACTTAGCTCCTTCGAGAGACAGACTTTAAAACAAGGGTGGAAGCCCGAATTCCATTAAGTGGAAATCATTAGCTTAGATGCCAATATTGCCCATTTGTCCATTCGGCCCTGTGGAGGAGAAAATCTGTGGACATTCCTAATAATGTTGCTCATGCATTCAGTGGCCCTCTTCATGCTACTGCTCATGGGAGAAAGACCTGGTGGCAATCCACGCTCTTTGAAGCTGAAGACCAAATGCAGAGCATGCATTTTTGGGTGGCAATAGGTCTTTGAAATGGAATAGTTACATCTTTGCGGTGCAAACTTGCTTCGAAGTAAGAGTAAAATAAAGGAAGATGCTGACAGTGGTAAGAAAGAAAAACTCAATTTTAATGGGTGGGCGGATTCCCAACCCTTTTACATGTCTACTCTTTTGGTTGCCCTCGAGGGTGTGTTGAGCCCGCATGTCAAGTGGCTCTCAAAATCTGTTCTGTAGAACATCATCTCCATCGCCTTCTTTGCAATGTCTTCTATCTTGTTGTCTTGGAATATCTCTGCCAAAGAGGTTCTCTCTAGGGCTGACCCTGTCCTGATGTGGCTATGTGCCTCACAATGAAGAAGGAAGTTTATAAATGCGTATAAAATTTATCAATGTGTGAAGCTAAACAGTTCCCTGTCATAGGAAAGAGCACAAAGCACTCACCAGGTATTCTGCCCAACTCGTAAAGAAAATTAATGAACTAATTATTATTTGCAGTTACCTCCTGATGTTGAGATCCACCCTGTGTTTCATGTAAGCTTGATGAAAAATTTGTCTCTCATTTTGATATCGTTTTAACTTTTACCCACGTATGTTGATGTGCAACAAGTAGGCTGGAAGGTTTGTCTCTTATTTTGATATCGTTATGCCTACGTATGTTGATGTGCAACAAGTAGAGTAGAAGGTGCATGATCTAGTTCGAATCATGAGGCAGAGAGAGAGAGAGAAAGAGAGAGAGGAGACATTGAAATAGGGGAATTGGGGAATATTTGATTGGTAAACTAGTGCAACAACGCACCAGAAGAAGCCACTGGGAAATCTACTGTTTTTTAAAGGGATAATGGCCTCACCTCAATGAGGACTGAGATTTTTGCATGGGAAAGAGATGGTGTGTGTATCTTCAAATATTAAGAAGAAAACCCTCTTGTGTTAAGATCATGCTTAAGCTCGCTGTTTCAATTCAATCCACATTGTTTTATTCATCCATCTTTCAAAAGCAACAGGCAACAACTTTGAAAGCAGTTTCGCGTTTACTGGGGCTGATTCGTTTATTGTATTCTCTTCTCATCAGGTTGATCAAAAGGGAGTCACTTTTGTAGTTAAAAGGATTCAATTGTAAGGGTCCAATATAAACTTTCGAAACCGCTGAAGAGATTTAACATCCAGAGTTTTAAGAGGATGTGTGACCATGAATTTGCTGCCTTATACGACATAGAAGTGCTTGAATTGAGCCGTTTAAACGAATTATGGAAACAGTTGAAGCAATCAAACAAGCAGAACTAAGGATATGCAGCATCCTTCAATAAACAAGAAAAGAACAGAGAAGAGGGGAGGAAGAAACTGACCCTTGCGAAAATATGTCCTGTCTTCCGCAATGTAATGCAATTCAATACTATTCAATTAAAAAGTTTGTAAGTGTTATGCACTTCCATTCAATTCAAAATATATGCCCACAAATGATTTTGCGTCCTCGGAACAGCAGAGTATAGCAGAATATTCCTTTCAGTGCTGTCTAGGCTGGGAAACAAAATCCATCACGTTGTGACAAAAATAGTGGCAACTACCAGCCTTGGAATCAAACGGATGAGAAATTGAAATTTGACTTTCCCCAAATTTTATGGATACAATATGCGAGGGCGCATATGATTTAATGACCATGTAAAAGAATGGTTGGTTTGTCAAACGTTCTTTTGCTTGGATCATTTTTGCGTGTGGTCATCTCCTGCCCCGCGTTGACGTGACAAACAAATGTTTTCTGTAAATATAAACTAAGCCAAGCGTACTCTCAAATTACAAGCAATGTGATACCTTGGCGGTAAGGTGATACGTTGTGTATAACTGAATGGTTGATTGTTCATATACGGTAGTCTCCAATTCCAAGTAATGTCATGCTTTATCGGTAAGATGATATGCTTTGTTGGGATAAGGTTAAAGGTAGGTCTAATTTTGAATTTGATATTTATTTTGAGTGTATTAGAGGTATCTTGTTATTTATTAAGTTATAATCTTTATGATTTATGGATTCTTCTAAATTTAAAATTAAATAATTAAGTAATTAGGTTATAATCTTAATTATTTATGGATTCTTTTAAATTTAAAAAAATATAATAGTTAATTATACGTTGTAAGATGATATATGTTTTTGTGAATTTACATTTTAATGAATATTTAAATAAATAATATCATAAATTTAATTTTATATTTTTTCATTATTTTTTAAAAAATAAGTAATATTAATTATTTAATTTGATAGTTTTTATTCACTTTAAATTTACACACTAAATTGATTTAAAGAATATTAATTATCATCATCCATTCAATATATTAAAAAAAAAAGTATAAGCTTGTGTCTCAGTGATACAGGAACCTGCTCCCAACTATTCACCGATTACATAAGTTGACAAGGCTCTTTGTATCAATATCTTCAGGGGTTCCTCTTAATGGGAGAGCGATGAAGTGTGCACGCGCTGCTAGGGTTTCCTAACTCGGGGGCTGCAGGCGGCAACCCCTGTCGTACCTGATATGCAACACCTCTCTCGGGAATGGTGATTGCAGCTAACGCAGGATTTCGGGGCTCACACGTGACACTCAGGGAACCTTGGGGGGATGTGGTGGATTACACCGATGACCCATTCGAGGGTAAATCTGTTTTTACCTCCCCGTTTTCTTTCCGGCCACCGTCCACCGCGAAGGAACCACTGGGCACTGTGTTGGAGATGGCAACATCTGGGCTGTCGGTTTCTGGAAGTGGTTTACCCGGATTCCATCCCCCTATTAGGGATTCCTCGATGCGGATTGAGGTTTTCAATGAACTGCATTTTCCGAAGTCTCCTGACGACCCTGACCTTCAGTTTTTCACTACACGACCGTTGGCTCCTCAGCTAGGCAGCACCCCTTACTCTCTTTTCGATCCCTCGTTGCAGACGGACCTTGATGCACCTATGGTTACGGATGCGACTCGCACCCTCTCGGAACACTTACAGGACGATTGGGGGGAAACCCTTTACGACCCCAGCTAAGACTTTATGGCCACGGGATGGCCTTCTTCCTTCACCATTGTTTATGAACCGGAGCAATCCGCGGACCCTGCCCTACCCATGACTCAGATCTCGGAGGGATTCATTGCATTGTTGTTGCAACCCCCAGAACCACAAGGTTCCCCCCAGAAATTTTCCTACCCCAAGGAACCCTCATCCTCTGGCTCGGGCTCAAGAAGTCCTCATAGCCAGTCTGGGGCTCCATCTTGAGGTGGTAATAAAAAGGATAAGTGCCTCAAAATTTCAAAGACTCCACTAAATCTCATTTGTGGGAAAAACATCACGGTAACTCAATCCCTGGAGATGGCGAAGTTGGCGGTTGTCGGTAGGGCTCATGGAAAATACCCTAGTTTGGCACAACTGGAACTTTGGTTCGATGCTAATTGGACCTCACTCTTGAGCTACAAGCCCGATATTATGGTACTCTCTCGTGGGTGGTTTGTTTTCAAGCTCCACGGCAAGGTGGAAGTGGAGAACATCCTGCAAAAACACTAGAGTTTCAGCAACACTCCTTTCCTGTTGAAGAATTAGACGCCCTTGTTCGATGTTGAGTGCGAGCGACTCGATATTGTGCCTGTCTAGGTTAGACTTCCGGACCTCCCCTGGGAATTTTGGAACTGGAACTCTTTTAAAGACATTGGAAATGCCTTGGGGGCATTCATCAATGCCGACATGTCATTTCTCCACACAAAGAGAATGACGGTTGCTAGGATTTTGGTTTCCTTAAATCTTTGAACCGAGCTCAAGGAAAGCTTAAGCTTCATCTGGGGATAGGAAACTCACATCCAAACCCTTGACTATGAAGGGGTACCTTTTCGATGCCATCAGTGCCACGTCTATGGACACCTTACCAAAAATTGAAAGCAGACATTCTCCTCCGGTTTGGATCGGCCCAAGAAGAGGTCTGTGGGACGCGGCATTACAGAGTACATCACTAACTCCCAAAAACAGGGTCGTAGGGAGGACCAAGTTGAAGACCTTACTCATGACAGGCAGGAGGAAGCACATACTAACGACACCCTGCCTTCTGAATTACCGACCACGAACGACCCAACTTTGCAGACTATGGTTGCACCAGCTCAGCACATACTGGAACACGCGACTTCGAGTAAGCAGACTACTTTCCCCTCCCACCTCTTTGTTTTGGTTGAAAATTTAAACGCACTCAGTTTCGAGTGCTTAGACCTCCCCCCTGCCCCCTTCCCCACTTCATCCTCGAGGGTCAAACCTATTTCTACCTCCGGCCACTCCCCCTCTCCATCTTTTCCCTCCTCAGCCCCCCCTCCTCCCACCTCGGCCTCTCCCGACACCTGCTCTCCCTCACCCATCCCCCCTCCCTCCCTCTCTCCCCTCTTATCTTCCACCCATACTGCACCGGAGGCCTCCTGCCTGATACGTTTTCGACTTCGGTCGAGAGATGTTCCTGTCGCTTCTTCATCACCATCTCTGCACCTGGGACTGGGGAAAAATGCACTTCCTTTGGGTAGAGGGAAGGGCAGAGGGCGACCCTGTCATCTCTCTGCAGCACAAAATCATGCTCTCTTGGAACTTGCGGATGGTAAACATAAATCTATTTTTGGGGCACTTAGAGTAGCGGAAGCCTTGGGTGGGGTTAACCGATGAAACTTCTCTCCCTTAACTGCAGAGGGTTGGCAAGTGAGCCCAAAAAATTTGCACTAAAAAGGTTGATCTCGTTGCATCAGCCTGATGTTCTTGTGCTACAAGAAATGTTGGGACCGGAAGAAGGAATCACTACTCTTCTTTCCTCTCTTTTTAACAACATGGATTTTCGGGCACTAGATGCTCGTGGCCACTTTGGGGGTGTTGCCATTGGATGGAACTCCCAGATAGTCAGACTTAAAATTCCTGGGGTTCACGCTCGATTTTGGGTGTGGAGATTCATCATGTGCTAAACTCCAGCTTCAACATTTTAAACATCTATGGACCTTATGTGGATCGGGTCCACTTCTAGGACAATCTAAAAAAGACTTCTTTTTTTCATCTGGAAAATCTGATTATTGGTGGGGACCTAAATTTTAGTCTTGGAAACCATGAGATTTGGGGCCCTAGTGCCAGAGCTGATATATTGGCAGATTATTTTGATCACCTTTTGCATGACTTCAAGCTAGTGGATCTTATTCGTGATAAGACAAAACCTACTTGGACCAATCAAAGAGCTGGGGAGAGAAGGATTGCTAAAATATTGGACCGTTTTCTCCTGGTTGAACATCTTCTTGGGCAAAACCTAAACTTACGTTAGTGGGTGGACATGGGAGGAATCTCATATCACTCTCCTATCCTACTGGAACTTAAGGGAGAGGCCTCAAAACCTCCTGGAGCATTCAAACTCTCTGCTGCATGGTTAAAGGAAGAGAAGGTTACATCGATCATCAAGAATAATTGGGTTCCATACTATCCAACGGAAGGTTACTATGTTGCAACACACTTTGTCAAAAACCTTTCGAACGTAAAAAAGTGTCTAAAGGATTGGGCCTTCAAAAAGAAATAAAGGGATGAATTGGAACTATCGCAGGTTGAAGAGGAGCTCCAGTTGGCTCAGGATTCAAATGGCAGTGGTTTCCTGACTCAAGAATCCTCTGAACAACTGGTCCTACATGAAGCTCGTAGGCGTAAACTATTACAGACCCAAGAGGAGATTTGGAGACTTAAGAGTCGGGCTATTTGGCTCGCTTGCGGGGATGAGAACACAAAATTCTTCCAAAACTTTTCAAAAGGAAGAAAGTTCAAAAACACCATCTGGGAACTTCAAAACGAAAATCATGAGAACATTTCATCTTTCAATGGCTTGGAAACCCCAGGGACTTCTCATTTCTCCTCCCTTTATAAAGCTAACAATAGAGCAAATATTGTCGACATCATTCAGATGTCTCAATATTTTCCTGGCTTCATTACCCTTGAGGACAATCTGGATCTCATGGAGGAGATCTTTGAAGATGAACTAAAAGAAACTCTTCATAGTTTCCAAAAGGATAAAAGTCTTGGCCCGGACGACTGGACCATTGAATTCTTCCTAGCACACTTTGAGGTCATTGGTGCAGATCTTCTCCAACTGGCGGAGGAGTCTCACTCGAGGGGACTTGTTCACCCACCCCTGAACTCCACCTTCATTGCTTTAATTCCAAAGTTGGATCTACCGACCTCTTTCAACGACTTCAGGCCTATCTCCCTCTGCAATATTACTTACAAGGTGGTGGAAAAGATCATTGCCAAAAGGCTCAAGAAAATCCTCTCAAAGTTCATCTCCCTGGAACAATTTGGGTTTTTGGAAGGACGTCATATCCATGAAGCCATTGGAGTTGATCATGAGTGTTTTCACTCGATTAAACTTATGAAATTGAAAGGAGCAGTCATAAAACTTGATCTCTCAAAGGCCTTTGAGAAGGTTAGTTGTCTTTACTTGAGAATGTTGATGACACACCTGCGCTTTGACTACTCTTTCATTAAATGGGTCATGAGCTGCATTTCCACTGCAGATTTTGTAGTCCCTATTAATGGGTTAGCTTATACTTTTTTTCATGCGGGAAGGGGGATATGCCAGGGTTTTCCACTTCCCCCCCTACTCTTCTTATTGGTGGCAAAAGGCCTTAGTAGAGCCATACTAGATGCAAAGCGTAGGGGCACACTCAAAGGTATTGGTATCTCAGCCTCACTTTTTTTAACACACTTACTTTTTATCAATGATATCATTCTCTTCTGCAACGGTACCATGAGGGATGTGGATACCCTAGCTGACATTCTGGACCTATTTGGAAGGGCTACAGAAATGGATATCAATATTAAAAAATCCTCGCTCTCTTTGTCAAATATGGAAAATCGGGATTCTCGTTATTATACTACTCTCTTTCCTTATGAATCTTTTGATCTGGATACTGGACTCAAATATCTGGGGTTCATTTTAAATCCCAACAACTACATAAAATCTGATTGGGGTTGGTTGATTGCAAAACTGGAGAAACGCCTATCATCTTGGAGTCATCAGTGGCTCTCTAGGGCTAGGAGACTGGTACTCATCAAATCAATGTTGGAAGCAATTCCAATTTACTGGATGTCTCTAGCCTGGATTCCAAAGGGCATTTTAGAAAAGTCTCAAAAAATCTGCTTCATATTTCTATGGTCCAGAAAATATAAAAAACATGTATCTCCTTGGGTCAAATGGTAGACACTTGCAAATCCAAAGTCACAAGGGGGATGGGATCTCAAAAATATTCATCTTTTTGCAAAATCCTTGGCTGCAAAGGTTGGCTGGCGTCTATTGCCATCTGAAAATCTGTGGACGAAAGTTGTGACCCAAAAATACATTGCGTCGGTCTCTATCTCAAATTGGGTCAGAATTCTGGCTCGCATTACTGTAGGCATCTCTGTCATTTGGAAAGGTATCCTTTCCTCATTTCACATCATTGAAACGAGGCTAGCTTGGAAGGTGGGGGATGGTTCTCAGGTCCGCATCAGTTTAGACCCTTGGCTGGGATGTCAAAATAGACACACCCTCCCTCAGCACCTTATTATCTCTCTTCACCCACGTGGGTTTCACCACCTTTCTCAAATTGTTGATCTAGCGACCACAAATATCATGCAGCAGGGATGGAAAGGCCCTGCACAACTTTGGAATACCTGCATCATATTGAGACATCTAGAATGAATACCGCCATGCCCTTCGATCCACACATGTCAGAATTTCTACTACTCGGGACACATACATTTGGTCCCCATCTCCGCTAGGACTTTACACCCCAAAGATGGGTTATAAACTATTGGCCGAAGAACTAGATGGAGGAGAAACACTGTGGTGGTGGAAATCGATTTGGAATTCAAAATGCGCTCTAAAAACTAAACTTTTCATGTGGTTCTCTTTGTCAAACAAGGTTCTGGTCTGGGAGAAAATGAAAAGTTGGCACATTGAAGGACTAGGGTGGTGCTCACTGTGTAAACAGGCCTCTGAAACACTTCAACATATTTTTATCACTTGCCCTTTCACTCTTCATATCTGGACTCTACTGCGCTCCAACTTAAATCTTGGTCCTCTATGGATGGGCAACACTTTGGAGGAAGCATGGAGGAATTGGTTCGACTCCCCTGCTACGGAACATCATCGAGCACTACCTATATTGGTAATATGGGGCACTTGGCTGGCTCGCAATAAGGCTCTTTTTCTTGAAAAACAATATGTCCTCAACCTGGTGGCCGCATAGGGTGTGGATATCTTGGCCTACGTTCCCCAAATAAAACATTATCCTCCTATCCGCACTATCATCATCGAATCCATTGACCCCACTCTTCCTTGGGCATATTTCGATGGGGCGACAAATGACCAACTTTGTGGTGGGGGGGTTGTTCTTCACCTTTCGCACTCTTCCTTTTTTCATATTCAGATGGGAATTGGACCTGGAACAAACAACTATGCCGAACTCTTTGCTCTCAAGCTTCTTCTTTGTTTTGCTCTTGAAAAGAATTGCACTCATATTCAGATCTTTGGTGACTCTATGAATGTGATCAACTGGGTCAACAACATTCAGCGTTGCCACAATATGTTTTTAAGTAATATTTTGGTAGATGTTTTGCGACTCCTGAGGGATTTTGAAACCTTCTCTTGTCGCCATGTTTACAAGGTGCGAAACACTACTGCGGATCAACTTTAAAAACAGGGATTGAACTTACCTTTCGGACAGTGGAAAATTTTGGCAACTGAACATGGACAAGCATTTGAATATTTTCACAAACCCTTCTTAGAGGGATTGGAAATCATTCATCTATGATACACTCTAAACACTTTTATCATATTTTTTAATCGGGATCTATATTTTTTGCCACATTTAGAGGCCCTCTGTGGACCTCGGATTGCACTTACATGTATATACAGGTTGATTGCTCAATAAGAGCAGCGCTTTTGATATAGCTCAATGCTGGATACTCTATCTGAAAGGCATTTTAAATACTTTCTGCAATATGTAATTTGGTTATTCTCTTAATTAAATTACGCTTTTTTCCTTGGAAAAAAATATTAAAAAAAATACCATCACCAACTAAATTATTTTAAAGAATATTAATCATCATCCTCTTCTCAATATATTTTTACAAATATTTATTAAATTAATATTAACATGAAATTTTAATATGAAATGAATCAAATATTTTTGACATGAAATATGTAGTATGACTAAATGGATTAAAGTTGATTATATGGCTCGGGGGAGGTGCGGGGGGTTATCTTTGACCTCGGAGGAAATAAAATCTCTTCTTATGCTTGGGGCCTTGGGAAGAAAACAAACAATCAAGCTGAATGGGAAGCCTTACCGCTAGGCATCTAAACATTGGCCAAGCTAGGACTTAAGTCCTATCAGGTCTTTGGAGATTCAAAGATTGTCATTCAAAAGATGTGAAATATTCAATTGGGGAAATATCAAGGATTGAGCAGGATTCAGAAAATAATTCTTTCTTTTATCTCTGAAATTGACAAGATTCAACTATACCACATCAAGTGTCAGAATAATTGCGAAGCAGATGCTATGGCCAACAAGGGATCCAGGTTGCATCAAGGGGAAATTATAGAAAGAAACACCACTATCTCTTTTAAATGGTTAGATTTTTAATTGTGGAAAGAGGCCACCCCTCCTTAGCTCGGCCCCTTGGGAGAGAGGGTGGTGCCCTTAGAATTATATCACCTCCACACAATGGACATTACAGTGGCATGTTTGAAATCGTAGATAGGATGGTAGCTGGTAGGAAGGAGTTGATAGCCTTAATTGGGTCTTTAATGGTCGATCCTCTCGAGATGATAAAGGAATGTTTCGCTCAAGCCAACGCCTTAATTGCCTGGAAAGGAAAATACTGGGCCTTTACTTCACACCCTCCTCTGTCATACAAGGTCGTTAATATGGATAATTCCTGGGTCATTTCGCACATTTTGGAGTGTAGTATTTCACGTCTAGAGTTGAGCATTTGAAGAGGCAGTCAACGTATATTGCAGAGGAGCTTGACAGCCATGAGAAAGGAAATGGAAAAGGTTTGGGGAGAGGTCAAGGACATAAAAAACATCCTGACAAACACAAGGAATATGGTACGTTGTACCTACGAGGTTACTCGAGCTGCTCTGGAGGAAGTTCGACGAACTGCTCAAGATTTGATCTATCTTAACTCTCGCGTGGAAGACATTGAGGCACATGCTCGAGTGCACATCGACAAATTGGAGGAGGTCAAGAATTATGTAAGCGAGGTGGGTAAATCCCAGAAGGAACGACTTGAGGTTTTAAAGAGAGCCCTTGCGGGCCTGAATTGTCAACTCCATGAGGCCTCCATGCATGGAAATGGACGGAATGAGGACCGCTTCATTCAACTCAAGGAGATTATGCTTGAAGTGTAGAAGGGTGTGGAATGTCTTGAGGAAAACCCGTGGTTACAGAAGCGGCAAGCTGGAAAGGCTGCTATGGAAGAAGACGCAGTTCTGCAGCAGGAAAAAGAAAGGACCCCGACTCAAGAATGATGTGACACTCTCAATTCTCTCCTTTTTCTAGTAGGTTGTATGTTTTTTTGCAAGTATCTATGTAATTAGTTTGTTAGAATATATACTCTAAAAGGAAAAAATGTAAGATTGTAAAGAAACTATGAAGGTATTCCTATGACTATGGAGTTTTCCTTCTCCCGGATGTCCTATTCCTAGGATTTTGGCATGCCCTTTTTTGGAAGGCTTGTTGTTCTCTATACCCTATGTTTATACATATAAATATATTTCTCGGTTTTGTTAAAAAAAAATTGATTATATGGCTATGTTGACTTTTGTTATATTTGAATGTATAATTGACTAAGATACATAATTGAAAGTATTGTTAATAAATATTATACAATTAAATATGATTTAGCAAGTATGTTCAACTCAAAGTGAATAGGGTATATATATTTTTGTAAACAAGATAGTCAAATTAATTAAGTAGGTCTCATACATCAATTTGAAGTCTAATTTATTTATGACCTTACAAATTAAATCTATACCCCACCCCATCATATTTATCCACTCCCCTTTATTATCCCATTTCAATAATAACCAGCATAGATCCGTCTTAAATCCGCATCAAGCACCAAGAGGGATCCAATTACTTATGGTGTAATTTTTTAATCTTGAATTTTTTACACATCCAAAAAAAATTAAACCTTGAAAATGTGATCCCCCTTAGTGCTTGATAGATCCTAATTTGAGATTGATCTAAGTTGGTTTTTTGTTTTTTGTTTTATGAGCCTACATGGATTTTTTTAATTACTTTTCATTTGGTTTTAATGTTTTATTTTATGAGCTGACATGATTTTACTTTTAATTACTTTTTACTTTTGATATAATGCTACGTTACATGACAACATCTCCCCCATACTGGGTTGTAGAGAACCTCGCTGCTCTCAGTGCAAAAATAATAATAATATATAGTCAATATCAAAATGTGTATTCTCTTAAATTTATAACCGCACTATTCTTAAAAAAACAATTGTGGCCCACCATAAAACTAAAATTAAAAACCTTATTTTTATCATACTGTGAGAACGATTTAATTCTAATGTAGAATTAAAGATGGAATACATTTTCTAGAGTTGTCATCCTAATCTAAGTTTTGTAAATATGGTAGGGTTTGTTAAACAATTTGATGGCATGGTAAACTTCAATAATTGCATTAAGGGTAAATAAAGGCATTAAGAATTATAATTGTTTGGAAGAAAATTAAATATATATAATAATTGGTGATCTTTCAAGTGCACTACAAGGATTATCAATCTTGAGCCTTAGTGTTTTTGAACGATTTTCAAGATATTAATCCAAGATGGACCTTATGGACAACGTCATCAAATCCACGGTTCTTTATGGTTTGAACGTCCAAGGTCCTAGTTTGTTCCAGTCATAATAGGCCATAACATAGAGAGTTCAGGTTCACATGCTTCATTGCATCATCAAATTCAAGAGGACTATTCCCCGTGCCATTGTTTAGGTAGATTTTGTGGTCTCTCCTTTAAGATCAAAACCATATTTGGACTGATTTCCCTTTTGCACTAAGTTCAACGTTGCAAACTCTTTAGCGAGTAGGGACCACTACTCTTATCTCTCATATAGTTCTTTGGATGCCATACCCACTTCTAATGTGCTTCTAATACCTCTGGTTGAGCTCATCATTGGTTTATGGAGGCCTCTTGTCTACTTCATTTGTGTGTATCTCAATCAACTACCTCCCTCGGTTTAGATACTCTCTTGATGCCCCTGGTCGACTCTTGTCAAATAGAAGGAGTTGAATAGTATCATCAAAGGGGACATCATCAAATAGTTTATTCATGTTACATGGGTTGATCCTCTGAGTTGGCTAAGAACCAAAATGGACTTCTACATAGAGCACTTTTGGGATCTAAGAGATGGACTTATTGTTCACCCCACCTACACACTTTAACATTAGATGCATGCTCTTTAAATCACTCTTCAATAGTTTTGGGTTGGTTCTCATCGTCTTGGGGTCAAAACTAACCACAACATCACCAAGGGGGACAAAATTTTCCTGACATATGCCTGAGACTGAGACAAAGGAGCACTTCATCCTCAACTGCCTCATTTCTTATGAGATTAGAAGACATTTTCACTACCTTTTCATTGAGTCCCATGGCTTTATTTAGGTTCTTCCATTTCCCAAATTAGTGATGTCTAGTCTTGTACATGAGGGAGGCCTTTGGTATAAAATATTTTTTAGTCCACCCTCTTCAACCTGTCCAAATCCAATTCGGTCAATTACAAATTTCTTTCTGGTGCTTCCAGTAGATAAAGGCACCAAGAGACAAGAAAACATCAACATTATATATACATTATATCTATGTGACCCCAAGAGACCACCAACATTAGAATAACTATACCATTATAGTCATGTTGTATTAGCTTCTAAGACAACTCACACTACACCAGTAGCTGAGGTACTTGAACCCGATCTTGGCCACGAGCTTCTACATCTAAACAACAATATGCATATCATTCTTATCTCTCATCTCTTCTAGATCATTCATCTAGTCATGTATCAGGAGTTTCTTCCCCTTGACCTCTATTATTAGGAGAGAGGACACCAGGGGATGTTGAAACTACAAGGAAAACACCTTCTAGCGAAAATTTAGTGTTACAAGATTGGGAAAATTTATTAAAAAAACCTCTGCTAAAACCTCAACCGTTGGTAACTTATTTGTTTGTGAACATTTTAACATATGTCAATTATAACTTAAAAAATTGGTACCTGGGATCGAAGGATCCTCTTTGTGATGTAACTTCTATGTACCCATTCTTCCTTGAATCATGTTGATCATGAATTCTTCATTTTTAATATTTGCCTTGTTGGGAGCTTCTGAGAATATTTTCATAACTCTTAGCATTTTCTATACTTTGCTTTTCTGGTAGCGTAGAGATTTCACTTTCTTCAATGCTCTTCTCGAACATTGAATTTGTCTTCAACTGAGCAATTATCTTGTCCAAATCTTCCTTTAGAGAAATGTTATTGTTAATGGACAATCTACCAAAGACGGATATAAGGCGTGATCTCCCTAGCTTAATGCAAGTCTAGAATAAATCAAACAGAATATAGATCTACTTTCCTAGATCAATAGAAGTGCAAACTAGTAGATAGATAGCTTACCTCAGATTTGCAGATCCCTTTGCTCCTTGTTGATCCAATGCTCCAGCGTCGTCAAATCTTTAGCTGCAAGACCCTGTTGAACACATAGAAACTAACAAACAGTAAAAGCATACATTTCATATGATTGATCTAAGTTAACAGTTAAGGAAGAAAACTCTAAAAATCATCAATGAGACAATAGTTTATGGAAAGAGATTATATTAACTGTATAAGAGTGGGAATTACATAGAAAGGATGAAGCTACAACCAAAGCCTCAACGTCGCATCCTCCATCCAACATGTCCAACCCAAGCCTCCAAGGTGGTACAAGCTTCCCAATCACCAATATGGATTCTATTAGCATAAGGATACCATAGACCTTCCCCCCTCTCATGGAGAGAGTGAGTGTTTATATAGGGCTAAAGAGATAGTGTAGGTTGAGGATTAGGGGGAGATGGTTAAGGGATCCTCCCATTAGGTTAGGAACTGAAATGCCACCTCACCTAGAGTCTAGGGATAGGTCTCCAGCTCAACAAACTTCTAGAAAGACCTCGAGACTCCCCAAAATAGCCTTTAACCAACCTCATCGCACCCTGGTAGAGGACACAGAGTGACAGAGGGGGGTCTTCGCACTTTGTATGAAGACAAGCTGTGATAGTGTCTCACCCTAGCTGACCAGAAATTGCGACGTCATACCCTAGATGAAGGAGAAGTGCGACAACCTACTCAAAGAGGTCAACTAGGCAGGGAAATCTCTCAGCTGGATGTGTTTTAGCCCAGAATGAGTTTAGGGGTTAGAGCAAAGAGTTTACATAATGGTCAAGATGACGACATTATCACAACGGCCATGACAACGACACTTGGTCATAATGATGATACTTGCAACGGTCATGGTGACGACACTAGGTCATGGTGACGACACTAGGTCATGATGACGACACTTGCAACACTTGCGACACTTGCACAAGGGTGAAGACATTTTGGTGTAACAGATATCAAGTTCTTACTTTTGAAAAATTTCCTTCTTCTCTTCAAGTTGACTTGTTAGGTCTTCTTCAACTTTCTTAGCCTCTTCTATTTGAATTTTTAGACCAAAAATGGTCCTTCTAGATTCTTTAATACTCTCTTCCATCTATCCTTTTGAATTATGATCATCCTCATGATATTTTTGTAGTTGACCTTTTAGTAACTGATTCTCATTTCTAAGCTATTCAATTTCCATGCTTTCCAAACTCAACTTCTTCAATTCTTTCTTTAAGGATCCAATTTCAAATTCTTGTGCTTGACAAAAAAATTCCTTTCTTTTACATGCTTCCTCCTTCTCTTTTAGTTGAGTTGATAATGTTTCTTTAGTATTCTTAGCCTCTTTAACTAGCACCATATTCTCTTCTTGGTACTTCTACAGTTGTTCCATTAACATCTTGTTCTTCTTTCTTTCTTCTATCAAATCATCTAGGGAACTAATAAGCTATGCTTCAATATATACAACCCCTTCAATTCATGAATCATATTTATCTTCAGAAGCATCACTTTTAGGAACTTCATCATATGCTTCTGGATGTTCTTCATTTTATGTATCTGACCTTTCCTTTTGATTGTCTTCATGTTCTTGATCTAGAGATCCCTTTGTGTAGAGGTTTTGTAGCGTGTCCCATAGTTCTTTAGCTAATGTACACTTTCCAACTTTGTCTTTCACAGGATCAGATAGTCCATTCAAGATTATATCCATTGCCATTGCATTATTCTTCCTTAACTCCTTCTTGGATGTTGTTTTTGGTGGTCTTTTTGGAGTGATGTAACCATTCACAATAGATTTCTAGATATCAAGACCTTGTTCCTGTAAATAGAGTCTCATCCTTATAATCCAATGTAATGTACCCATCTGCTGACCCAATGCAAGGAAGGGAACATGGCACTAAAATCTGGGCATTTCATAAAACTCAGCCCACTAATTAGAATCATAAGAATTTAAACATTAGTGTGCAGATACAAATTAGGTAATATGCACAGCGAAATTAAAACTAATCCACACACACAATTCATGCCCATCCGGCATATCAAAACAGTCATCAAATTAATGCATTGCAGAAATAAATACATAGACAGAAAACACTTATCTTCATTGTGCAATTGTCCCAAGCAACTAGCTATGTCGCTGCAACGTTCCACCCAACCATAGGCTCTTCGACAGCTTATACTGAGTCCGTCCGAAGGCCACCCCCAAGCTGGGCATGATTCTCACAAGGAAAAAGGGGGGGGGGGGAAGCTCATTCACAGCCAATTAAACATTCCATCTGAGCCAAGCCAGTCCATAGTTGGGTTTATCAGGCTACAATTGAACCCTAGGTGCTTACTCTCAAGCTCAAGCCAAAGCAATGAATATCCATACCCATACCCCAACATATTCATTTCTCACACATCAAGCACAAACATTGGGCATAGATACACATTTCCAGCAATGGAATTCACAAACAAGATGGCCATAGATTTTCCCAAAATCGTGGCTCACCCAAAACGAGCTGTGGGAAGGAAAATGCATCCACAGGGAGGAAAAACGTTTTCTCCCCAACTCTCTCAGCATTTAACAACAAAAACGGTCTCTATGGAACCTCCATTCCATTCCCCTTCTTCCCCACTGGTATACAACACAAAAACGCCCTTCTCTACTGGGAGAATGAAGGAAAAACACAACAAACATGCCTGAAAAACGCCCAGGTAGCTCTAAACTCGTGAGGGAGAAGGAATGCTCATGGATAATGGATTCGGGGAGAAATTCATGGATCTTTTCTTGCCCAAGAAGAAAAACATGAATTCCCATACAGGGTGGTTTGCCCATACCCGAATTTGGACATCCATACCTCCCATTCCCCAAGGCATTAACTACCTCAACCAACTCTTGGGAGAAATCAATGATTGGGTACAAAAGTGAACATGGGTAGTTGAGGGTTTGATGGGTTCTCTCATTGAAACTTGGCTTGACTTAAGTGGCTCAAGGGTTTGAATGTTTTCCCTCCCAAATCCTTGTAAAATCATGCCCCCATCTCTTGTTGCATTACATAGCTAGTTGTGGGTATGCATATTTACAATTTCAATGTGCCTGGCTAGCACGTAAACCATATGCATCACTAAATCGATGGCAGGGCCTTGGCCTTGAGCTCCTCACCACGATTTTATAACAATATTACATCATTTACAGTTTAATGTCATGGGGTCAAACCGGGGACATTACATTCCCCTCCCCTTGGAATAACACCGTCCTCGGTGTTCCAACACTTAGGTATAAATACCCACTTTACACATGCCTCAGAATTCACAAATGGTGGCAGGTCTGTCCTGCGTTTCACCCCTTTACTTTGAGCTTTCAGGACCAAGTCCTTTGGCTTCCACAAGCTGCTCCTGCTAGCTTTGGTCTTCCAGCTCTACAGGTGGGCATTGCTCCAGAGCAATCCCTTCCCTTTATTCACCTTCTAGCTGATCCACAAGTCTAGAATTTCATGGATGCCATCTTTCTTGTTGTCCCGGCAACTATTTGAGGAATATTTCCAGCCAGAACAAATAGCTTTTGGTATGCTTCCATGATCAAAGTGTACGAATAGCTCTCACTTTTCTCACTAGCAATCACTTGGCTAGTAACAGCTGCAACAATGGCTTTCACTTTCTCTCCTGTGAGACTCCTCATGGCAATTCCTGTTAGGACAAGCATAACATAATAATAAAATTAGTCAATTATTTTCCTAATTGACTTGGAACGTCCATGCTTTACTCATGAGACTTCCACACATTTCATGCTTTCCCACATACACATGAACTCATTCATGTTCATCCTTTCACAAGAAAATAACTATTTCAGCATTCACAATTCATTTCAAGCAATTAAACACAATTGGTTTTCATTTATGACATGCACTCAACAGTCTTTTGTTTATGAGATGCATCAGTCAAAAGGAAAGAGAAGAGTAAGAGTTTCCCCCTCTTAGTCTTGTTCCAATTCGGAGCCACACCATCACTTGTGGTTCTATGCTCCTTAGCCTCTTTCACTTCAATGTGAATGCTTGGCGTGCCATTTCTTGACTATGACACTTTACTGTCTAAGGTCTGCCTAATGCCTTTCAACTAGGGAACCCTTCCCCATTGTTGCTTACAGAACCTTTGGCTGCTAGGACCCACACAGTTCCACTAGCACCATCTTTCATTACCGCTCATTCTGAGCTCTCTTTAGGACAGTCACATGTCCATATGCATCCTCCGGATGCTTTCATAGTCCTTGCTTCTAGCAATACCTACACTCAAACATTGAATTCATTCACATGTTTAGTGTATTTTCATAGAGTTTATCTTGAGAAAATCGTGATCAAATCATATACACACGTATATTCATAAGCAAAAAGTTGCAAGATAACCAAATACTTATCTGTATCGGATGTCTTCACTTTAATCCACAGGATCCTTCTTCGCCTTCCAAGCATTGGATTTCTCGTGGATACAACAATGAATGTTGGGACAGCATGCATGCTACTCCACAACCATTCGAATAGGTAATGCCAGGCCAGTACACTGACTGGTTTTATCAATTGTTTAAGGGAATGTTTGGCCAGCACGCCAGCTGCTCCACAACATCAAGTGGTTAATGTTCCCACCTACTATTCTCTGAATTTACCAAGAATTTTATAGCGCCCAGCCAGTTACTCTCTGGCTTTACCAAGAATTTATAGCTCTCAACCAGTTACTCTCTGGCTTTACCAAGCATTTATAGCTCTCAACCAGTTACTCTCTGGCTTTACCAAGCATTTATAGCTCTCAACCAGTTACTCTCTGGCTTTACCAAGCATTTATAGCTCTCAACCAGTTACTCTCTAGCTTTATCAAGCATTTATAGCTCTCAACCAGTTACTCTCTGGCTTTACCAAGCATTTATAGCTCTTTCAGGGTCCTTGCTTCCTGTAATGGCCAAGGTTTCAACAAAGAAACAACAGTGTATTAGCTTGGTTGCAATAAGACTTGTACCTGAAATCTTCATTATTCCAAACAAGAAATAAATGAAAATGAATACTTATCTGTATTGTGCATTTTCCTCACTACTCCACAGGTTTCCTTCTCTGCTTTACAAGCCTTGGATCACCTGTGGGGTGGATGCTTGGCCAGCACACATGCTGCTCCACAACATCATCTGAATAGGTAATGCCAAGCTAGTGCGCCGACTGGGTTTATTAGGCATCCCAAAAAAAAATCAGTATGCTAAGCCTGTACACTGACTGGGTTTATCAAGCATTTCAAAAATCAGTATGCTAAGCCAGTACGCCGACTGGGTTTATCAAGCATTTCAAAAATCAGTATGCTAAGCCAGTACGCCGACTGGGTTTATCAAGCATACAATAACCATTTCCAAGCCAGTTCTCCGACTGGGTTTGTCAGGAAATAACACCCCTCACCAATACCTCCACAACATGCAAATAACCAATGCCAAGCCAGTACACCGACTGGGTTTGTCAGGCATCCAGAAACCATTGCCAAGCTAGTACATTGACTGGGTTTATCAGGCAATATGAACAACATAATATGATTACATGGCTCCTTCTCTTATGCAAACCAGTGGTTCCCTCCGGGAACTCCATAGGTGACTCACTTGACTGCAGGCTAGCATGGCCCCACAATACCCACTCACACTACACAAGGATGATACCCCTTTTCTGCAACACAGCTCCTTGGGCCTATCCATCTCTTCTAGTGTCCTTTAGTGTGAGCGTAGAAAGGTTACCATTGCCCATACAGTCCTCTTTAGCACCTTTTCTTCACTTTTCCTTTTACATGCAACACCAAATTGCATCTGTGTAAGCTGATAGCACAAGAAGGATAAGCAGACTCATCAGTATTGCTGCTCTAAAATTGTAACCATATTTCATATCATTCACTATCAAGTATTGAAACACCAGGAATGCGTCCATTCCCTTAGGGTGTAGTCAATATTGAAACCCTAACATAACCCATCACCCAAAAGGTATGCATCCCTTTCCGATGTGAGCCATGTAGGCCTTAGTCACACTCAAGCAGTCTTGGAACAATAATGAAATAATAAAACATGTTCTGCATATTAAATCTAATAACCAGACATGTATATCCTCAGTTAGGGTTACCGAATACTCGTCTGTTTCACAAATGTATATTTTCTTCATTTGCGAAGAATGGGGCTCCCTTCTATGAGTTAACAGTCCTTCAGTTTGCCACCCCAATCTTTTCACATGCCATAACCCACACATGCCTTCTTGGCATAATTTACTGTCTCACTCACATGCTTTACCAACATGCAGTTCGGCTAAGACATTATTAACATTTACAATGGCGTTTCACCCGAAACCCATTTCCAAAGCATGGGATCCTTCCCATCTAGTTTGGCTTCTACAGGCCATCACACATAGTCTTCCTGCAATGTGTGATCCTGGCACACTTTATCAAATAACCAAACAGTCAGCAACATTTAGCAATAAGCTTCAAATATGATTGTTCCATAACCAATCAATAGCATTAATAATTAAATTCAATATGAATTTACAATTCTGTCTCCTACAGAAATTGATTGGCTTAGCAATGAGGCTATCCTCATATTGTTTGGATCTCGTAAGTGGTATTGGCTTAGCAATGAGGCAATGGGTTCCTAATGTCCCCAGTTTGACCCCATGGCATTAAACTATAAATGATGTAATATTGTTATAAAATCGTGGTGAGGAGCTCAAGGCCAAGGCCCCGCCATCGATTTAGTGATGCATATGGTTTACGTGCTAGCTAGGCACATTGAAATTGTAAATATGCATACCCACAACTAGCTATGTAATGCAACAAGAGATGGGGGCATGATTTTACAAGGAATTGGGAGGGAAAAAATTCAAACCCTTGAGCCACTTACGTCAATCCAAGTGTCAATGAGAGAACCCATCAAACCCTCAACTACCCATGTTCACTTTTGTACCCAATCATTGATTTCTCCCAAGAGTTGGTTGAGGTAGTTAATGCCTTAGGGAATGGGAGGTATGGCTGTCCAAATTCGGGTATGGGCAAACCACCATGCATGGGAATTCACGTTTTACTTCTTGAGCAAGAAAAGATCCATGAATTTCTCCCCCAAGCCATTATCCATGAGCATTCCTTCTCCCTCACGAGTTTAGAGCTACCTGGGCGTTTTCCAGGCATGTTTGCTGTGTTTTTCCTTCATTCTCCCAGTAGAGAAGGGCGTTTTTGTGTTGTATACCAGTGGGGAAGAAGGGGAATGGAACGGGGGTTCCATAGAGACCGTTTTTGTTGTTAAATGCTGAGAGAGTTGGGGAGAAAATGTTTTTCCTCCCTGTGGATGCATTTTCCTTCCCACAGCTCGTTTTGGGTGAGCCACGATTTTGGGAAAATCTATGGCCATCTTGTTTGTGAATTCCATTGCTGGAAATGTGTATCTATGCCCAATGTATGTGCTTGCTGTGTGAGAAATGAATATGTTGGGGTATGGGTATGGATATTCATTGCTTTGGCTTGAGCTTGAGAGTAAGCACCCGGGGTTCAATTGTAGCCTGATAAACCCAGCTATGGACTGGCTTGGCTCAGATGGAATGTTTAATTGGCTATGAATGAGCTCCCCCCCCCCTTTTTCCTTGTGAGAATCATGCCCAGCTCGGGGGTGGCCTTCGGATAGACTCAATATAAGCTGTCGAAGAGCCTATGGTTGGGTGGAATGTTGCAACGACATAGCTAGTTGTTTGGGACAATTGCACAATGAAGATAAGTGTTTTCTGTCTATGTATTTATTTCTGCAATGCATTAATTTGATGACTGTTTTGATATGCCGGATGGGCATGAATTGTGTGTGTGGATTAGTTTTAATTCCGCTGTGCATATTACCTAATTTGTATCTGCACACCAATGTTTAAATTCTTATGATTCTAATTAGTGGGCTGAGTTTTATGAAATGCCCAGATTTTAGTGCCATGTTCCCTTCCTTGCATTGGGTCAGCAGATGGGTACATTACAGATGGGTACATTACATTAAAATGTAACGTCCCCTCCCATCATACCAGCATGATAGAGAGGATCGTTGACACTAAATCCAGGCATCTAGCCCCATTTACTTTCAACTAAGCATTCACATAATTTAAAGGTCATATGGACTGTATGATTATAAGAAAAAAAAAAACACAACGGAAATAATATCAATAACACATCCATCCTACATTCAAGATATTCATCAAATAATAATTGCAAAGTTAACACAAGAGAATACTTATCTTAACAAAATAGTCCCAAGCAACCAGCTATGCATCTGCAACGTTCCTCCCAACCATAGGCCAGTTGTGCTTATCAACCTCTTGATTCAACTACCACCCCTGAGCTGGGCATGATCTCTACAAGGAATCAGGGAACAACAGACTCACACATAGCCAAGCATACACCAAGATGAGCCAAGGCAAGCTACAATTGGGTTTATTAGGCTACTAGAAAAATGGAAAGGAAGAATTGCTAATCTAGTGAGCTCAACCACAGAGCTATGGATACCTCTACAAGATCTATTCAGCTTGGCACTCACAATGCCTACACACCCAACACAAGGAAGTATTCTCTTCACTGCCACACAGTCCCTCAAGCCATACCTTCCTTTCTAGTGCTCTCAGGGTGTGCATAGAAAAGTAGCCAAAGCTCTCTTGATCTTCTTGAGAGGATTACTCCCTTCACTAGGTTTATCAAGCCAATTCTGTCCAGTACCACTCCAAGTTTCTTGCTCACAGGTTCAAATCAAAACCGGGATGCACATAACAGTAGAAGTCTAAGTGCTGGGCATGAAGAAACGTTTTTACAATGAGATGCCCAAAGATGGGGTTTTCATTAGCTTTAGAAAAACGTGGGAAACCCAAAAACGAAACTGGAAGATGGGGAACAACCCTGGGAAGCCAAAATCCATTTTTAGAAAAACGTCCATGGACATTTTGGGGCAAAAACGGCCTCCATAACAGTCCCAAATCGTGGCCCTTCTCTCCCAGTTGTTGTCCAATGCAAAAACGAGCTCCCAGGCATGGAAAATGCAGAAAAAATGGTGAAAAACGTGATGGGAAAAGGCCCCGTAGTTCAGACTGCGTGAGAGAGGAAAAACTATATGTTCAGAATGGATTTGGGCACCATTTCGTGGGTGTTTTCTTGCCCAAGGAGACAAAACACGATTTCCCAGGTTGATGGCTTGCCCATGCACAAAATTGGCTGCCATACCTCTTCATTCCCAAGGCATTAACTACCTCAACCAATTTCTGGAAGAATTAAATGATTGGGTCCATAACCCAAAATAGGTAGTTGAGGGTTTATGGGTTTTCTCATTGACACATGGATTAACACCATTGGCTCAAGGGTTTGAATAATTTTCCTCCCTATTCCTTGTAGGATCATGCCCCCATCTCTTTGTTGCATTGCATAGCTAGTTGTGGGTATTTTTCATTAAAATTCGTATTTACATGATGTCTTATTTACATTGTGCCTATCTAGTACAAGAACCATAGGCATCTATTTTTAATTGCCGATACATGAAACGCTAAATCAATGGTGGGGCCTTGGCCTTGAGCTCCTCACCATGATTAAATTACAATATTTACATCATTTACAATTTAATACAAAGGGGGTCAAAATGGGGACATTACAGTCCCCTCCCCTTACATTAGCACTGTCGTCAGTGCATATCAAAATTGAACAAACATGGATATGCCATCCTCATGGCATCCTCCAGCTCCCATGTAGCCTCATCGGGACCGTAGTGCTTCCATTGCACCTTTACTTGTTCGATGGCTCGGTTCCGGAGCAATGTTACCTTCTTGTCTAGGATGCGCAATGGATCGGTTTGGAATTATCCCTCGGGTTCCACCTGGATCACATCCCAATTAATCACATGGTTAGGATCATGTACATATTTCTTAAGCAAAGAGACATGAAAAACATTATGAGCTTTAGTGCTAGCAGGCAATGTAAGTCTATATGCAATTGGTCCTATTCTTTCAAGCACTTCAAATGGCCCACAATATCTAGGTGATAGCTTGGCACAACTCCCAAGCTTCAAGGAACTCTTCCTTGATCTCACTCTAAGATACACATGATCCCCAACATTGAATTCCCTATGCACTCTATGCTTATCTGCATAGCTTTTCTGTCTATCCTGGGCTGCTTTTAAATTTTGCCGGATCTTTGCAACCTTTTGTTCCATTTCCTTAAGCAATTCTGACCCAAGTACAATTCTGTTTACTGGATTGTCCCAAGTCACTGGTGTCCTACACCTTCTGCTGTACAAAGCCTCATAAGGACTCATTCCCAATGATGCTTGTTTCCCATTGTTATATGCAAATTCTACCAAGTGTAGATAATCCTCCCACTTGGATGGTTTGTCCATTACATACATGCGGAGCATGTCTTCAAGTACCCGATTTACTCTTTATGTTTGCCCATCTGTTTGAGGATGGTATGCGGTACTAAAGCTCAGCTGTGTACCCAAATCTGCAAAGAGACCTTTCCAGAAATTGGAAGTGAACTTGGTATCCCTGTCAGAAATTATTGCCTTAGGCAACCCATGTAATCTGAAAATTTCCTTCATGAAAATATTTGCAATGGCATCGGCTTTATGTGTGGACTTAACCGGTATAAAATGTGTTGCTTTTGTTAACTTGTCCACCACAACCATGATGGAATCATGTTGTCTCACAGTCATTGGCAATCCTGTAATAAAGTCCATGGTTATTACCTCCCATTTCCATTCTGGAATTGGCACTGGGAGCAATAAACCTGCTGGATGTTGGTGTTCACTCTTCACCTGCTGACATTCCATGCACTTAGAAATGTATTCAGCAACATCCTTCTTCATGCCTGGCCAGAAATAATATTTTCTTGTTGTAGCAATTGTTTTCTGATATCCTGGGTGACCAGAGTATGGAGCTTTATGTATTTCATCCATAACAATCCTCCTCAAATCTGCCGCATTTGGAATATAGACTCTATTTTTATAGGTAAGAAGTCCGTCTTCCTCCAAATGATAGCCCTCATACTTCTTTTCAAGGTTTTGCTGCTGCAATTTGTCCTCTATCTGCACGTACACTTCATCCTCAACCATATGGTTAACAATCTGCTGCCTCAAATATGGTTGGCAAGTACTAAGCGCTGTCACATGCATTTCTTGTACCTTCCTGTTGAGTGCATCAGCTACCTTGTTCTCCTTCCCTTTTATGTGTTTGATTTCAAAATCAAATTCACACAAAAATTCCAACCATCTAGCTTGCCGAGCATTTAAAGTTGGATGATCAAACAAGTATTTCAGACCACAATGGTCTGTCCTTAACTCAAATTTTCTTCCCATTAAGTAATGTCTCCACATCTTTAAAGCATGTACTATGGCTGCAAGTTCTATATCGTGAGTAGCATAGTTCTTCTCATGCTCCTTCAACTTTCTTGACTCATAGCATATCACGTGGTTGTCTTGCATAAGAACTCCTCCAAGTCCTTGATTGCATGCATCGGTACATACCACAAAGTCTTTTTCTGGGTCTGCAATTTTCAAAATTGGTGCACTTGTAAGATGATTCTTCAACCATTGAAAACTTTCCTCACATCTTGGTGACCATTCAAACTTTATCCCCTTCTTTTGCAAAGAAGTGATCGGGTTTGCAACCTTGGAGAATCCTTCGATAAACCTCCTGTAGTAACCAGCAAGGCCCATAAAATATCTCACATTAGTCACATTCCTTGGAGTTGGCCAATTCATAATGGTTTCAATCTTCTCAGGGTCTACAGATATTCCTTCGTTGGAGATGATGTGACCCAAATAATGAATTCTATCTTTATAAAAGTCACATTTCCTCAACTTTGCATACACCTTATGCTCCCTTAGTAATCGCATCGTCATTCTTAAATGTTCTTCATGTTCTTCTTCATTCTTAGAATAGATGAGAATGTCCTCTAGGAATACAAGAACAAACTTGTCCAAATACTTGCTAAAAACATTATTCATGAGACACATGAATGTAGCTGGTGCATTTGTGAGACCGAATGGTACCACTACAAACTCATAGTGTCCATACCTCGTTCTAAAGGCTGTCTTATGAATGTCCTCTTCCTTGATTCTTACCTGATGGTAACCAGACCTCAAGTCAATCTTTGAAAATACCTTTGCCCCTCTCATTTGGTCAAAAAGGTCATCAATTCGGGGCAATGGGTATTTGTTCTTCACAGTGACTTTGTTCAACTGCCTGTAGTCAATACATAACCTGAATGTTCCATCTTTCTTTTTCACAAATAGAACAGGTGCTCCCCACGGGGACACACTTGGCCTAATATATTTCTTTTCCAGCAACTCTTGTAATTGCATTTTCAATTCTAGCAATTCCGGTGTACTCATCCTGTAGGGTGTCTTAGACACTGGTGCCGCTCCTGGCACAAGCTCAATTGTAAAGTCAATGTCTCTCTTTGGAGGGAGTCCTGGAATCTCATCAGGAAAAACATCTCTGAATTCTTGCAATACATGATAGTCCTCCAATTTAAGAGTTTCACTCTCTGCTGTCTCTAAAATGTGGGCTGCATACAATTGACATCCCTTCCTACAGAACCTCTTCAGCTGCATGGCTGAAACCTGTCTAACAGAAGTCACCTTTGGAATCCCTTTTACAACCCTCAGGTTTCCTTCTTCGTCCATGCATTCAAGACGAAAATGTCTCTATCATGTCTGCAATGCATTAATTTGATGACTGTTTTGATATGCCGGATGGGCATGAATTGTGTGTGTGGATTAGTTTTAATTCCGCTGTGCATATTACCTAATTTGTATCTGCACACCAATGTTTAAATTCTTATGATTCTAATTAGTGGGCTGAGTTTTATGAAATGCCCAGATTTTAGTGCCATGTTCCCTTCCTTGCATTGGGTCAGCAGATGGATCAAAACTTGATCCATATAAAATAGGAACCCCATCTACAAAGTAAAGACTTTCATGTTCATCCATGTGCTCTAGAGATCTTCCTTCCAGCTATTAGACTGTCCTGAAGGAACCTGCTTTGATACCAATTGTTGGAAATACTGAGAGGGGGTGTAAATCAATATTGAGCACTTTTTACCATTTAAACACTAATTATATCATGCAAACATTAACCATTAAAAATGTCATTCATCATCACATAGATCATACACAGTGCATAAGAGATTTAACATGGAAACCCAAACGAGAGAAAACCATGGAATTATTTTCTTATATAATAACAAGATTACATTCATAGGAAGAGCCAACTTCCAAGATTCTCTAGCATCGATTGGAAGGAGGCACCAAACCAATTATTTACAGGCACCAACATGAAGGAAGCTCCAACTCCTTGATTTATCGGCACTGAATAGCAAGAGGCTCCAACCCCCTGATCTATAGGCTCCAACCGGAAGGAGACTTCGATCTCCTATCCTTGCCCCGTCCTTCCACCCTAATATGAATAAGAATATCATTCTACCACTGTCACTATATCACTGTCACAACTTGTACTCGTATCATTGTCTCTGTCGATCTATACCTATATCACTTCCTCGGTCAAATATCATTATCTCTGTCAAATTGTATGACTGCATCGCTACCTCTTTCAATCTATCGCAATCAATATCTCTATAAAAATTCCCCAATCACTGTCTCTACAACATGTATCTCTATCTCTATTAACCTATACCTGTATATCTATATCTGTACCTGTATCAATGTCCTTGTCACAATATTTGTATCTCTATCTTAATGCCACAATAACTGCCTCTGACATAATGCCACTATTAATGTCACAATGCCACAATCACGGTCACACTATTTCAATATCTGTCACACTATATCAACTTGTACATGACTCAAATCTATACCCCAAAACAATCATCCATCGATTTCATTTGCATCCTCAACTTTTACATCATAGACATTTTCAAAACTTTGAACACTCTAAGAGATGAGCCATATGCCAAAACATAACCATGGACAATACCAAGATAACCTCTATGATTTAGGCCAAGACCATCTTAAAATATGCCCATATAATCACCATGATATATACCAAAAAATAACCAATATGTATACCAACAAATCACTAAGATCTATGCCCACAATATGCCAAGATAATCACCAAGATCTATGCCAAGATCATCATAAAGTATGCCAAGAGAGAATCACTAGAGCATGTACAAAATTCATACCTTTTTCAAGACAACAAGATGGAACCAAAATAAACCCTATATCATGTCATCACATATTCCTTACAACAAATATTTCCAATGATCCAATAATTTTATGATTTTGATACCATATGCGAAAGTTATGCAAGATTTATTCAACCTTCTCCTCTTGAATTTTCACTATCACTGTTACTGTCACAAACCATGAATTCCAACAAGTATAACTCCTAACCTATAATGAATCTTAAACTTATACCACATGTTCTTCATGTTATCTACTACATATCATACAAGGGTCACTCTTTGAAACATCCTGAATCAAAACTTATAGTGAAAATGTCAAACTAACCTATTTAAAAGATGATTTCTGAGTCATTTAGAAGAACTGAATTCCTAAGATCATATATCGGAAAAATATAGGTGACTGGGATATTAAATTGAACCATATATTCTTCCATATCTCTCATGTATCCTCTCCAAGGGAACCAATCATAAAATTTCTGGATCAAAATATATAAAGAAAAATCCAAACTGACATGTTTGAATATTATTCAAAAACCCTAACTTACTGAGGTCATATATCCTAAAATTTGGCGAATCAACATATGAAACTTCTACCACAGGTTCATCAAGACGTCTAATTCATCTCTTCCAAAGGAAACGTTTTGAATCATCCTAGAACATAATTTATAGTGAAAATTCCAAGATGACCTAAAATAGATTTCACAACAAAAAACCCAAATAGAAATCATCACAAGATTTCATTTTCCACTAGAATTTTGGCCTTGTTCACTTCATCTACCCCTGAAATTTGGTCCTCTACTCTTGTATTTGAAATATTCAATATTTATTAATTTAAAATGAAAAGTTTCATCTCTCATTTATACTCCTCAAGGGGCCTCTAATTCATTTTTGCAAAAATATTTTACGGTGAGAATCCACTGTCAGTCTTGACTGCGGTTCGATACGCCCACAAAGCAGGATATAACATGATGTGCCAATTGTTCTTGCTTTGTTGGATGGTACGTTGGAGAATGGTCTTCAAAGACTTATTAACTGCTTCAACTTGACCATTCGCTTGGGGATAGTAGGACGACGAGTGTTCTTGACGAAACCCAAGCTTGAGAGACAAATATTCCATCATGTTACTTTGAAAGTGACTGCCATGGTCAGTGACAATCTCTTTCGGGATACCAAACCGAGTGTTAATCTGATTGAAGACAAAATGGGCTGCAGTAGCACTGTCGGCTTTTACTGTAGGCATGGCCTCAACCCATTTGAAAAATAATCCACGACCACTATGATATGGTGATGCCCCCCAGCCGAAGCTGGTTTTCAATACATGAAATCCACCCCCCACTTAGTGAAGGGACCGACGGTGACGACCGGATGAAGGGGCGCTGGATGCGAGCGTATGTTCCGAGAAAACACCTGGCAAGGGTGACATCTCTTCACAGCCTTAACACAATCCTTAAATATGGAAGGCCAAAAATAACCAGCTCGCATAATACGTTGGGCTGTAGCAAGCCTGGATAAGTGACCACCACACACCCCAGAATGGCAATCATTAAGCACCCGCTCCGCTTCTTCGTGAGTTAAGCAACGACGAAGAATCGAATCCTTTCCTCGGTGATACAAAGTGTCACCGATGATGGTATAGTCTTTAGAGTGATGTTTCACATGCCGTCACTCATCTCATGAATAATGCGGAGGAAACTTCAAAGATTGGAGATATACAATGACATCCCCATACCAAGGTTCCTTGGACGAGATAAGAAATAAGTGCTCATCCACAAAGGAATCTTCATGAATGACATCCTCATCAAGTCTCAGAAGGTACGACATAAGCTCGGCAAACACCAACGATTTCACCGATTTTGCCGAAGCAAAATCGAGATCGAACTCCTGAAGGATCACAATCCATTTATTATACTTCCCCCCTATAAGGTGTCGTGATAGCACGAACTGAAATGGATTGATGTGGGCTACTACTGTGGTTGTTCTAAGCAAAATGTAATGTCGTAACCGCTGGATTGCATGGACAGTCGCAAGTGCCAACTTTTCTACGGGAGTATATCTTAGTTCAACGTCTACTAGATTTCGACTGAGGTAATAGATAACATGCTCGATGAGCGCATCATCAACCTGAACCAAGACCATGCCAATCATCTCTTGAGATGTGGCCACATAAAGGATAAAATCTCATGCGAGTTCTGGTGGACTAAGCACCAGGGCCGATACCAAATCTTTCTTAAGGGCGTCGAAAGACTGCTGGGCTCGCTCATCCCAGATAAAAGGTGTGTCTTTCTTCAATAAGCACCCGAAACCTTTGGTAATATTAGCATAATTGACTACAAATCGACGCAGAAAAGTAGCTCTCCCTTGGAGGCTCTGAAGTTGTAACAAATTACGCGGAGGAGGCAACTGAAGTATTGCCTCAACTTTTAGAGGATCGACTCTAATACCCTCTTTTGAAACTATGAAGCCTAGAAGGTGACCAGTCCTTACAAAGAAGATACATTTATTGCGATTCAATCAAATTTTGTAGTGTATACATCGTTCGAGAATCATACGTAGGTGGTCGGGGTGGTCCGCTCTCTTGCAAGAATGGCCAACAAGATCATCCAAGAAAACCTCCATAATCTTCTTAAGATCGTGAAAGGCGTAGGTCATGGCTTGCTAAAACGTAGCTCCGACGTTTTTAAGGCCGAAGGGCATTTTCCGATATGAAAATGTTGCCCATGGACAAATGAATGCCGTCTTATGTTGGTCCATGGGTTTGATCTGAATCTAATTATAGCCTGAGAAGCCATCCATGAACGAAAAAATCAAGCTTCCCGCACAAGCATCCAAGAACTAATCAATGAATGGCATGGGGAAGTTGTCTTTCGGACATGCATGGTTCAAATCTCTAAAATCGGTGCATACACGGATCGTTCCCTGCTTCTTATCCATAGGAACGGGGTTTGACACCCATTCGGTAAGGGGAATGGGGTAGATGAAATCATCTTTTAGTAGTTTCTCCACCTCTGCCTTGATAGCAGCTTCCTTGCTAGGGTTCACATCAAGTAAGCGTTGTCGAACCGGTTTAGCATTAGGGTACGTTCTAATCTCATGTTCAACAATGAGGGGGTCTATTCCTGGAATCTCCTCATATGACCAAGCGAAAGCTTCCTGGAGTTCTGTAAACAATTCAGTGTAAATAGCAATCTCCTTAGGAGTGCAATCGACACCGATGTAGACATTCTCCACCTTTTCGAGAGTATGAGAGATGTTGATCGACATGGTTGGGGAAATATTGGCCATATTCCCCTCTGCAAAAACATCATGTGACTCCAAAAGAGCCACAAGGTGACCAACCATCTCTGCTAGAGTCATCCTAAATTCTTCTTGCTCAACGAGCTCGAGGTTGGGAAGGAAATAAGAGCAATGATGCATATCTTCCCAAGGCCTCTCACTACCACACATGGCCTCCATAATAACTTCATCAGATGTCAAAGTATCATCAAGGCAGTCGTGTGAACAAGATGAGTTGGCTGCCCAAACTGGCAGCCTAACAGGATCTTCTTCGACTGTCTGGGAAGAAGAGAGATCTAGTTCTGCAGTGGCTTGTTGAATATGCTCGTAAGCAAGCTCAGCTACAGACAAGGGCACATACATCCCGACGTACGTAATGTCTCCAGACGTAGGACTCGTGGACGGTAAAGTCCATGGATCAGTACAATAGGAAGTCCGGAATGGCATATTATGCAAAGGAGGAGACGCATCATCAGAAATGGTTCCGATAAAGTTCACAGGTGTCGAAAGACTATAAGCTCCCATCAATGAAGGGTACATACCAACACCTATGTTCCCAGTTGCCGAATGAGAATCAGTAACTTGCGGGACTATGGATCCCGTGGATGCTATGGAAGGAGTGTTAACGAAATCCAGCTGATCGATGGTCACAAACTTGACTTCATGGGGAAAGCAGATAACTCTGAATACAGTGGACGCGACAGCCTTCATAGCGTACATCCAATTCCGACCCAATAAAAGGTTGTAGTCGATGGGCACATCAACCACCTCGACTCTAATAGGCACAGATTTACCTCCCAAGGAGACAACAAGGGAAGGGATAATTCCATGCGGCTAAAAGACCGACCATCGAATGCAGTGAGCGTGGTTCTAGACGCGAGTAGAGGAGGAGAGCCAAGATATTTCCAACAAGTTAATGACATCACTGACGCGGAAGCACCTTCGTCAACCATCGTACGTTTGACAAAACTCTGAAGGCACACCACTTGGATTTGAAAAGCCACGTGGTAAGGTAAGCGAGGTTGTACATCAGTAGTATCGAACTTGATAACACTAGGATTTCCCCCATCCTGAACTCCTAATGCACTCAAAAGGGCATGCTTCTGAGAAGGACAGGCCTGCAAAACTTCAAGAGTCGACATGGCACACAGAGTTAGGCCCAAATCTTTTACAATGGAGTAGTTCTGGGTGGCTCGAGCATTAGGATTATGCGTAGAGAGCTTGAGAACACCTTTCGGTATCTGCGACATATTAGAGGGCTTCTCGATATGCAAGGAATTGTCAGGAGGAGGGGGAGGCTCACTCCCCATATTAGGTTGTGGTGCACCATAATCATGTTGACGAGTAGAAACACAAACCTCTGATTGAACCATGTTCACACATCCATAACCACTAGTATTGGAAGAAGTCGTTGTCATTTCATTAGGTCCATAACCAGTGGTGGGAGCATGCAAAGCCATGTTTTGATGACGAGGAAGGGGATCCTTCAACACAGCTGGGCTCTGTGCCAAATTCTTCGATGCTTCTTCAATTTGAGGACATAAGTGAGTAAGATGATCTTCCCCATATAGCTTGCAAGGGAATTTCACCTTACGCCTAGGTTTACGATCCTCGCAAGCATTTCCGCCTTCCCAAGGATGGTTGGCATTCTCTTTACGAGGGGTATTACAATTTCTATTATTGTTACTTCCATTGTTTCCACCCCTATGGTTTTTTCTCCCCTTTTTCTTACCACCAGGTTGTTGGTTACCTGACGGTTTCGTTGATTGCACATTGTGTACATCAGACGATGGAGTGGAAGTGGACAAGGTGTGAACCTGTCTGGGAGTAGACTGGTTTAGCGACAAATTTTGCATTTTATTAGCTACTAAGTCTATAGGGAGAGTGCTTGCGGATCCCACAATGCCATCGGCATGTGGTCCAGGAACTGACGTGGGCTCATGTCGTGTTCTCGGTGCGTCAGGAATAATGTCATATAAAATGCAAGACTGAGAGTATAGTAGGTCTAGATGCTGGACTTTCAAGATAACTTGTTCCTTGGTCACAATGCCGGACATCGAAACATCCTTAGCAATGTATGGGAGTAGAGACTTGAGGAACCATTCCAACAGAAACTATGGAGGAATGTTGGCTTTCACTAATCTCTTCCATCGGCGCCACTCTTGAACGTGGTCAGAAATATCTGTGGCCTTATTCTAATGGAAGGTAGACAACAGTTCAGTACCAGTATCATAACGAACCGACAACTAGAAATAGTCCAAGAAAACCAAAGCAATCTCGTTGAATCCCCTATAGGTGTTCCTAGGAAACTCCACATACCACTTCGCAGTTTCCCCCGTGAGGGTGCATTGAAATAATTGTAATCTAACGGAATCATGATTCAATGAGTTGGAGGAAAACCAAAGGTGAAACGTTGTGACATGATCACCTGGATCCTCACCACCTTTCCCCTCAAACTTGGGAATGTCCGAAGGGAGCTTGGTAGGGATCGGGGGCCAACTAGGGTCGTGACACACTGGATCATTTGTGAGCTTTGAAAGATCCAAAAGATTCAAACGTGCAAGGAATGGGAGTTGCGGATGGAAAGCTTGATTATAATATCCCATAAAAGGTTGGTTGAATGGAACCGCATTATAAGGTGGACCAAAAGCTTGACCATGAGCATTAAACGGCTGACAATGAGGACCTGGCCGACCATAAGCTTGACCATGGCCATAAGGTTGATAACATCCTTCGACCTGACCCATATGAGAGTAAGCAGGTATATGAGTGTTTTGGGCACCATATTGGGGTGGGTTGAACTGGTGGCCAGCACCGATCGTGTTGTAGTAAGGGTTGCCACCATAAGTATGGGGCATATACGTACTATTCGTAGCGGGAACCGAGTTGTAATGACCAGAATGGTGAGGTATGTTCCCACCCGCAGCATTAGGATTAGTGTGAGCAGTCGTGTGGTGACCCAAAGGATGAGAAATATTCCCAACCCCAACATTGGTGTTACTAGTAGCAGGAATGGTGGCGTTATAATCATGAGGATAAGATACATTCCCACTGTTGGGTATGTTATATCTCTTCACATGGTCGCTGCGTGTACAACACGATCCCTACGGCACTAGTGATTCGCCTGCGCCGGGCACGTCCGGAGGGGGGGGGTTTAGAGGGGGGGGTAGCCCGACAGGGCCCACCCCCTTCGTTTCGGACCGTTAGGTTCCGAAACGACACGGAGGGGGCCGTTAGGCCCCCGGAGTCCGCGCGGAGCGCAAAATTTTTTGGGTTGCTTTTTGCTTTTTCGCGATTTTCGACCCATTGTACTCTAATCTAATTCCGGTAAAAGGAATTAGGGTTGTAACCTAATTCGGGTAAACGAATTAGGGTTTTAGATGCTGCAGAATACCATTTATTGTATTGTACATGTAAAATAAACATATAATGAAAAAGGAGCTATGCGGCTCTAAGTTTGGCTGGTTTTTTCCCGGTTAAGGGTTTCCAGGTGAAAATCTCTGTGTAATGTGTGTGTCATTGTGTATTTTCTGTTAATGCTTAAGAATCATATGAGTTTGTACTTCATTGTTAAGGTTTAAAACTTACACCCACCTCCTACATTAGCATTACTAGTAGTGGTGGTGGATGCAAAAGTGTGTGGTACTTGTCCACCCCCATAGTTAGGAGGAGCATTAACATTTACAAAAGTGGTCCTGGTTTGATGGGTAGTGATATGTGTGTTAGGTGGTGGATGGTGAGTTGTGTTTCGAACAGTGTTCCTATTGGGTTGGGCAGTCCTAGGCGGTGGTCTTCTTCCAACATTAGCATTGTTAGGAGGATTATGACCATTCCTCATATTATGTGCGTGAGTGGACAACGTGGTGCCCCCGGCGAGGGTATTACCCCCAGTGGGTGAAGTGTTGCTAAAACCATGACTAGTGCCAGCATGACTACCAAAAGCAGTGGGAGGATCAACTGTGCTGAAATTGGGCATACTATATGAGAACGGGTTAACGTTGATCGCAGGATCTTTGTCTTCGTCTTCAGGTAATTTAGACATCCCATAAAGATAATTATCCGGATCCGAAGGATCATTCTCAAGTGGATTCGACCAAATAGAACCAGGTTGAGTCTCATGTGGATCACCCCCCCAGGCCTCACGAGGTGTGGGGGTGTCTGAAGTATGTTCGACTCCACCCGATGGAATCATGGGAATGTTCTTCGTGTCGGAATGTGCAGCCGTCATAATGTCGGCTATGTATGTCTCGTAAGAATCCGAAGACTCAGAGGGAGCTCGTCGGCATCCCTAAGCAGCACGGTGTGAAAAATCAGCCAGTTTTAAACCAGCTAACCGACGGGAACGACAGAGAGTAGGACTCCGCGCCACGATATCTCCAAAGAGAATATCAAATCACAATGTCTCCTACGGCTAACTATCGATCAAAAATAGTAAATCAAAATCACACACCTAGAGAAACTACAACCAAGAGCAGACAAACAGAGTGGCTAAATGAGCTCCCAACACTAGAGCTAGTATGTCTCACCTAGGAGAGGCTTGAGACTCCCAAACTATATCCAGAGGTAACAGAATCAGTTATAGAGACACCCGGGCTTCATTGCATGCACAGGGTCAAGTCCACTGTACAAACACAACTGTGATGTCCAATCCCTATCTGACTCAAGACACAAACAACATAACCACTGCAAGTACCCTATGCGATACCTAGGTAAGGAAACTATGGTCACCGCAATATAACCAATGCTTAGGGGGACAGTCGCAGGTGGGATTCGTCGTATGGGCAGGGTAGCTAAGCCCGAAGCACAAGAGGATGAACCTCCGGTACCTCCATATACAAACAAACCCTGGAAATATCTCCCTCGTTCAGCCAGTATCAGAGGGATATACCTTCAACCAACCTCCCGTGATCTCGTGCTTAACTCTGGTTTGAGTAGAGCTTCCTGAGAACACTGATATATACCATGGATTCCTCCACTCCCTGGTTAGACACCTAATTTTTTGTCTAGTAGTCTTGGATTGTTAACTCGCAATGATCTATTCCAAGACTCTAAACCTATGCTAGTTGGTGTACCCTATAAATAAAATCGGTCTAATCAATTTTAAGATTAAGCATTAATTTTAATCACTGTGGTTACTCAAAGGATATGGTCGTGAAACTAGTGATGTGTATGACTCAATAGTATGCAAAATCATCCAATCCTAGACTCATCTATCCAATAAAACAATGTCACTAACATGCACAATCAACCCAACGATTTCGAAATAAAAATGCAATCCTTTTATATTTTCGATGCATAATCAGAACCTAAATGAAAGCAACAAGCACTCAATGCAGGATGCAGTACACGAAAGCAATTTTTTTTTTGTATTTTCTCTTATAAACAAAGGAAAATGCAAAACTATATGTATTTTCTTTTTGTATTCTTCAATATAAAGAAATGAAAAATGCAAGCCAAAATCCTACTATTAGTTACTGAAGTGCCGAGAAGATCACTAAGACAACCCAGTAGATTCCAAACAGTAAGACTCAGCCAAAGGAATGACCTCAAAAGGAAAAAACCAATAAGGCTAAATCCAAAGATGGGTAAAAAACCAACAAGGCTCAACTAAGAGAAACAAAGAGTTCTGGTCACAACCAAGACATGAAACAGTCAAGAAACAGGCCAGCAAAGACTCAAGATCATCCAAAGCCAACCCCGCAACAACCAATAGTAATAAGCCAACAAAAGCTGGAGTTGTACGCTACTGTCGAAGGAATACCTGCGGGTACCAGCGAGCAGCTGTGTAAATAGAGGCGGGTATACGTGGGCAGAGCTAAGCTAGCTCGCGGGTGAGGAAAGGAAAATGGGAAAACAAAGAGTCCAATGGCTCAGAAAAAGCAAGTTTTCTATAGTGTATCTTAACGGCCAATTAGTGACACAGAGCTTCGAAAAACAACAACTCTAATTATGGACTAATGCTAAAAAAAATTCCCAAACATGGATGTTTTCCGAGCGGAGTCGCCATTTCTATGTTGGAGAAAACTCACTATGGCTTGGGAGACCACTACAGACAGCTGAATACCAGAAATTAACTCAATTCTCAGAACTATGCTATTATAAATGACAATGCTAAGATAATGGAGAATGTAGCCAACCTCGATCCAAACGTTTGATGTAGATCCCCGTTGGAGCTTTTCTAATCCGTGCACTTGAATTTGCAAATTAGTCTTGACAGCCAATATACAACAAGTACATAATATATATAAACGACATTAACATCATCAATAGCAATGGCACATGATATAACAAGTAAATGCAACCCAATGTAAGATAAACAACATTTACAACATTAATGTACGAGAATATGAGTATTTCTATTAATAAACAAGAAGAAGTACAATGTGATATGACCTCTTGCCGACAACCAATATGAACCAAGATTTGGATCAATCCACTTGTGCCTCCACCACTTCAATCCTCCATGAATGGAAAACTCAAACTAGATAGGAGTTTGGAAGGTGAACATAAAGGGTTCACAACTACAAGGATCAATGAGTGTAGACTCAAGATAGGGAAAAAATCCACTAGAGTTCTCTTGCTCTTCTTTCTCCTCCCGTCCATAAGCCATATGTGCTCATTATATAGTCCTCTCAAAGGTAGGTGAAAGGACACATCGAGGCGTTACTTCGGCAGATGGAGGGTCAAAGGTCACCCAATAACCGCTATTTGGGAGTAAAAAGTAATTAACTAGTGATTTTTACCATTTTACATGCTACCCGCGGGCTATAGTGATGCAACTTGCGGGTACACTTGCTATAGTGATGCAACAAGCGGGTAAGAGGAAAAATGAGGAAATAGTATGTCTGAAGGATATAAAGTGGATCTGAGTCAGTGAAATGGATCCTATAGGCCAAAGAATGCTGATGCTCACAAGGTGGAAGATTACGTTGTAACAAGACATCTATCCATGGATCAATTCAGGGACCGAAGTTCAGGGATGATACAATCCCTCTCATCCACTAGGGACCATTTCTTGGGGACATATGTTTACGGATCAATTCAGGGACCGAAGTTTGGGGATGATACAATCCCTCTCATCCACTAGGGACCACTTCTCAGAGACATATGTCTATGGATCAATTCAGGGACCTAAGTTCGAGGATGATACAATCCCTCTCGTCCACTAGGGACCACTTCTCGAAGACATATGTCTACAGATCAATTCATGGACCGAAGTCTGGGCATGATACAATCCCTCTTGTCCACTAGGGACCACTTCTCGGAGACATATGTCTACGGATCAATTCAGGGACCGAATTCCGGGGATGATACAATCCCCCTCGTCCACTTAGATAAAGTCTAAGGACCATACATCAACCTCATCGTTGGAACAGGTAACCTCATCATCGACCTCATCATCGAAACATGTAACCTCATCATCAATACAAGTGCCCTCATCATCGATAGAAGTATCCACATCATCGATACAAGTATCCACATCATCAATACATGTATCCTCATCATCGATACAAGTGTCCTCATCATCGATACAAGTATCCACATCATCGATACAAGTATCCACATCATCCATACAGGTATCCTCATCATCGATACAAGTGTCCTCATCATCGATACAAGTATCCACATCATCAATACAAGTATCCTCATCATCGATACAAGTGTCCTCATCATAGATACAGATATCCACATGATCGATATAGGTATCATCGACCTTACCGTCAATATAGGCAATCTCATCATTGATAAAGGTATCCACATCGATACCAATATCCAATTATCATCATCGACCATATCACTCCCCCTTTTGAGGAGGGTCCTTATGAACTACACCAAGCTTGTCTCGAAAATACTCAAACTTTACTCGAGGCAGGGGGTTGGTCAATATATCAGCAACTTGTTCATCAGTGCTCACATACTCGAGCTTTATAGCTCCTTTCTGCACCATATCCCGTATATAGAAATATCAGATCTTTATGTGCTTTGACTTATCATGGAACACGGGATTCTCTGTCATCTTGATACAACTCTGGTTGTTACACAAGATCACAGTGGGATCCATCTCTAATTCAAACAATCCTGATAACAACTTTTGAAGCCATGTCGCTTCACAACTAGCAGAGCAAGCAGCTATATATTCCGCTTTAGTTGTGCTGAGAGCCACACTAGACTGCTTCCTACTAAACCACAAGATCATGGCAGATCCTAGACAATAACATCCACCCGATGTGCTCTTCCTGTCTGATACACTTCCATCCCAATCAACATTTGTGTAGCCATACAATCTGAAGTCATGATCTCCAAGATAATATAGACCAAGGTCTATCGTACCTTTTAGGTACCTCATCACATGATTTGCAGCTGTCAGGTGAACACGTCTAGGTTACACTAGATACTGACTCAAGGTGTTCACAACAAAGCATATATCTGGCCTGGTATTTGTCAGATACATCAATGACTCAATATTTTGTCTATACTAAGTTACATCAACCAATTCTGATGATTCATCAGCCAACAACTTCAAGTTGGAATCCATGGGAGTGGTCATGTCCTTACATTCCAACATATCAAATATTTTCAAGATTTCCACAGCATACTTTCTCTAGTTGAGAAAGATTCCTTCTGGGCCTTGCCATACTTCTAGACCTAGGAAGTAATGCATCAATCCGAGATCTTTCATCTCAAATTTTGTAGCTAGCTTCTTCTTTCTTTCCATGATTTGTTTCTCATTCCCTTTCAGAAAGAGATCATCCACATACAGTAATAGTATGACAGGTTCATCATCCATAACCTTAAGGTAAAGGTTAGGATCAACTTTACTTTTGGTAAAGCCCAAGCTTATCAAGAAGCTATCAATTCTCCCTCTGCGACTGAACATCATTCACACTCTGCATTGAGTGATCTTCTGCATATATATATGTGCCATCTGCCGTCAGATGGGTCTACTGATACGAGCCTCAAGATCATTCGAAATTTGTGGTGAGTTCCTTCTTGCATCCATCTAAGAGAAGAATGTCATATGTATATAGAAACCATCTTCAACCTTGTAGCAAGGGTTGAAATCCACATCACCCATGGTGATCATTAAGCTCATCAAATGGATATCGATCCTAGGTACCCGTACAAAGATTTCTTCAATCGTGTGATTCTCTATCGAATCCTAGGATTTTGCTCGATTCGCACTTCTTCTTCAATTACACCATTAAGAGAATGGTCTTGTCTAGCCACTTGGAGAAAACATCTCGTCATTATTCTCTCCCTCTTTCTAAGAGAATCCTCTATCCACGAGCCTTCTATAGTACATTTGATTTGCAAGTCTTCTTGTTGAACATCCATCACTTGTTCTTTGGAACAAGTGTTCATCATCCTTCTTTTATATATCATAGCACACGATCTGTCCTACAAATCAAAGTTAATTACATGATTAGTAATACTTCATAATCATCAAATCATGTTAACAGGATAACCTATTATGCATACCGATATGATTCACATAGTTATGCAACTATCTTGACCATTACTTTGGTACAACACTTTTCCATATCCTGTATGCATACAGTGGCTATCTAGATGCCTTCCATCTCTACCAGAACATACTATTAAGAGCATGCACAACTCTTAGCATGTCAACAAAGAGGTTTCATTCTAGACAAGCAACAATGGAATGTTTTTCCAACTTACCCATCATATGCATATTAGTAGTATACTGTTCAATTCTATATGAATGCTTACACTATGCATGATATATTTCATGATTCTAGGAATACAAATATGCATACAACTATTACGAGCAATATCATTTACTATTCAGAGATTCAAGAGGTAATTCAAATAACAACTCAAATACTTATCTTTTATGTTTGTGTGGTTTCCTCCTTCTTGATCTCTATTTTCCCTTTATGATAGCATCATGATTATCTATCTTTGAACTTCTATCCATTCTGTACCACTATGCATGCTTAAGTGTGCACTAGGGTCATCATTGTGTCTTCCTCAAGATACTATCAAAACATTATGATTCTAAATAATCTTAAGCATGTATGATCATTTCATACACAAGTATACTTATCTAAGATCCTAACACAAAGTAGGATTCTAACTCGATATAGGAAAACATACCTGGATTATCATGCTTGCTAGTTATGTCTAATATACCCAAACAATGTATTCTTTGTTCTCTACAATGATTTGGAGACCTTGTGCTAGTAACCTGCATATCTCATAAGTTAAGCATTGTAGAACCAAATTATACATACCTTGTAAGTAGATCTTCTATGTGATCAATGACTATGGATGAGTCTTTGTCTTCATGTCATCATGGCTATATAGATTTGTATTTCTTGATGTACCTTTCATGTTAGCAGACAACATCATCCTCATACAACACCACAAGTGCATTAGTGCAATCATAAGTGTCATAACCCTAATCAATGAATGTCTTCTATTATTCACATGCATTCATACTTTTACTAAGGTTATCAGATAATCTAAAATTAATCACAATTGTACTAACCTTAATAATATGAAGACAAACATATCATTAACTTAATCATGAAACAGATTTCAAACATACCTGCATCTCCTCAAGTCATACCTGTCGAGATTGATTGTAGTCTTCTCTACAAGGATAAAACCCTAACCATCCAAGGTATATCACTTGTAAACATCTTATATAGGTTCATGGTGCTAGGATGATAAATATCAGTGCCATTTAAACCTCCTTCATTGCTTTTCTATGAGTCTCCCAACTTTGCTAGGGTTTCTTCTTACTTGGAAACCCTAATTTTCAATCTCCTTCCTCCCACAACATTTTTATGGAGGATCAATATTTATGATGAATGGATTCCAAATCCATTATCAAATTTTCCAATGTTGCATTAGGTGTCTCCAACATTGTATCAGGTCCTTCCATACCTAAAAACTAAAAACCCTAAGTGAGAGCTTCTTCCTCTTCTTCCTTGGTTTCCTCCGTTGAGCCATTTTAGATGTGTCGTATTTTTTCTGGTGTATCTTTGAAATTTCAGATCTAAAGGGTCTGAAACTTTGGCCTATGGTAACCTGACCGGGCGTATTTCCAACCCGACAGGTTTGAGCTTCATTGGATTCTCCATCAGAGAGACATGCTCAGTTTCCCAACATGACCTGTTTAAGGGATGAAACAGAATATCGAACTTGTATGGAGTGACACGTGTCACTGTTTCATCTTTGACCTCTGAAAATCGGACCTGTGAAACTGCAATCCGTTCCCTAACTGTCACTTTTTACGGAATTCCATTTGGAGCTTCCAATCCCGAGATATGACCTTTTTCCCTAGGTCACCTATTTAGGACTACATTCTGGAAGAGGCAGAAACCCTAACTTGTACGGATCATATCTCAGAAAGTACAACGAATTTGAGGCTGAAATTCAGATGTAGTGCCACGTGTCACTGTTTCATCTTCGGAATGTCCAATTTTTAGATCCTGAACCTTCTCCAAAATGGATTTATAGCAAAAGTTACACGATGACTAGGTTTTGCTATACAAAACCCTAACTTTCAAATTGTCACAAGTGAGACAAGTGTTGTAAGTGCCATACATTGCCTTCCTTCAGATTAGCTCTGATACCATGTTAAGATTCAATATGCTAAGATAGATAACATTAGTATTACATTCAATTTCACAACAATAGCATATACAGGATCACTGAAAGAACAACAAGCACAGCATAAACACAAGAGACACAGATTTATCCTGGGAAACCCTCATGGGGTAGAAAACCTAGAAAAGCTTCCTCAATATAGATGACCAACAAATACAAAGATGTAATCCCCAAACAAGAGCTCCTTCTCCTCCTTTGCAGATCTATCTCTCTCCTATGCAAGTTCACAAGTGAGTGAGTGTGTGTTAAATGAGGAACACACCTCCTCTATTTATACTTTACTTCACTTCAATTTTAACCCTAACTAGGTCGGCCCCAACAACTTAACCACTCAACTTAATGCTGACTGGGCCGACCCCTCTAGGGGACTTAAACACCCTGTTACAAATGACTCTTAGGGATCTATTGCCCCGACTTACATGGGAGGATTTACCTCAATGAATTCACATAATAATAGCATTCCGACAGAGGAATGAAACATCCCCGGATGAATAATAATAAAGTACAAATAGAATATTCTTTGAAGTTACAATATTTCAACAAAATCATGCCCCCATCTCTTGTTGCATTCCATAGCTAGTTGTGGGTGTTTCATTAAAATGCATATTTACATGATATTTGCAACTCCATTGTGCCTGGCTAGCACGTAAACCATATGTATCACTAAATCGATGGCGGGGCCTTGGCCTTGAGATCCTCACCAAGATTTTACAACAATGTTACATTATTTACATTTTAATGCAATGGGGTCAAAATCAGGATATTATAAAAGCCAAAAAACAGTCTGCTTCCGCATCCACTGTTCATTGACCGAATTAACCAAAATGCTCGAGCGATCAAAGATTCCAACGTCGGCGTGGAGAAGTGGAGGGAGGGTGAATTAGAAGAGAAAGGAGGATTGTAAAGGTAGGCATCCAAACATTCATCCTTTCCTTATTTCCTCAATAAAATATAAATTTTTATATTGCCCTAAATTAAAAATCCATCTAAATGAAAATTCCAAAATTAAACATTTTCAAAATTGCTATTTAACATATGGAAATTCCTCCATACTATCAATCCCATTAATGAATTTTGCGTCCACCTAAGCAATAAGGGATTTGAATCCCAATGCCAAATTTTCCTCAATATGTTTTCCACATCTATTGCAAATTGGAAAAGAAAAGCCATCCACCATTTGGCTAGGAGGAGGAACTATGGACTATAACCTAGGCTTTATTTCTAGACTTGACTCAACCAAACCCTATGTTTTTTTCCCACACATTATTTTACCCTAAAAATGTCCAACCAATGCTTGTGAATCCAACCCAATGGCATGATGGATTTTACATCATCCCCCAAAACCTAAGGGATTAGTTTCCCCTCCTTTGAAGACACACCGCTTACTTGGTTGCTAAGATGAACTACCACATCTTTTTTGACCTCCTTCACCACCAAGACACTCAATAGATGGATTTGGGTCTTCATACCTAGAAACCTATAATAGATTTACTTCATGGAACAAGCGTAGATTAACCCTCACATTCAAAATATTGCCCCTTCTTAATGACGCAGAGAAATTCACCACCAAATATTCCTCATCATACACTAGATTCTGAGCAAGGAAAGGGCCACAGACATGCAATGAATTAGATACAAACGATAAATTTATGAAGGTAGAGGAGGATTAATAACATCTTCTCCAATACCTAGGCTATAGAAAGGTGTACATAAAGTGCTTTTAAGGCCTCCATTGTATCGATGTATTAATTGAATTAGGAGCTCTCCGCCATCGATCATTAATCGATTTACATGTAGTTGATACTCACCTTCCACTTTGGTTTACATGTAGTTGTTATTATAGTATATTGAGATGATATTTATGTTTGTAATGTATTCGTTCTTGCACAAAGTTTTTATATTTTTCATTTTTGAGAGATGTCATTATAGCACATGTATATGTTTCTAATGATTTTTATTTTTATTTTTTGATTGTAGTGACGACCATGGATGCACATTCGGAAATACAAAGAGGAATTGAGAGGCTCAGAGACATTCGAGCCTCAATAACAATTGTTGATGATAGGAACTGTATACTTGCATCCAATTTGGATGCAATTATAGAGACCTTTAGTAGGTCAAATGGTGCACTACAAGATATTGCTACATATAGAGAGAGAAAGAGGCAAGAATATGCTGATGGAATTAGCTACAATGAAGTTAAGAAGTTGAAGATAACGAAACAACGTATATTTTCCCTTTTTAGAGATCCATAGATGGGTGAAATATCGAATGTAAACACAAGGCATATTTCTATCGAGTGGTGTACATATCAACCATTCATAGATAATTGGATGGACCGATGGTACATGGTATTTGATATACCACCACATAACAACAAGGAAATGGCTCTATATTTTCTTAGAAATATGTACGCAGAATTTGTTTTGGGAAAGCATGTTAATTATTTTGATATCTTAGATTTCCAGGGCATTGGGATGGGGATTCCTCAACAATGTACCAATGCGAGGAACACAAATCCCAATCGCCCAGTAGCTCCACCTCGCAGACATCTACCCATGCCAGATGTGCCTCGTGCACATCAGTTGGTCCCACATATGCAGGAGTCATTCCTATTGTTGGAACAGGAGGTTGTTTGCCATAACACGTATCTTCAAGGTACGTACCAGGCAGGGCCATCAGAGCCACCATCTATGGGTGGAGTAGAGCCACCACCTCTCGGTGGGGTAGATCGACCACCTCCCAGTGGGGTAGAGCCACCACTTTCCAGTGGTCGAGGAGCATCTAGTAGTGGCACTAGACCTACACATCATGAGCACAGTCGAGATCCCCACCCATGCATAATATGCAGCCATCCTTGCTTTGGTCATGTCTAGATAGATGATAGATTTAATGGGTATTTTACATAGGTAAGAAAATGGTTAACAATTTAGTGTCATTTGTAATTTATTTTTCCTTACTATACACATATATAGATTGCTAATATTTTTAATGATTTTAAAACTTGTAGTTTCTACAAGAAGAGGACGAGGGACAATACTTTTCCACTGATGATGCAGAGGATAGTCCAGAGGCTCATGCACTAGAACCATCTGATGTACAAGATGTTTTCATAACTTCAGGGACAACATCTCACATTGAGGTAAGTATTTCAATGTGACATAATTTTAATACATGTTAGTTTGTTATCACATGTTACTTAATTAATTATGCTACATGATCTGATATTTACAATTTTCTAAATTGTAGGTTGTAGATCCCCCTCAGAGGGAAATGATTTCATCTAGTGAGCTCTGTTGTAGGCACAATAGATCCCATGTTTAATAAAAACATGGGAGCCCCAATATCTTATTTGCAAGGTAATGTTTAAATTCCTTATTCACTTTGGGGTTTCATCATGATTGATCATGCATTTTATTTATTTGCCATGATTTAATTCAGTTAATAATTTTCCCTTCAAAATTCATTGATTTTTGTGTGTTTTTCTGAGTTGCAGAAGGCATAAATTTTCTCCAAAGTTTGTTCTTTCCGCAACTCGCAATCCGCAATCCGCAATACGGATTACAGATGCTTGGTTTTTCGGATTTGAAATGTTTTCTTTCCACAACCCACAATCCGCAATGCAGATTGTGGATGTGGAGATGACTTTGAATAAATTGTTTTTTCTCTCTTCCGCAACCCGCAACCCGCAATTGTGGATTGTGGAAAGAGTTTCAAAAATAAATTCACACTTTGTGTTTTTGCAATCCGCAACCCGCAATGTGGATTGTGGATTACGGAAAGTGTTTGAGAAATAAATCTGCGTTTTGCATCGCCGCAATCCGCAACCCACAATTGCTTATTGCAGATGCAGAAAGACCATTGTTTTTAAATGCGTCGTTTGCGTTTCTGCAACCCGCAATCCGCAATTGCGTATTGCGGAAACTTTTGGTTCATTACTATTTAGAGTTGTGTTTCCGCAACCCACAATCCGCATTGCGGATTGCGGAAAGTATGTACATATTTTCCAAAATAAAGCCCCGCAACTCGTCTTCCACAATCATGTTTTAGATCTTAGCCGTCGATTTGTCTTAATCCTATGGTCCAGATTTCATCCCACGATTTTTGTTAAATATTTCGATTTTCTCTATTTTATTTTACCTTTTTCATTTTCGAAAATTTACGTGCGACAAGGATTTTACTGCGGATTTTTACCAGTCTTATTTTCCTGCCATTTTCGTCAGCATAGGTTGGTTTTCCGTCATTCCCGTTGGTTGTTTATGGATTTTCTTTGTTTTTAAACTATTTTATTGATTGTTTTTTTTATTTTATTTATTTATCAGAAATTACCAGTCCTTCACCATGTCACGAAATACTTGTTCCAAAAAAACCCAGAAGGACCTGATAAACAAAGACCCCAACATTGGCATTCTAGCCGATACCAGTGATAGGGTGTCTGAAACCTATCAGATAGATTGGTCACGAGTCTATGCCATTTTTGATAACGACGACCTGTCTGAAATCCAGGAAAACTAGTTCATTTATGAGAAGATTAGGGATTCCCAATTACATGCTATTGCAACTAGGCCAGCCCTTCTCCCATACATAGATGCCGTGAGGTGGATAATTGACCACGTAGACCCTAAAGACCGTTCGTTCAACGACCATGCAGGGTCCCAATTGGCGTCCTTCCACCCTGAAGTTTTCATTAGAGCATATGCCCTTAGGCAGGCTACCCAACTTCTCAATGCCGCTTTTCTAGACTCAGTTAAGACTCGGTTCAAATTCGAGGAGATGATAAAATCATGGATGAACAACCCGGCCAACTTCATACCTAGAGTCGATAACTCATACCCCATTTCATGGTTCAAGGAACTATTTTCTCTATTAGCAGCCATGCTGTGCAGACTTTATGGCCTCCCCAACTGTTCTGTGTTTAAAGTTGAAGGGAACTTGTAGCCCATCATGTTCTCACAACAGGGGAATCATTCAATTGGGATTCAATTCTGTCAACTGAGTTAAAGACAACCATTGAGCATTATCAGAAGACACCAGCTTCAAAGAAACCCCCTTTCTTCTATTCATCTTATATCTTTGATTTTTTCTGTTCAACCTTCCAGTAACCCTCCATGGGATGGAATTGGATAGTCTCATGTACCTTTATTATATGACATTTGTGATCACTTCTTTGCACAATTTATTACAGGATATTCAAAGAGGATGCACCATCTTTCTCTGCTCATGCCAAAACACTCATTCCCTTTATCGGTGATTGGTATGTAGGAGAATCCTTCTCCTATGTCAGGGTTTGGGTAAGTAATATAGTAAATTTGATTTCGATTATAGTTCCATACAAGTTGTTGCTTGAAGAAATTGCTTTCCAAACTGTTACAAATGGAGTATTCCTTAACCTAACTGGGCTTAAAAGAAAAGGATGGCCAAAATTCCCTCTGAACCTTGGGCCTCTCGTTATTGAGAAATCAACACATGTTGCAGTGTTGGGAAAGAACATTGTTTCATTAAAGCTGGGACAAGCTTCCAAAAGGATGCATGATCCCAAGGCATTCCCGGCTGCTCACTTTGCCCAAGAACACATGAAGACCACCTATGCTCACAAGACTGACCCTGATGATTCCATTTACCATGGAGAAAATTTGTTTTCTGAAGTCCTGGTTAGGGCTAAAACAAAAGAAGAACAAAGTTTCATTCTTCAATACCAGCAGGATCTCAAGACTAAGGATTTGAGTTACAGGAAAATGGAACTACAACTTGAGGAACAAACCAAGAAATATAGAGAAGAGAAAGAATCACAAAAGGAAAGTACTCCTTTGATGTTAACTTACCCGGATGAAGGCAAAGGTAAAGGCCTTGTGGAGGATATTCCAAAATTGAAACCTATTGCAGAACTGAAGGTTTTGATTCAAACATCTGAACATCTAAAGAAGAAATTGGCACAAATGTCTTCAGTAGTTGATACTCAGGTGATTGCTGCAAGTACTCCAGCCAAAAGGTAGAAAATAGAAACCCCTGTGTCTCGGATTCCTACATTGAATATTGAAGATAGTGATGCAGAGGATGAAAGACATCCAGTAAGGTCTCTTTTTCCTGGTGTTCCTATTGTACAAGGGATAACTGAAGGTTCTTAGGCAGTTGTTGATTTGCTTGACATCAAAGTGATGGATGACCCTATTCCAGATGACCACTTTCCTGACTTCACCACTACTGTTGATGCATTGACTTCTACACCCCCACTCTCTTCTGTTGAGCTTCCTTCCACCTCATATGTTGAGGTTACACTACCACCATCTACCATATGTGAATTATTTGTTGCAATAACCTCCATCACTTTGTCACATCCAACCTTTCCAGTTCCACCTGTCACCTTACAATCAATAGTTACTGAGATCCAGTTTCCAACTGTTTCTTTGCAACCATCATCAACCATTCCTCCTACTTCTCTTCTTGAGGTTCTCACTTCAACTACTTCTCCAACTTCTATACCATTAGTCTCTACAACTACCCCCTCTTCTCTATCCACCTCCCAAATCACTATGCCCATCCCTAATTCCACTGTTACCCAAACAACTCCATTAGTTGCAACATGTAATATTGCCACATCCTCAACAAAGTTGATAACTGAGTGTGAAGATGATACTGTGGTATCCCTTGGTCAATAATTTTATAGTAAATCATCCAAGGCAGTGGTGAAAAGAGGCAATAAGAGAAGTAGGGAGTCAACAATGCTGCAAGCGCCTGTTCCTAATCAAATAATTTGGGCCAAACAGTTTGATGACATCCAGCAGGAGGCATTGGACACTGCTTTAGCTATGGGGGCATTTGCTGGAGCCAATTTTGATTCAGTCACTTCATTGAACAAGGAGCTTGACATCAATAAATAAGAATTAAAGAAGATTCAGGAGCAGCTGGTAAAACTTAATGAAGAACATGAATCTCAGATTCATGAGTTGAGAAATGGTTATGAAAATCAGCTCAAGGATCTACAGGAACAGAACAATTCTCTCCAGGTCAAATTGCAGAATACACAGGTCTTGAATACTGCCAATGATGAGAAGATACCAATGCTGGAAAAAAATCTGAAGGATGCAACTGCAAGTGCAGCCACTTCTTCTTTCTCTAGGTTTTCTGAGGAAGAGTTTAGAGATTTGGCCATTAAAGTAAATGAAGAACATCACAAACTCTCGACTGATTTGTTTAGTTCCATGAATTATATTCAGGAAACTAATAATGCCTTTGAGAAGCTTTCCATTATCCTTGAACAACACATTGAAAAAAGGCAACAAGCTCCCAAAGCTATTGAAGACATTGTTGATTGGAAAAGGTATATTAAATACAAACCTAAGGACATCCCAGTTTTGGATAGCTTCAAGTTCAGGAGAGTAAGAGCATCTTTGCATGCTTGGAAAAATAATTATGAATTGGTTGAAGAAACAATCAAGAAGGCTCAAGCAATCTGTGGAAGAAGATGGTATGTAGCAGATAGTATCCTGGTTATGCTACATTTTCCCACTTTGGAACTGATTGAGAAGGCTTGTCCACCGAAGTTGATGATTGAATAGGTTGATAGCAGGTGTGAGCAGGTTAATGAACAGATTAAGCAGCTCGAGCAAATAGAGATTTCAGAAGTTGAAAAATTCATCAAGCAACCTATCAGTCTGAAGGGCAAGATCCACATTTTTCTACGTACTTGGCATAAGCTAAGCAAGAATGAGATTGAGTCTCTCACGTGTGATGCCCAGTTGGGACTTGAGTTGGCCAAGTATCCTGATGTGGATGAGTTTCTAGATGTTTGGGCCAAGTGGCAGGGTTCCCTAAGCTATTCTTAGATTATATTGATTTTGTAATCCCTGTTTTATGGGAAGTTTACCCTTTGTATCTTTATTGTAAATATTATTTAATGGGTAGAGATCTCATAGGGGAGGGGGGAGAAAATCACCGAAAGAGGACTGGAGATACTCTGATTCATTAAGAGATTGTAATTTTTTGCAGCCTTGAAGAAATACAGTTAGTTTTCTCTTGATATCTCTTTTGTTTAATTTATCAAATTTGTTTGATGAATTCTGATTTTCTCTTCAGCTTATGAATGAATACTGTTTTATTTTGCAATCACAATTAATACATCGATCTGCAGTTTAGATGTTTCTTGACTTATGATCTGTGTTTTCATGTTTTAAATGAATTTATTTATTTAAATCATTTATCTATTTGTGCAAATGATAAATAGATACTATTAAATTAATGTCAATTTTTCAATTAGCATTTCATAACAGGATAATCCTGCATGTGCTTTAACCTTTAAGCTACAATCATTCAATTTTCATTTTCTGACTGTGTCTTAAGCTAATAAGTAAAGATCCACTTTACATGTTTGTCAATTGGTGAAAATAATTATTAATTTCTAGATCAGTTTATCCTGCATGCCAAAACAATTTCTTTAATTTATATCTAACTTATATTAGATTTCCTTTAAATCAAACTCACTTTTAGAGATAGAGCACTTTTGATCTTCCTTCACAGGAAGTCAGATCCTTTCAGGATCAACCAACTTTAGTGCCAGTGGAGGCCTAATATCCATGGGAGTTAACTATACCAAAAATTCTAGGGATAGAACTGATCTTGCGCAAAGTTGTTTAAAGCCTTTCAGATTGGGTTTTCACCCTCAGTTGCTAGCCTTGGAAAACATTCCAACAACTTACATACGCGGGGCTTCAACAAATGGCACTAGAAGGAGAGCCATGAGTAGTCATGCCCAAACAAAACACAAACAGATCTCCTCTAGCAAGAATACCGGTTGTTACCAGAAGCCACACACATGCATCTACATCTACGGAACAACCAACCCAAGACACGATTGTAATACATGCTACCCCTGCAACAGGGCAAGAAACTAGAAGGGCCGAAACTGTTTTTATATCACCCACTAGGGGGCCCCTCACACTTGAACAATTATTGAAAATTTCTTCCGATAGTGTTGCTCGATTACAACGAAGGATCGAAGAAGATTGTAATATCAGGCTAGCTACAATTCAACATCATCAAATCAATGATCCACAGACTAATAATCAAGATAATCAACATTCAGGTGACCAAAATACTGAACACCACAATTCACCATGCCACCAACTGTTTCCCGATCTAAACCTTGATTCATTATTTCAAGAAACATATCAATATATGCAAGTTCCACAACCCAACGTTACAACAGGTGTACCACCACAAACACCTCCTTCATCATCATCATCCTCATCTGAGGAATCATCAGAAAGTGAGACAAAATCCAACTCTTCTTCAGAATATATACCCATGGAAGAAGGCCAAAACAGACCTTGGCTTGACCAAGATGTTGTATTTATTATTGGTGATAAACATAGACTGCCAAAGAACCCTGAAAAGTGGCTCCCTAAGTTTAACCCTGATGACAAATCACTTGCATTAGACCACATTAAAATCTTTATGTAGGCCATCAGACTTAAGAATGTCATACATGAAGATGTAGTTTGCAGGTTGTTCCCTTGACATTTGAGGGGAAAGCTTCTACATGGTACTTTTCCCTAGAGGCCAGATCCATTTCTTCTTGGGATGACTTCTAAAAAAATTTATCCAGAAATTTGGAGATGAAAAAACCCGAGAAGATCTGGTCATAGATCTCTATTCAATGAAAATTAGGGGCAAGGAAAGAGTTAAATATTATAACCAAAGGTTTTCATACTTAAAGAATAGAATCCATGCCAATGTTCTTCCTGCTGAAGAACTGTTGGTTGCATATTATGTTAAAGGTTTACCCATTCCCATTGCTATGTGGGTCAAAAGAGCACACAAAGATAACTTGCAGGAGGATTTTGTTGAAGCCATCCAGGTTGAAAAAGATATGTTATGTTTGAAAGATAATCCTGATGCTTCATCTGAACAACCTTCTACCTCTCGCAAGAAACAAGATAATCCTCCAAAACCCACTGTTCAGAATAAGGACCCTTTTGAAATGAATGACATGAAAAAATTTCTTCAAAATATCTCTAATGAAATGGTAGACCTAAAAACTACCAACACGGAAAACCCGAACAATAACAGAAGATTCAATAGACCACCTTTTAGGAGGCCTTATCAACCCCCACAAAATCAAGTTCCACCTAATCCTGCTGAGGGGTTAAATTATGAAGAAATTATTTCAATATTTAAATCTTTGGTTTCTAAATCTCACAACCCTCCTAATCAAACTGATGAAAATCCAAAAGAAAATCAGGATCCTAAACCACCAGATGAGGAAGAGGACCAGCAGATAAACACTATCAGTTACTTTTTAGAACTTCCTATGGCTGAAGAAGAAGATGATCCTGAGGCTTTTTTCAATGTCTAACATCCTTATAATACAAGAAGCAAAGGACAACCTACACATGAAGCTTCTCCTTCAACATCTACACCAAACAGAGGCAAAACAGTGACACAAAAGGACACTGTCATTCCTGAAATAGAATACAATTTGATTGATGATTTGAAAAGAGTGAAAACCAACATATCTCTCTTTGAGCTTCTCAAATCCCTGCCATGAGAGACAGACTGCCTAAAAGCATGATTGTCAACAAACCTAGGGAGGATCAGAACAACAATTTGGAGACATATTCTAAACCTGGAAACCAGAAACCAGGTAGTAAGAAAACACCTCCTTTCTTGCTCACTTTTGAAATTTTCAATAGGAATTTCCATAATTATATGATAGAATCAGGGGCTTCATCAAATATGATGCCTCTATTCATCTGCAAAAAGTTGAATGTCTCTTGGGAGCCTTTCCCTACTCAAATTGTTCAACTTGATCGATCCAAAGTTAGGGTAGTGGGAGAACTGAAGAATGTTCTTTTGACACTGTCTGCTAACCCAAGAATCCACCAGACTGTAGATATTGTTGTGGCTGATATCCCTGAAATGTATGGAATGTGTTTGAGCAGGGATTGGTCAGAAAATATCAAAGTCTATTTCGCTACTGACTGGTCCCACTTATGACTTCCTTATAATGTGAGACCAAATAGAATCAAAATCAGCAGAGAACCTTACCTGAAACAAATTGTTACTGATTTAAATGATTCTAATGATCCTGCTGCTCATTTCAGCTCACATGTAGAACACTACACCTTTGATACATTTTTTGGAGATCTTCATGTAGATTCATCACCTGTTTTGTAATGTCCCCATTCAATTAAGGTTATAACAGGAAAATTCCATCAATCCTACTAGTTCCATAGGGGGATGGAGACATTGGGATTTTCAATAAGGGAGATATTAAATGATGTTTAGTCATTAGAGTGGAATAAATATTTAATAAAGGAGCTAATTAAATAAATGCAAGAGAAAATCAAAGTGGCAATTGATCATGAATACACATTGAGGTTGTGGGGCCCACACAAGCTAGAATTTATGTGCCACATGGCATCCTCCTCTTGCAATTTCGAATCCATGGGAATCCTAATGTTCTTGGGATGATTTAGGAGGCTCATACACTTGGCCATATGCATCATAGGTCGAATTTGGATGGAAATGTAACTCCTAAGGAGAAGGAAGGGTCAAATGAGGAGTTATTCGACACTTGGACTAGATTCCCTAACTTATATGACAATAATGATGAAGATGCTATTAAAATTATGACAAATTGCAGATCTGATTGCTGAAATCTGACCATTATGACATGTCAGGCCTAAATATAGCATCCAATAAGGCGCTCATGGGAGTTGGGGAAGCTCAATGGGTTCCTATTCGAATTGGTGAAAGGTGGAAGGCTTGGAAATGGAGGACACATGGAAAATCTTGAGCCCCACCCTAATACGAATTGGCTTGGATTTTATGGATGGATTGGGAACCCTAGAAGGATAAGGATGTTTATAAAATATAGTGATCAACAAAGATAACGGATTTTGATCATTTTGAGAATTTGCATTTGTGAAGAGAGCTAGTGGAAAACTAGTCTACTTGCCTTAGCCAATTTCGAGGGTGAAAGACTCCCATCCTAGTTGGTGTGTGGAAAGGCCATTCAGACATTTCATGAGAGATTTAATGGAGTCTTTATTTGTAGGTGTAAGCTACAGGGAAGCTCGTGGTTTCTTCTAGTGCATCTCACTCCTTCAACCATTTCCAGTTTTCATTGCATATTCTTGATCCTTGAGGAGAGGCGCTTTTGGTGAGATATTGTACTATTTGGGGGAGATTATAATGACCCATTTATTTTTTAATATGACTTAAATATTCTGTTATTCATATTCATAAATTTTCAGGTCGATATTCCAAGTGTAACTGTATAAATCTGATTTTTAATGAAAGAATGGTGCCATTTCCCCACTATCTTGATGTGTAGCAATGATGTATTGATGTATTCGAATGGAAGATAATTACTATGATGTATTTATGATTAATGGAATTTAATTTATGATCTTCAAAAGTTTCATGTTCAGTACTTAATCATTTGGAGTCATTTTGATAAGTTTAATACCATTTGGAGAAGATTTAATGCCATTTCCCCCAAGGTCGAAACTAGTGATTTTGTAGCTGTTGGGAGAGGGTTGTAACAGACTTCAAAAACTGAATAATGGTGCACATGAGACCTTAATATTGTCCCTTAGACATACCCTACCTCTTTTCAGAAATTAGAGTGGTTTTGGAATCATTTGGAGAGCCACATTTAGCATTTACCCTGGGGAGATTTGAACTTCAAATTGCTAGTAAATTCCATACGTTAGCCAGAATCTTAAAGGAGTTTTCAGAAGTATTTTGATGGTCCTAGTCATCCCTGAAAATAATAATCAAGTCTTAATATCAGTGATACACCTTCTCTGAATATTTGGGAGCATTTGGAGCAATTTGGAGACCTAGACATCAAAACTAGTCAAAGGTCGAACTAGGGAAAAAAGTGAAAAATTTGTCATTTTAATAAATTTCTTAAAAAGGGACATTACATGTTGAGAATTCCCAGAATCAGTCCCAAATTGTTAATCTTACTTTTGTACCATTCTCTAGCACTATTGTACATAACGTATATAATGTAAATACTAATTTTAGGATAGACTCAAATGCATGGACTTTGTTTTTTGATGGGTCAAGATCTAAAGATGTAGTTGGTGCAGGATGTGTCTTGATTGACCCAAAGGGGACCAAAATAATGATTTCCTGTAGGCTAGAATTTGAATGCACCAATAAAATTGCTGAATACGAAGCTCTGGTTCAGGGACTTAAGAAGGCAATTGACATGGGAGCCCAGGTAATCGAATGTTATGGAGATTTTGAAATTATTGTAAAACATGTGAGAAATAAAATCCATTGCATATCTCCCCGTTTGATTAATTATCAAAAGCTTGCAAGGGATTTGACTAACTCTTTTTCTGCATTCAATATAAGTCAATCCCTAGGTCCCATAATTTTGATGCAGAACTGTTGGCTAACACTACATCCAGATTGATTTCTCTAGAAGGTTTGTTTCCTAACACTTTTTCTATTGAATTAATCTACAGACCTTCTATTCCTGACGATGTAACTAGTTGGAAGGTTTTTTATGATGATCAACGAATTTTATATTTTCTCATAGCCCAAGACACTTTTCAATATGTGGAAATAGATGAAGTTGAGCATGATAAGTCTTTATCTGATTCTAGTCCCCCTTCTAATCCCATTCCTAAGTCAGTTATCAATCTGGAAAAATACTATGATCTGCAAGATAAATTCAAGCATAAGACAAACTATAAAACTCAAAGCTCATCCCTCAACTATGAACCTGTCAACTTAGGAACTGATCAAAACCCTCGGTTGATAAATTTAGGAATTGATTGCTTTCCAGAGGAAAAGAAAGCTTTCATTAAACTGTGCAAAGATTTCAAATATGGGTTCACTTGGACATATGATGAGCTCAAAACCTTTGATACCAATATCATGCATCACAACATACCCATGAAACCTGATGTGAAGCCTTACCAGCAGAAACTAAGGAACATGCATCCCAGCCTTGAACCATCTATCAAAAAGGAGCTTGAAAAGATGTTAGCAACAAGAATTGTCTTCCCAGTCAAACACACATAGTGGATTGCAAACTTGGTACCTGTTCGAAAGAAGAATGGGGAAATTAGACTGTCTATTGATTTCAGGAACCTTATTAAAGCTTTTGAAAACAACAATTACCCTGTTCCCCCCATGGAACAGATTTTACAAAAGGTTGCAGGTGCTGAGATGTTTTCTCTTCTAGATGGCTTCTCAGGGTACAATCAAGTTTTGGTTGCCCCTGTTGACCAATTGAAAACAACTTTTAGAACCCCTTGGGGAAATTTTGCATACAGGAGAATGCCTTTTGGATTGATAAATGCAAGTGCCACTTTCCAAAGAGATATGGATATAGATTTCAGGGGATTAATGCATAATTATGTTGTTTTTTTATTTAGATGACATCACGATTTATTCTAAAAAGAGGCATGAACATTTGTCTGCTCTTAAACAGGTATTCGAGCGGTGCAGGAAGTACGGGATTTTGCTGAATCCGAAGAAATCAATATTTGTTGTCACTGAAGGTAAGCTGTTAGGTTTCATTGTTTCAAAGCACGACATGATTATTGACCTAGAACGTACATAAGTTATCGCCAAGATCGGACTTCCCAGTTCTCGAAAATCCATGTAATCATTTTTAGGTAAGATCAATTTTGATAGAAGATTTGTTCCAAATTTTGCACAATTGTCAAACCATTACAACAATTGATTAAAAAGGATGCATAGTATAAGTGGTCTGATGAAAAAAGAAATGCCTTTGCTGAAATCTGGAAGGCCATTGCAAATGATCCCGCTTTGATGTCTCCCGATTTCACCAAAGATTTCATTTTATACACATTTGCCACTGACTTCTCTTATGCAGTTGTTCTTACGCAGAAACATCCTAATGATGTTGAGATTCTGATCTCTTTCATGAGCTCCACGTTTAAAGGGGTCGAACTAAACTATTCCCAGATTGATAAACAAGCCTATGCGGTTTATAAGTCGGTAAAGCACTATAGACCTTACCTTCTTAAATCTCGGACTAAGGTTATTGTCCCCTATGCATCCATTAGAAATGTTCTGATCCAGAAAGAGCTGGGTGAAAAACGCGCTCACTGGATGATTTCTCTGCAGGAGTACGACCTCAATATTAGACCTGCGAAAATTGTTAAAGGCCACGGTTTGTGCTTACTTACTGCTCAGTCCAACGACCCTGTATAGCAACAGTTTGAGTGGGATCATGAAGAAATCACATCAGAATTTTTTGTAGATGTTATTACAACTCAAACGTTTGAATGGTATGATGACATTAAGTTTTTCCTAACACAGGGGTATGCTCCTCAAACCATTGATTTTAAAAAGTGTAGAGCCTTAAGGTTAAAGGCTACACCATATCAGTTTATTGATGGGGTACTGTTTAGGAAAAACTATGATGGTGTGTTTCTTAGATGTTTGGATAAGCCTGATATTGATAAAATTTTATTGCAATTTCATGCAAGACCTGCGAGAGGACACTTCTCAGGGGAAACTATTGCTCACAAGATCCTGAGAGCAGGCTACTACTGGCCAACCTTATTTAGGTATGCTTATGCTTTTACCATGAAGTTTGAAGCATGTCAGAAATGTGATGGAAAAGTTAAAAAACCTGCATTTCCCCTTCATCCAGTTACAGTCCAGTTTCATTTCAACAATGGGGTCTGGATTTTGTTGGACCTATTACCCCTGCCTCCTCCTTGCAACATAGATATATCTTGACAACCACTGACTATTTTACCAGGTGGGTAGAGGCTGTTCCTCTCATATTTTCCAACACCAACTCAGTAATATCTTTTCTCGAGAGTCATGTAGTCACCGGGTTTGGAGCACCCGATTTTTTGGTTTTTGACAATGCTTCATATTTCTCCTCTATTGAACTTACACAATATGCCCTTGAAAAAGGGATAAAACTGAAATATTGTGTAGACTACTATCCACAAGGAAATGGACTGGTTGAGTCTTCCAATAAAAACCTGATTAACATATTAAAGAAGATAGTAGCCACCCACCATAAATATTGGCACACCCAACTATATAATTCTCTTTGGGAAGACTGTGTCACCCCAAAAGAAGCCATTTCCAACTCCCCTTACTGTTTGGTTTACGGTAAGGAGGCCATCCTACGATCCAATCTTATGATTCCCTCACTACAATTAGCACATTCCATACAAGAAGATGATTCTTCTCCACTCCAGCAAATGATTGATACATTGCTTAAGTTGGAAGAAGATAGGGAAAATCTAAGAACAAGCTATATCAGCACCAACAATTAGTGAAGAGATGGTTTGATGAGAAGTCCTCAACTGATATAGAGTTTACAGTGGGATATTTGGTGTTAAAGTGGGATAAACAACACAAAGATAAGAATGATTACACCGGATTCCAACGCTTATGGCTAGGACCGTTCATTATTACAGAAAATCCTGGTCCTAGTACTATCCGGTTGCAAACACTGGAAGGGGTCTCATAGACCTATCCAGTGAATGTCTAGCTGCTCAAAAGGTATTTTGTTTAGAGGAGTATTCCACTCATCTGTACATAAGTGTGGTTTGTTTTCTTTTCTTTCTTTGCTTTCTTGTTTTCCTTTTTGTTTTTTGGTTTTTCTTTGAATCATAATAAAGACTACACATTTGACAGAGGTTGCTGATCAGTTTATCCCAGATCAATACAGTCTGAAGTTTTGGGGTAGTTGTTGTTAGTATTACTGCACTCAACCTATATCTGAAAAATGTTTTTCATGGAATCGAATAGCCAATTTTAGCAGGGCTTTAATTGATACTTTCCCACGTCAATCACTATCTTTATAGATGTTTCATTTTGTTAATTGAAGTTATGGAAGTGATTAGGCTTTCTTACCTTATGTTTCATCAGTGATTGGCAGCATATCTTTATAGCTTGGTCAACCTTCATCTACTCTGGAACCCATTATGATCACCTTGAAAGTAATGCACTTAATAATTGTAAATTGCAAGATGGGGGGTCTTATCACAAGCCAGCCCATTACATTCATAGATTCTTAGTGGAAAGACATCTCCACATCTATTCACCAAGCTAGGGAGGTGACTTTCATCTCCTGCTAGAAGGTGGAAGATCCTATTACAGGTTGTTCCATTCATGATCTGCAAACATTAGTGAGTAACACTACTAGTATATGGTCACCAAGCCATGGTAGTGTCTTGTAATTTACACATCAGTAATTTTTGTTTTCTTCTATAAGAAAACTTGTTGTATATGAGGATAGGGGGGTCTTATTACAAGCCATCCCTACCATGATCATGAACCTTCTTTTGGACTGAAATTATCACCTTATGGTTACCAAGCCGTGATAATTTCTTTTAGTGTCGAGAGCTGAAAGAAAAGGAGTCTCCTTACCAAGCTAACTTGTTCAGTTTCCATATCAGGTTTGTGAATGGCATTGCTGAAATCTGATCACCAAGTCAGGGAAATGGCTTTGTGTCAACAAAGTCTTATTTGCATATTTTCATTTTGTTTTCAAAAGAAAAAGAAAAAGAAAAAGAAAAAGAAATGTATATATTTTGAGTAATCCATATGTACATAAATAAATAGTTAATAAGTCAAGGTGACTCATGATTTGGTGATCCAGAATGGATCTAAGTTTGTTCTAAGGCTCATCATAAACTTCCCTCCCATGATTCCATAATGGTAAAGAATTGCATGTTTACTCCTAGACTGCCTTCTCAAATAAGCATCGTCATTAATTGATTATGGATGAAAACATATCAATCATATGGTTAACTCTATTGTTTGGTTGTGTTTTTGTGAAAACATTTTGTAAATTACAGGTTGAAACATATTTTGCTGACATAACTCCCTAATAACTGAGGATTAAATTTACAGAGATAACTGCTTCGCCCAGCCAGTCCCCATTTGTTGTAGGCACAAAAGATCCCATGTTTAATAAAAACATGGGAGCCCCAATATCTTATTCGCAAGGTAATGTTTAAATTCCTTATTCAATTTGGGGTTTCATCATGATTTATCATGCATTTTATTTCTTTTCCATGATTTAATTCAATTAATAATTTTTCCCTTCAAAATTCATTGATTTTTGTGTGTTTTTCTGAGTTGTGAAAGGCATAAATTCTCTCCAAAGTTTGTCCTTTCCGCAACCCACAATCCGCAATGCAGATTGCGGATCCTTGGTTTTCCAGATTTGAAATGTTTTCTATCCACAACCTACAATCTGCAATGCGGATTGCGGATGCGGAGATGAATTTGAATAAATTGGTTTTTCTCTCTTCCGCAACCCGCAACCCGCATTTGCGGATTGCGGAAAGAGTTTCAAAAATAAATTTCGCACTTTGTGTTTCCGTAATGCGGATTGTAGATTGCGGAAAGTGTTTGAGAAATAAATCTACATTTTGCGTCCCCGCAATCCGCAACTCGCAATTGCGGATTGCGGATGCAGAAAGAACATTGTTTTAATTGCGTCGTTTGTGTTTCCACTTACGAAAAGTATGTACGTATTTTCCAAAATAAATCCTCGCAACTCGTCTTCCGCAATCATGTTTTAGATCTTAGTCGTTGATTTGTCTTAATCCTACGGTCTAGATTTCATCCCACGATTTTTGTTAAATATTTCGATTTTCTCTATTTTCTTTTACCATTTTCATTTTCGAAAATTTACCTACGACGAGGATTTTACTGCGGATTTTTACCAGGCTTGTTTTCCTGCCATTATTGTCAGCACAGGTTGGTTTTCCGTCATTCCCGTTAGTTGTTTATGGATTTTATTTGTTTTAAAACTATTTTATTGATAGGTTTTTTATTTTTATTTTTATTTATCAGAAATTACCAGTCCTTCACCATGTCACGAAATACATGTTCCAAAAGAGCCCAGAAGGACTTGATAAACAAAGACCCCAACTTGGCATTCTAGCCAATACCAGTGATAGGGTGTCTGAAACCTATCAGATAGATTGGTCATGAGTCTATGCCATGTTTTATAACGATGATTTGTCTAAAATCCAGGAAAACCAGTCCGTTTATGAGAAGATCAGGGATTCCCAAATACATGCTATTGCAGCTAGGCCAGCCCTTCTCCCATACACAGATGCCAGGAAGTGGATAATTGACCACCGAGACCCTAAAGACCATTCGTTCAACGACCATGCAGGGTCCCAATTGGCTTCCTTCTGCCCTGAAGTTTTCATTAGAGCATATTCCCTTAGGCCGGCTACCCAACTTCTCAATGTCGCTTTTCTAGACTCAGTCAAGACTCGGTTCAACTTCTAGGAGATTATAAAATCATGGATGAACGACCCGACCAACTTCATTACTAGAGCCGATAACTCGTACCCCATTGCATGGTTCAAGTAACCCTTTTCTCTCTTAACAACCATGTTGTGCAGACTTTATGGCCTCCCCAACTCTCCTGTGTTTAAAGCTGAATGGGCACTTGTGGCCCATCATGTTCTCAAAACAAGGGAAGCATTCAATTGGGATTCAATTATGTCAGTTGATTTAAAGACAACCATTGAGAATTATCAGAAGACACCAGCTTCAAAGAAACCCCCTTTCTTCTATTCAGCTTATATCTTTGATGTTTTCTTTTCAACCTTCCAATACCCCTCCATGGGATGGAATTGGACACTTTCAGCTCCTCCAGTTCAGATATATTGTTCATCATTATGGGAAAAGAACCATGTGCCTTTATTATATGACATCTGTGATCACTTCTTTGGCACAATTTATTACAAGATATTCAAAGAGGATCCACCAGCTTTCTCTGCTCATGCCAAAACACTCATTCCCACTATCGGTGATTGGTATGTAGGAGAATACTTCTCCTATGTCAGGGTTTGGGGAAGTAATATAGTTAATTTATTTCCAAGGATAGTTCCAGACAAGTTGTTGCTTGAAGAAATTGCTTTCCAAATTGTTACAGATGGAGTATTCCTTAAGCTAACTGGGCCTAAAAGAAAAGGATGGCCAAAATTCCCTTTGAACCTTGGGCCTCTGATTATTCAGAACTCAACACATGTTGCAGTGTTGGGAAAGAACATTGTTTCATCAAATATGGGACAAGCTCCCAAAAGGATGCATGATACCAAGGAATTCGTAGCTGCTCACTTTTCCCAAGAACACATGAATACCACCTATGCTCATGAGACTGCCCCTGATGATTCCATTTACCAGGGAGCAAATTTGTTTTCTGAAGTCCTGGTTAGGGCTAAAACCAAAGAAGAACAGAGTTTCATTCTTCAATACCAGTAGGAGCTCAAGACTAAGGTTTTGAGTTACAGGAAAATGGAACTACAACTTGAGGAACAGACCAAGAAAGATAAAGCAGAGAAAGAATCACAAAAGGCAAGTACTCCTTTGATGTTAACTTACCCCGATAAAGGAAAAGGTAAAGGCCTTATGGAGGATATTCCAAAATTGAAACCTATTGCAGAACTGAAGGTTTTGATTCAAACATCTGAACAACTTAAGAAGAAATTGGCACAAATGTATTCAGTAGTTCATACTCAGGTGATTATTGCAAGTACTCCAGCCAAAAGGCAGAAAATAGAAACCCCCGTGTCTCGGATTCCTATATTAAATATTGAATACAGTGATGTAGAGGATGAAAGACGTCCAGTAAGGTCTCTTTTTCCTGTTGTACAAGAGATAATTGAAGGTTCTCAGGCAGTTGTTGATTTTCTTGACAGCATAGTGATGGATGACCCTATTCCAGATGACCACTTTCCTGAAGTCACCACTACTGTTGATGCATTAACTTATACACCCCCACTCTCTTCTGTTGAGCTTCCTTCCACCTCATATGTTGAGGTTACACTACCTGTTAGTTTTTCAGAAATTTCAATCTGATCTAGGATCTTAACTGAGAGAATAAGATGTACAACATATCTACAGCATATCAATCATGGACACAATAATGCAAGCACACAAGAGACACAAAGTTTCAACGGGGAAAACCAAGAAGGTGAAAAACCCCGCAACTTCCTCAAAGATAGATAGAGCAATGATACAACCCAATTACAAGAGATAGTCCTCCTAACAGTAGCTTCTCCTCGTCTACTAGTGCGCCACTCTCCAATGTGTGTGAGAGTGAAGAATAGAATGATGAAATAGAGTGCCTCCCGCACTCTATTTATACTTGACTTGACTTGCCTAATAACCTTTACGAGGTCGGCCTTAACTTAACCACATAACATAATGCTGACAGGGCCGACCCTCAATAGGGTGGTCTAATAACCCTTTAACCCACATGACTTATACAGGGCCGACCCCAACAAGGTGGTCTAAGAACCCATCAAGTATAAGTTACGACACTTACAATATAAATGACGACACTTCCATATAAAGGAATAATAACATCTCTATAGGAATACAAACACTTTCGTATAGAGGAATAATAACATCTCTATCGGAATACAAACACTTCCGTATAGAGGAATAATAGCATCTCTATAGGAATACAATATACATATATGAAATACATTATGAAGTTACAAATACATCAACACTCCCTCTTAACTAGGAAGGTATTTCTCAACACATGTCTTCTAGCACAAGTCTTCTTCTCTGGATCATCATCACTGGATCATCGTCATCGAATCATTTTCATCGTCACTGCTGCTGCTATCTCAATCAATCTCTAAACTACTCGTCATAGGAAGTTCTATAGAGCCAGTCCTTTTTCATACTGGATGTAGGCCCACCACCTGCAGGTCTTCATCATCACTGGTCATACTGTGGAATCCTCAAGACTTATTACGTGTGTCACAATGCCTCGAAAGAGTATCCCAGGACCATTTATGTGCCGAAGCACGACCAACAAGATCTCCCAGGTCCACTTACATGTGACTGTCACAAAACCTTAAAAGAGTGTCTTGCCTGGAAAGATCTCTAAAGAGCATCTGAGGCCTTTTACATGACTAGCACAACCTATCCAGATCTCTAGGACTTATTACATGTGACCCCTACCACAAAACCTTAAAAGAGTGTCTTTCCAAGCAAGATCTCTAAAGAGCATCTGAGGCCTTTTATGTGACTAGCACAACCTGTCCAGATCTCCAGGACTTATTACATGTGGTCCTCACAAAACGTTAAAAGAGTGTCTTGCCAAGCAAGATCTCTAAAGAGCATCTGAGGCCTTTTACGTGACTAGCACAACTTGTCCAGATCTCTAGTACGTATTACATGTGGTCTAGCAAAACCTTAAAAGAGTGTCTTGCCAAGCAAGATCTCTAAAGAACATCTGAGGCCTTTTACGTGACTAGCACAACCTGTCCAGATCTCCAGGACTTATTACATGCTACCCTTGCACAACCTGTCCACGACCACGGAGTATCAACCTGATACTCACCATACATCATCCTGATCATTATCATAGAATCATCCTGATGCATATCATCTGGAGCAACATCCTGAAGCTCATCATCCATGATCATCCTGATCATACAATGTATCCACCTGATACATATAATGCATCCACCTGATGCATATCGTCACACATGATCTACCTGATCATAAGATGTATCCACCTGATACATATAATGCATCCACCTGACGCATATTACATACATGATCTATACAATGTATCTACCTGATACATATCATGCATCTAACATGATGCATATACATATACATGATCCAACATATCATAACAAGCATCCAACATGATGCATATACATATACACGATCCAATTGATCATAACAAGCATCCAACATGATGCATACAGAGCATTGACTGGAGCATCATCCTGATACTCATCACACAACGCTTATATCCACAGCCATGGGAAGGATCCTCCTCTCACCATGCTTGGAATGGCTCCTGAAAATGTGTCCATCACTTCTTCCTTGAAGTGTCGTCAATCTGAAGAACACCAAGCCTCTCTCTGAAGTACTCAAACTTCACTCTGGCTAGTGGTTTCATCAACACATATGCAACCTGCTCATCCATCGCAACATACAGGAGCTTCACTGCTCCTCTCTGCACCATATCCATGTTATAGTGATATTTGATCTCAATGTGCTTCGACCTGTCATGGAACACTGGGTTCTCAGACAACTTTACACAACTCTGGTTGTCACAAAATATACCAGTATCCTCCAATGGGAGATCAAATAACTCAGACAGTAGCTTCTGAATCCATATTGCCTCACAACTATTCGAACAAGCTGCGACATACTCTGCTTCGGCTGTACTCAGTGCTATGCAAGACTGCTTCCTGATAAACCAAGAGATCACACTTGATCCCATACTGAAGCAGCACCCAGGTGTGCTCTTCCTATCTGCAGCATTGCCTGCCCAGTTTGAATCAACATAACCCTGCAGGTTAAACTTTTGATTCGCATCATACTTAAGCCCATAATCAATTGTACCCTTCAGGTACCTCAGAATATGCTTTACAGAAACAAGGTGAACACCTTTGGGATCCATCAGGAACTGGCTTAATGTGTTCATTGCAAAGCAAATATCTGGTCTCGTGTTCGTCAGGTTCATTAAGGACCCAATCATCTGACGATACACCGTGACATCAACCGGATCAAATGAAGCATCACACAGAAGCTTCGGGTTTTGATGCCATAGGTGTGGCCATGGCCTTGCAGTCCATCATCCCGAACCTCTTCAGGATCTCTATTACACACTTCCCTTGTCCAAGGAAGATTCCATCTGCACTTTGCCACACCTCCATTCCTAGGAAATAGTGAATCATCCCCAAGTCCTTCATCTCGAACTCAGCAACAAGCTTCCTCTTGGTATCGGCAATCAACCCATCCTCACCTATTACAAACAGGTCGTCCACATATAAAAGTAGTATCACTGGATTGCCTTCCTCAACCTTGTAGTAAAGGTTGGAATCCGCTTTACTCTTAGTAAATCCCAAACTAGATAGAAGGTTGTCTATCCTACCATACCAAGTCCTAGGAGCTTGCTTCAATCCATACAAGGATTTCTTCAACCTGTACACATATGACTCCCTGTCATGTGTCTCAAAACCAAGTGGCTGCTCCACATACACTTCCTCCTCGACTACACCATTCAAGAAAGCTGTCTTGACATCCATTTGTTTTATCTTCCATTTCATCACTGCAGCCAGGGAAAGTATTGATCTGATGGAAGTGTACCTAGCTACAGGAGCAAAAGTCTCTTCATAGTCTATTCTCTCTTTCTGGGAGAAGCCATGAGCTACAAATATCGCTTTGTATTTATCTATGCTTCCATCTACAACATGCTTGATCTTTGGAAGTCACAACATACTTCCCATCTGGTCTTGGGACCACATCCCAAAAGACTTTCTTCATGATCGACGGATCATGGTATTCTTCCATTCCTTCATCCTGGATCATAGGAACTTCAATATCTTCAATAGATACCTTTGTTGCTGGAACAAATGTTGTAGTCCTTCTTTTGTAGGTGATGGTATACGATCTTTCCTATAAAGCAAGTTAAATTGCATGATTAGAAACATCTCATAGTTTTCAAAACAAATTCTTACACATAAAGAAATATGTCATACAATTATGCAATTATTTTAGCCAATGCTTCAATACAACAATTATCCATATCCCGTAACTTTCTAGATGTCTTACAATCTCTACCAGAACATTGTTAAGAGTGTGCACAAGTCCCAATATGTCAGCAAAGAGGTTTCATTCTATATAAGTAGCAATGGAAAGTTGTACAGTGCCATAGGCCACTTATCCATTACATGCATATTAGTAGTATACTGTTCATTAATGCAATTATTCTAATATGCATAATACACACCCTGAGTCTAGGAACATAAGCATATACATCATTGAACAATATTATTTAAACAAACAAGTATGCAAGAAATGACAATTCCAATACTTATCTTTGTTTGGTTGTAGGGTGGGCTCCTTCTCAATATTTGCTTCCTTGCAGGAACTACTGGAGTGTGCTCCCTCTTGATCTTTGCTTCCTGGATTACCTGTCCTTGAACTTATATCCATCCTCAATCACTATGCATACTTACTAGTATCATCATTGTGTTATCCTCGAGGTCTCATACATATATACATTAGCATAAAAAAAAACATTATGATTCTAAGTAATCTTAAACATGTATGGTCAAGATCATTTCATACACAGATAATTTATCACAATCCTTTTACTCATGCACATTCCTATTTGACCATAGGACTTTTCTGGTTAGTCATATCATCAATCAAAGTAAGAAGCATAATATGCCTAAACCCATGATTACTCAAACCTATAACTTCATGAATAATCATTATCAATCATGCCAATTATACTTATATAAGAGATCCTATCACAAGGTAGGATTCTAACTTGATATAGGAAAAACATACCTGGATTAATATGTTAGCTGGTTATGTCTAACATCCCCACATGATGTCTTCTTGTTCTCTTAAATGACTTGTGCTAGTAACCTGCATATCCCATAGGTTAACCATTATATAACCAAGTTATACATACCTCATAAGTAGATCTTCTATGTGATCCATGGCAATGGATGAATCTTTGTCTTCATGTAACCATGGTCATATGTTCTTGAACTAGAACATGATTTGTCTTTCTAGATGTACCTTTCATATTAGAGGACAACATCATCCTCATACAACACCACAATGCATTAGTACAATCATAAGTGTTATAACCTTAATCAATGAATATCTTCTATCATGCATTCATATTTTTATTAAGGTGATACGACAAGTCTAAGATTAATCAAGATTGTACTAACCTTAATGATGAAAAACATATCATAAACTTAATCATGAACAAAATTCGAAACATACCTATAAGTCATACCTGTCGAGATTGCTTGTAATATTCTTATGTAAGGCCTGAGCCTCATCTCCCTCTGAAACATGAACTTCTTCACTTATGCAGGTGACCAATCCATTCTCTTCTAGGATTAACCCAATCCACTTTGATTTGCTAAAATTGGATCTGGAGCTGGATTAGGGTTTGTTAGAGAAACACTAAAAATTCAAACTTTGAATTTCAAACTTCTGAAAGGATAGAAAGATGCGCCTTGCTGAGCTGGCTAAACTGGTATACTCAGAATTTGAAAACTGCAAAGTTTCACCCCTCAAAATTGCCTTTTAGATTTCTGGATTCACTTGGGAGGACCCTGAATTAGGGTTTGATTTTCCTGGAGCTTCACCCAACCAAAAGGTTTGATACAAAGCTCTAAAATTCGATTTTCTTCAGGAGCTTCCAGCCATGGTCACAGAATTCAAAAATTCCAACTTTTGTAGAAGCCCTAATTTTCCACTTTTCCGATCAAAGTCCTGAACTAGAGTTTGATCAAGCCCGGCCTTCTACCCAACCAAAAAATTCGATCTTGGTCTCTAAATCTCGATTTTGATGAGGAGCATCTAGCTGTGGTCTCTGATACAAAAATTCCAACATTCTCTGAAACCCTAAATTCCCGGAGCCATGAATGAAGGTGCTCAAAATCCAATTCTGTTTTGACAGAAATATGCACCTGATTGTTTATGTTGTAACTCTGAAATTTCATATCTACAAGGTATGAAAATTCTTCCTATGGTATCCTGACCTGTTATCTTTCCAAACCCATAGGTCTGACCTCAAATTCATTCTCTGATATAGATTTATTCCAAGTGTCGCAACGTGACCTGTTTATGGGATAAAACAGGAGAGCAAACTTGTATGGAGTGCCACGTGTCATTGGTTCAATTTCGGCCTCTAAAAATCAGACCTGTGAAAGTACAGTCCGTTCCCTACTTGCTACATTTTATGAAATTTCATTTGGATCTTTGTATCCCAAGTTATGACCTTTTTTTCCTAGGTCACTTGTTTATGACTGAGATCTAGAAGAGGCAGAAACCCTATATTGTACAGATCATAAATATGAAATTACAATGAATTAGAGGCTCTCCTTCGGACACAATCTACATGGGGATCTTATATTTGACCTGTAAGATTTTCAGATCCTGAAACTTCTCCAAAATGAATTTATAGCGAAAGTTCTACGATAACTAGTTTTTGCTATATCAAGCCCTAGCTTTACAAGTGCAACAAGTGTCATAAATGCCATACCATGCCTTCTTTCAGGCTAGCTCTGATAACATGTTAGTTTTTCAGAAATTTCAATCTAATCTAGGATCTTAACTCAGAGAATAACATGTACAGCATATCTACAACATATCAATCATGGACACAATAATGCGACACAAGCGACACAGAGTTTCACCGAGGAAAACCAAGAAGGTCAAAAACCCCGCAACTTCATCAGAGATATATAGAGCAATGATACAACCCAAGTACAAGAGATAGTCCTCCTAGTAGAATCTTCTCCTCCTCCACTAGTGCGCCACTCTCCAATGAGTGTGTGAGTGAAGAATAAAATGATGAAATAGAGTGCCTCCCGCACTCTATTTATACTTGACTTGACTTTCCTAATAACCTTTACTAGGTCGGCCTTAACTTAAACACATAACATAATGTTGACAGGTCCGACCCCCAATAGGGTGGTCTAATAACAATTTAACCCACATGACTTATACAGGGCCGACCCCAACAAGGTGGTCTAATAACCCATCTAGTATAAGTTACGACACTTACAATATAAATGACAACACTTCTGTATAGAGTAATAATAACATCTCTATAGGAATACAAACACTTCCGTATAGATGAATAATAACATCTCTATAGGAATACAATATACATATATGAAATACATTCTGAAGTTACAAATACATCAACACTACCACCATCTACCATATCTGAATTATTTGCTGCATTAACCTCCATCACTTATTCACATCCAACCTTGCCAGTTCCACCTGTCACCTTACCATCAATAGTTACTGAGATCCAGTTTCCAACTGTTTCTCTGCAACCATCATCAACCATTTCTCCTACTCTTTTTGAGGTTATCATTTCAGCTACTTCTCCAACTTTTGTAGCATCAGTCTCTACAACTACCCCCTCTTCTCTATCCACCTCCCAAATCACTATGCCCATCCCTAATTCCACTGTTACCCAAACATCTTCATTAGTTGCAACAGGTAATATTTCCACATACTCAACGGAGTTTATAGCTGAGTGTGAAGATGATACTGTGGTCTCCCTTGGTCAATACTTTTACAGTAAATCAACCAAGACAGTGATGAAAAGAGGCAATAAGAGAAGCAGGGAGTCAACAATGCTGCAAGCGCCTGCTCTTAATCAGATAATTTGGGCCAAACAGTCTAATGACATCCAGCAGGAGGCATTGGACACTGCTGCAACTATGGGGGCATTTGCTGGAGCCAATTTTGATTCAGTCACTTCATTAAACAAGGAGATTGGCATCAAGAAAGAAGAATTGAAGAAGCTTCAGGAGAAGCTGGTAAAACTTAATGAAGAACATGAATCTCATATTCATGAGTTGAGAAATGGATATGAAAATCAGCTCAAGGATCTATAGGAATAGAACAATTTTCTCCAAGTCAAATTGCAGAATACAGAGGTCCTGAATACTACTAATGTTGAGAAGATAGTAGTGTTGGAACAACAGCTGAAGGATGCAACTGCAAGTGCAGCGACTTCTTCTTTCTCTAGGTTTTCTGAGGAAGAGTTCAGAGATTTGGCCATTAAAGTAAATGAAGAACAACACAAACTCTTGGTTGATTTTTTTAGTTCCATGAATGATATTCAGGAAACTAATAATTCCTTTGAGAAGCTTTCCATTATCCTTGAACATCAAATTGACAAAAGGTAACAAGCTTCCAAAGATATTGAAGACATTTTCGATTGGAAAAGGTATATTAAAGACAAACCTGAGGACATCTCAGTTTTGGATAGATTCAAGTTCAGGAGAGTAAGAGCATCTTTGTATGCTTGGAAAAATACTTGTGAATTGGTTGAAGAAACAATTAAGAAGGCTCAAGCAATCCATGGAAGAAGATGGTATGCTGCAGATAGTATCCTGGTTATGCTACATTTTCCCACTTTGGGCCTGAACGAGAAGGCTTGTCCACTGAAGCTGATGATTGAACAGGTTGATAGCAGGTGTGAGCAATTTAATGAACAGATTAAGTAGCTCGAGCACATAGAGATTTCAGAAGTTGAAAAATTCATCAAGCAACCTGTCAGTCTGGAGGGAAAGATCCACATTTTTATGCGTACTTGACATAAGCTAAGCAAGAATGAGATTGAGTCTCTCACGTGTTATGCCTAGTTGGGACTCAAGTTGGCCAAGTATCCTGATGTGGATGAATTGCTAGAAGTTTGGGCCAAGTGGCAGGGTTCCCTTGGTTATTCTTAGATTATATTGATTTTGTAATCCATGTTTTATGGGAAGTTTACCCTTTGTATATTTATTGTAAATATTATTTATGGGGCAGAGATCTCATAGGGGAGGGGGGAGAAAATCACTGAAAGAGGACTGGAGATACTCTGATTCATTATGAGATCGTAATTGTTTGCAGCCTTAAAGAAATACAGTTAGTTTTCTCTTGATATCTATTTTGTTTAATTTATCAAATTTGTTTGATGAATTCTGATTTTCGCTTCAGCTTATTAATGAATATTGTTTTATTTTGCAATCATAATTAATACATCGATCTATAGTTTAGATGTTTCTTGACTTATGATCTGTGTTTTCATGTTTTAAATGAATTTATTTATTTAAATCATTTATCTATTTCTGCAAATGATAAACAAATACTATTAAATTAATGCCAATTTTTCAATTAGCATTTCATAACAAGATCCTACATGTGCTTTAACCCTTGATCTACAATCATCCAATTTTCATTTTCTGACTGTGTCTTAAGCTAATAAGTAAAGGTCCACTTTACATGTCTGTCAATTGGTGAAAATACTTATTAATTTCCAGATCAAGTTATCCTACACGCCAAAACAATTTCTTTAATTTAGATCTAACGTATATTAGATTTCCCTTAAAGCAAACTCACTTTTAGAGATAGAACACTTCTGATCTTCCCTCACAGAAAGTCAGATCCTTTCAAGATCAACCAACTTAAGTGCCAACGAAGGCCTAATATCCATGGGAGTTAACTATACCAAACAGTCTGGGGATAGAATTGGTCTTGCGCAGAGTTGTTTGAAGCCTTTCAGATTGGGATTTCACCCTCGGTTGATAGCCTTGGAAAACATTCCAGCAACTTACATACCTGGGGCTTCAATAAGCTCCCCCCTGGTGGGAAGACAAGCACTAGAGTGCCCATAGAGGATCAACGGGTGGCAGAACGTTTCTTAGAATTGATTGAAGTATACAGTACATCGGTATGTATTTCATCATTGTTAGTTTGTTAATACATGCTATTTCATTGACCAATGCATTTCTAACTACGTCAATAATTGGTGATTGTAGCCACCAAATTCTATATTTAGGAAATAGTCAACAGTTGCCTCTCCTCGTAGTCCTAATGTGCAAAAGAGACAAGTGTATAAGAGAGGCTCCACTCCTAGAAAGGGTGTGTATGTCCTCTATAGCAGACACACGGGATATCCATCTACCCCTCACTTAACAAGGGTCATTGATGCTACAGTTAGTGCCGCATCTGTAATAGAACCAAGTCATACAGAGGTAAATATTTCAACAATTACAATGCATAGTATTTAACCATGTTACTATATTGTTTATTCATGCATGTTTAACTATTTCTCCATTTGGTGATTGTAGCCATTAGCAACAACAGTGCCCTGCCCCTCCGCTCAATCCATTTTTGTGATCAGGCCTCCTCTTGTGGTGAGATGTTCATTAATGGCCAAGTATTTTTATTCAATTTACGCAAACATGTTGATCAATGTTGAATTGTTGAATTAGTTGAGATATGGTCTTTTATTTGCAGAGCACAATTATAGAGAGGCCTTCTATGAGCACACGACAAGCATCTATACCTCGACTGGATTTGGTGAGTGTTTTTCATAAATAATTTGGCCATACGTTAATTTTTTAAGTTTGTTAATGGTAGGGCATTAGTGCATTTATTTGATAAAAATAATGATCTTTTTTTTGCAGACTCATGAGATGCAAGTCGATCCTAGGGAGATGGTTGATAGAGGAAAGTCGGGGAAAAAAAAGCGAAAGATTGATTTTTGATGTTGCATAGTCCTGTATATATGTATTTTGACATACATGTACATTGTTGTACTTAGGGATACATGTACATTGACAGGCCATTTAAGGGCCGGCTACTTTGCCATATTTTGTATTACAAACATTCGCCTATCAATGCATGATACAATATATTGCATATTTTCTCTTGACTTTCCACTTGTTCTTTTGATGATTGATCTCTTCCACAAATTGATAAATTATGCCATTGAAATTTATATAATTACATTTTAAGAAATATTTATTCTCTTACATTTATTGCATTGATCAAGTAACATCTCACCATTGTGTTATGAAAACATTATCTTAATGGAACAAACTAATTATATGTTTCAATAGTTCAATGAACTCAACACATGCATTCTAATTTGATATCTAATTTAAAATTGTGGTTTTTTTCAACTCCAAGGTTTCATACCCATTGATCAGGATTATGGTTGCAAGGAAAAAAAAAAAGTTAACAAATAAGTCAAAATATGTTTGAATAACCTATGTCATGTAAAACATGGTACGCATATCATCAATGTAAGCCTATGACATTTTCACAAGCTAAGAGGAAGTCTAATATATGTTACACATTTCATCAATGCTACCGTATTTCATCAAACGATATGTATATGAGCATCTATGAAGTTCGGTTGAAGTGTGCCTACTCTAGCATGCTAAAAACAATGGCAAAGTATCAAGTACAATGGCAAGGAATGCATGAACTAAAGTGTATTAAAATTCATTGGGCCTTCATGTACATATGGTCATATATACAACAAATATACCATAGTTTGTAAGACCCTAGTTTGTTCCAATATGCTAACCAATAGCTGGTCATGAATTCACTCTCATAAAATCGTTGAAGATAAACCCTATCCTTACTAAACCCTAGTATGTAAGACCCTGGTTTTTGTTTTACCTCTTTCATATGTCCATTTTCCACTTGTCATCATTCTAATTTATGTTTAAATGTACATCCTTTCGATATTTAGGGTCTTGAACATGCCTCGAACCATGAGTCATTGCAAAAAATATCTCAGTGGTGAAGCATGGCTCTAAATATGTTGAATGTGCATAACAAAATGTGTAATGCAAAAGTAATCATACAGAATCCATGGAAAATGAAATACCTAACTATTTTAATGATCTTCCTTGATAATGTTCTTTTGATGAATGAAAATAAGATGTTCATGGTCCTATGTTTGTAAAAAGGATGGATTATCCTCATATGAAAATGTATTTAAAATTGAATGTACTTGATTGATACAAATGATGATGTAATGGTTGTTCATTGTGATTTGGAAAGTATTCCCCCATAACTTGATGGCAAAGGTTCATGGTGAATTTTATCTAACAAATATAGCAAGGATTAGATGGATATCATCGATGAAACATCGCCTCCATTTTTTATTTGGAACTTTGAATTCTTAAAAATGACATTAATTACTCAAAATGCAAATATAGTGGAACATTAAGGATGTTAAATGACGTGGCACACTATGGACATAGAAATATACCAAGGGTGTAATGTGGCAGGTTTGATTGCCACTCTTTGAATGTCTAGTTCTAGAATCAAATTCAAAATTTTGCAAAGTTGACCCCTATGTGCAAAACTGCATAGTCCCTTACTGAGGAAAACACTAATTTCCAAAATGGACCTAAACGTTGACACCTGATCCATGGGACTAGAGGAGAGGGGCACCCCTGTCACTATCCCGATGTCCCGAATCCAACAGAGTCGAAGGTTTGTCGATCCGAGCCACAACCATCATTATATGGCTCGTTCCAACTCGCATCCCAAAGTCCTTCAGGGACACCAGTTGGATACCTACCGGGGGAATAGAATTCCAACCGTGCAACAAAACCAGGTTCTGGGAAGTCCTGTAAGTGTGTCTAGGAAGGTTCCAGCTGGGAATGCTAACCATAAGTCCCCGATTGATGATTTTTCAAAGTTGACCTCTATGTGCGAAAATTGCACAGTTCCTTACTGAGCAAAACCCTAGTTTCCAAAATGGACCTAAAAGATGACACCTGGGCCATGTGACCGGAGCAGATGGGAACCCCTAGAACTATCCTGATGTCTTGAATCCAACGGATTCTACGGTTCATTGATCTGAGCCACGGTAATCATTCTATGGCTCGTTCCAACTCGCATCCCAAAGGCCTTCAGGGACACCAGTTGGATACCTACCAGGGGCATAGAATTACAACCATGCAACAAAACTGAGTTCGGGGAATTCCTGCAAGTGTGTCTAGGAAGGTTCCAACTAGGAACGCTATCCATAAGTCCTCAGTCGATGATTTTGTAAAGTTGACCCTTATGTGCAAAAATTGCACAGTCCCTTACTGAGAAAAACCCTAGTTTCCAAAATGGACCTAAACGATGACACCTGGGCCATGGGATCAAAGGAGAGGGGAACCCCTAGAACTATCCCAATGTCCTGAATCCAACGGATTCGATGATTTTTAGATCCAATCCACGGTCATCATTATATGGCTCGTTCCAACTCGCATCCCAAAAGCCTTCAGCGACACCAGTTGAATACCTACTAAGGTCATAGAATTCCAACCGTGCAAAAAAACCAAGTTCTAGGAAGTCCTGCAAGTGTGTCTAGGAATATTCCAGCTGGGAACACTATCCACAAGTCCCCGGTCGATGATTTTTCAAAGTTAACCCCTATGTGCGAAAATTGCACAGTCCCTTAATGAACAAAACCCTAGTTTCCAAAATGGACCTAAAATATGACACCTGAGCCATGGGACCGGAGGAGAAGGGAAACCCTAGCACTATCCAGATGTCCTGAATCCAACGGAGTATACAGTTCATTGAACCAATCCATGGTCATCATTCTATCGCTTGTTCCAACTCGCATCCCAAAGGCCTTTAGGGACACCAATTGGATACCTTCCGGGGGCATAGAATTCCAACCGTGCAACAAAACCAGGTTCCGAGAAATCTTGCAAGTGTGTCTAGGAAGGTTCCAGCTAGGAATGCTAGCCATAGGTCCCCAGTCGATGATTTTGAAATTTTGAGCCCTATGTGCAAAAATTGCACAGTCCCTTACTGAGCAAAACCCTAGTTTCTAAAATGGACCTAAAAGATGACACTTGGGCCATGGGACTGGAGGAGAGGGGCACCCCTAGCACTATCCCAATGTCCTGAATCCAATGGATTCAATGGTTCATCAATACAAGCTACAAGCCATAATCATCATTTTATGGCTCGTTCCAACTCACATCCCAAAGGCCTTCAGGACACCAGTTGGATACCTATCAGGGGCATAGAATTACAACCATGCAACAAAAACTGGTTTTGGGAATTCTTGCAAGTGTTTATAGGAATTTTCCAGCTGGGAACGCTAGCCATAAGTCCCTGGTCAATGATTTTGCAAAGTTGACCCCTATGTGCAAAAATTGCACAGTCCCTTACTTAGCGAAACCCTAGTTTCCAAAATGGACCTAAAAGATGACACTAGGCCATGGGACTGGAGGAGAGGGGAACCCCTAGCACTATCCTAATGTCCTGAATCCAACGGAATCGACATTTTTTCGATCCGAGCCACGATCATAATTCTATGGCTCATTCCAACTCGCATCCCAAAGGACTCCAGGGACACCAGTTGGATACCTACCCGGGGCATAGAATTCCAACCATGCAACAAAATCGGGTTTTGGCGGAAGTCCTGAAAGTGTGTCTAGGAAGGTTCCATCTAGGAACACTATCCATAATTCCCTGGTCGATGATTTTTCAAATTTGACCCCTATGTGCAAAAATTGCACAGTCCCTTACTGAGCAAAACCCTAGTTTCCAAAATGGACCTAAAAGATGACACATGGGCCATGGGACCGGAGGAGAGGGGCACACCTAGCACTATCCCAAGTCAATGGTTTGGTGATCCTAGCCATGTTCATCATTCTATATCCCATTCCAACTCGCATCCCAAAGGCCTTCAGGGACACCAATTGGATACCTACCAGGGGCATAGAATTCCAACCGTGAAACAAAATTGGGTTTCAGGAAGTCCTGCAAGTGTTTCTATGAATGTTCTAGTTGGGAACGCTAGCCATAAGTCCCTGGTCGATGATTTTGAAAATTTGATCCCTATGTGCAAAAATTGCACAGTCCCTTACTGAGCAAAACCCTAGTTTCCAAAATGGACCTAAAAGATGACACCTGAGCCATGGGACCAGAGGAGAGTGGCACCCCTAGCATTATCCCGATGTCCTGAATCCAATGGAGTCCACGGTTTGTCGATCCGAGAAAATACCACCATTCTATGGCCCATTTAAAATCACACCCCAAAGGCTTTCAGGGACACCTACAGATGGCTATACATGAGAAAATCCAACAAAATAATAAAGATGACTATACTCATAATTTTAAAGGGTAATTATTACCATCCATTCGATTTCCCATTTAGTTGAAAGGGATATTAAAATTGATTTCATTATTATTTTTAGATTATTTTTTAACCTAAAATCAAGTGATGCCTTCTTAATTCCTTTTAAACTAACGATTAACTGTTATTCAGAAATAAAAATAATTTAGGGTACATATGGTGCAAATACGAAGTAGGCAGGATTATCGAGGATTTTTGTAAGAAGCATTCCTAGTTGGTTCCTGTAGACTATATATTAGGGTTTTTTCTAGTTTTTAGTGGGATAAATGGGTTTCATGAAAACATATAATTATAGCTTATGGAATGGTTCCATGGGTTGGTTGTTGTGATTCTTCAAAAAATATATGAAGGAAGTGTGTTAACTAATGAGACTGGATGATGATAATGTTTTTTGATGATGACATTAAGATGGATGAAGTGTTTTTTGATGGCCACATTAAGATGGATGAATGGTTATGGGAGATCATGCACTGATGATTCATTACCATGGTAGGAAGATTGGTGAGAGTTCACATGTCCAATTAAAATGGGGTATTTCCACACAAGTTGAACACCAAGTAAGAAATCCCTCACACAAACAAATCACATATTGATTCACTAATGTATGGTGAAGGTCCAATTTGGGAAATAGTGACAATGAATAATTGATATTAGTGACTGGTCAACGATAGTTAGTGGCTACAAACTAGGGTTTCTAGGATTTTGAGCACAAAGTAGGCTCTAGGATACAAACTAGGGTTTCTAAGGTTTAGAATTCAAATTAGGGTTTAGGCTACAAAATAGGGTTTTTGGGTCGGATTTCTAGGCTAGGGGTTTAGAATACAAATTATAAAATACAAAATGTGTTTGACCTCTATGATTGAATGGGGAGGATGGCCCTATTGAAATAGATGTATTGCAACTAATGACATGTCCTTTCAATGCACAATTTTCATTTCGTGCCTCCAATTGAATTTAGGTCAAGTATCTTAAGGACAGATGGAAAATTCATCCTTGGGCCTAATAACCAAACCAAGCAACAAAATTGAATGTTGTAATTTTTGGAAAGTGTGTTTGGGAGAGACCAACATGAGCTCATTGTCCATAAACTCTCATGCAAACTTTTTATGAATTTGACCTTTTAATGCAAAATCTTCTTTGCCTCTTAATGAGAAAAACCCTAGTTGGATGTGGGTTCTAATAAGATGTCTTTTACTCCACATATGGGTACTCATGCCTTGGCCATGGTCATGGAAGGGAAACAATAGACTTAGGTCCTTGACCATGCTTAGAGGAGGGAACCAAAAACCTTAGGCCCTAAAGATAGCTTCTTAGGCTCAACCTTCATAAATGTGTCATTGGACCTCCACATAGGACAATGAATGCATTGTGGGGCCTTAGCCATCATCAAGTGATGAAACAAGTGATTTATGATCATATTAAATTTTCAAAAGATTAAGGGCATTGGAAAAGTCCTTTAAATAGAAAATGAGAACTTTGTAGGGGATATTTAACATCTAACTGGGATACAACTGCCATTAGTAGGTTTTGTGCACTATAAATAAGTGTTGAGGAATATACATGGTTGGGGGGGACAATGGATTTAATTCCAAACTTAACATTCTTGAGCTCAAACACCATGACATAATACCTCTCCAAGGAGTAATTGGAATTCAAGTTGAATATGGACAGCATGATCAAGTCTTGGGCGTCTTGGATAAGTCTCAAATCCTTAAATCTACTTGTGGGGGGGAAACAAGAGAATCAAGTATTAAAACTTCCTTCTAATTTGAAAGAACCATTTATGAGTCCCCAAAGCACCACATTAAACCTATATAGCTTAATAATCACCTCCAAGGATGTTATTGCCACCATGACTAGGTTATTTGTGAACCAAACTGAATGGGTCTCGAGGTGTACCAAGTGTAAGTAAGGAAAACAAGGGCCACATTCCCTAAGTGACACTTCTTAGGCTCAGTCCCCATGAAAAATATCTAGAATCCACAAAACATTCTCATTCTTAGGGATTCTTTAATGGGTATTAGGTCTTCAGTAGCATTGATGGGTCTTGAGCTCTTTACAATAGTTGAGATGGAAACAATAGCCTCTCATGCTAAGCCTTGCTTCTTAGGATCAAGCACCATGGACGAGCCCTTGAACCACATGTGTATGTTAATTATCACTATCAAGGGTGATATGGGTACCATGAATACATTACTTGTGAACCAAGAGTGGGTCTCTAGGTCTACCAAGGTTAAGGGAGGACAACAAGGGTTTGTTTCCTAAATGCTACTTATCAAATTCAATATCCATGAAACACACCTAGAATCAATACAATCTTTGTTAAAGATGCATTAAGGGGTTTATAATACAAATTATGGTTTCTTGGACTCTTGTGCATATTTGTAGCACAATGGTTTAGATACAAGTGGATGCACGTGAATATATGAAGTTTTTTCGGCATGCATATATTAGGATTAGGTTGCTATTGTTTTTTTTGGCATGCATATATATTAGGATTATGACTAGGTTTTTTGGCATGGTTTCTAGGTTTCTATTGTTATGGATTAGGTTGCTAAGGTTATATTTGTGTCTCTAGGGTAGACTAGATTTATAAGGCTAGATTAGGTTTCTATGTTTGTGGTTTGGGTTTCTAGGTTTCTAAATTAGGTATCTAACGGTTATATTTGTGTGGATGATGGATGAGAATATTATGGTGAAAAAGGGGATGGTGATGGTGACAACATGGGTCAAAAGAGCACGGTGGTGATGTTCATGGTGGCATGGATATGGCGAACACGACCATGGGGATAGTGATAATGAGCATGGAGATGGTGATGGTGATAGTGAGAATGAAAATGAAAATGGGCATGAGGATGAAGATATTATGGTTTACTTAGATGGGATAAAAAAAAAAAAAACAAATCCATGAAGAAACTCAAGTGTAATTTATCAAGTTGTACCAAGTCTATGCAATTTATCAATCTATCAAGCTATCAATGTCTGGCTGCAATAGTAAAAATATTAATGTCAATACTCAATGAGACCACGAAACAAAATCATAGCATACATGTACACCACATACCTATAGCATAGTACACAATAAAACTTGAAAACCACATACCATATTACCTACCTATGGTCATTCAACTCGACCATCATGATCACCTCGAATACCAAGGGTTTCCTTTAACCTCTCGTGCTCAAAGTAAGGCAATAAGTATCGTGCCTTTGATGAGTTCTTCCTTGGCATTATTTGCAGTTGGAGGTTTGTGCCAATAACTAAGTTTGTATAATGGTATACAATCTCACCTGGTCTATAATCTTCATATGTATACCCTTTTCTATTTGCTGAGTGGGAAACCTGGTTCAAATATTATCCTTTTATAACCATCGACCCAATCGAAAAATCATTGGCCTCAAAGTCCTGTAATGGGATATTTAGGGTTTGATTCCCCTCTAAGAAACGTGCCAGCCAATAGTCAGTGCGTCATGCATTGCGTCTCAGTGCAACCATTGCGTATATGTGCCCTGGAGAAAATATAGTGCCAACATTTCAATCAACTAATTAGACACAACTAGCTGCCAAAAATATCAATAATATCAAAATATTAATCGAACTTGGTTGTACAAGATCTGATATGTGGTCATAGTCTAATGAAATACTTGATTAGTCCTCCTCCAACTGGGATAATTCTGTAGCTATTCGTCGACCAATGGGGAGTGATACAAGGTCCCAGCTATCAACCCAATCCGTGGATTCACATTCGTCCCATTCACCACTACTGCATGGAGAAAAAAAACATGAGAGTTTCCTTGTCCACATTTCAAGTATAGCATTGTCTGACGTTCTAACTAAATGAAATGCACAAGTTCCTTGGATGGCCTTGCACTCATATAATTGTGATCGATCTACATCCACCACCTCCCAAAAATATCTATGTACATGTGTTTTCCTGGTTGAGTGATCTTCCTGCCTTCTTACTCCCTCCCCCATGACTGAAGCACACCATTCAATGATGGTTTTTGCATCTCGGATGAGTGATACATTTGTGAAATTCATTTCTTTCCTATGTAATGCAGTCTTGATGCACGCACCTGCTCCATCATTTTCACCTTTTTCACTTCCGGTCTCAAAATAGTTCCAAATATGTGGCACCTTGTTCCTTTTGTGGAGAATACACAACCATTGGAAGACACAACCATTTTTGAATTTCCCTGCACAACTGTCAGACCAAATCCAATGTTGTTCCATCTGTATATTGTTATCCTTCAAGTGATTGTAGAACATCTGAAAGTTGTGTTGTACAAAATCCAAGTTGTGACACCTGTCATCACTTATGTAGAAGTGATACTCCTTGAATATAACCTTGTTGTCTTCAGTACTATATGCCCCATGTCTATTAATGATATGGACCATTATGTTGACCTGGTATGAGTGATAGTATTGACTCTGAATCTCATTTTGCGGTTGAAGAGTGTAGTTTTCCGCAAAATCGACCACTGACAGGATAGTCCCAATAGGAAATGTATCCATGCATGTTCTAAACTGCTCATCTTTCCAATGAGCCACATGTACATGCTTTACATATTGTTGTGTCTTTTCAAATAGTTCCTCCATGAAGTCGCAAACCCATACCTAGTAGATCAACAATAAAGGCATATACCAATAGATTGTTACATATGAAATTGCAATCTGAAGAAAAAATAGTATTCAATAACTCATTACCAACCTGAGAAGTGACCAATTGTATTTTTTTTCTTTTGTTCCCTCCATCAATATCATACGTGGCATATTTGAATGACTATTCACCTTCGGCCTCCCATGTTCCTGCTCATCGGTCACATGTATGCATTTTTTCAATAATGCCAAACCACACCCTGGGCATGTCCCATCTATGCAATTTTTTTGATAAAATGTGCAATCGTTTGGCCTGCTACACAAAATGCTATGAATAAAGTCTCTAGATGACATTGGTGGTAATGTAGTTGAGCATTCCTGCACAAGAGTGTTATGCAATACTAAGTGTTACGAATTGTATTTATTTTAACATACCATGGTTTTCATTTTTCAAAGGATCTTTGGCCCAAGTTAAGTTCGTTATGTTCATTCCTAAATCTCTCATATAATTTTGTTTGTGTCATATCAAGAAAATGTTTAATGTGTGGTTCATGATCCTTTGAACCCCTTCTCAATTTTAATACATCTTTTTGGTTGGAAGAAGGTCTAGTGTTGTCATGCAAAAAATATTGCACTAATCCCTTTACCGCATCAATGAGCTTCATATCAGAGTGTGGCAACCTGCCAATGAAGGCCCAAACATATGTTTGATCGGTTTCAAGTTGGTCTCTTCTAACACAATACCTACGAAGTGTCTTCACATTCAAATTAATAATTTTGGAGGTAGGTTTAAGAAAACAAAGTGCCCTAGTGTTTTTTTTTCACGATTGATTGTGACAACACACGGCGAGCCACATTGCGATCCTTTGAGCGAGATTTATTTCCAATTGTACTAAACGCATCTACTAAGATTTTAACAATATGAGAACTTGGTTCTAACTTTTTGGTCATATTTATCCTTAACGTTCTTCTAACAACAACCATAGACCTAGATTTTAACAATGATAAAAATAATTTGCACCTATCCCAATCACATTTAGAATCAAAAAATTTATCAAGTATTTATTGAGTTTAATAAGCAATAGCATGTTTAGACAATGTACCTTCAAGTGAACTAATGGGAGTTTCATCAACCTGTATACGTTTAAGAGTTCTTCGGCGTGTAGTTGCTAATGGAGGTAAGGGTGTTAGAACTGGAGCATGTACAACATCACTAGGATGCTCCGGTGTTTCAAAAGGATCCTCTTGTCTTTCATTCTCATGTTGGTAGTTGGATCTGGGAAATTGGACTTTCTCTTGGATGGTATCCATACCATTTGCTTCTTTCATTGTAAATCCTTCATTCAATGCCTCCCTAACTTCGTCGCTTGTATAACCACAACCCAACAAGTCATTCACTACCATAGTCTGAGGTTGAATTGATGTGGGAATTGAAACATCCCCCGATGAGAATCTAAATTTTACTTCTTAACTAGTGCCATGGGGTGCTTGTTCATAAAATGTTGTTGTAATTGAGGGCCCCTCTAGTGAATTTTTCTGTTTTTCTTGTCATGGATGGGTAGGAACGACCGTGGCATCATCTACAGTTGGAATTAGATGAGTTTCTATGGAATGCCTTCAATTCCACATGTCCAATATTTTCTTTTCTCTAACTTCTTCCTTGGTTTCTTGAGGCTTCTCTTTCCTTGTCGATTTCCTTTTTCGATTGCGTGAATTCCCCATGACCACAATGAGAAATACTAAGAAAATAGATTCTAGAGGTGTGCACAACTATTAAAATATCCAAATTCTTTCTCAATTGTGAATATAGGTTCTTCAAGCTTGCTCAATTGTGAATATAGACACTTCATCAATTGTGAATATAGATACTTCCTCAATTGTGAATATAGATTCCTCAAGCTTGCTCAAATGTGAAAGTAACTTCTACCTCACTTGTGAATATAGAAAATTCTTCATTTGTGAATATAGGTTCTTCAAGCTTGCTCAATAGTGAATGTAGAATCTTCTTCAATTGTGTTCATATAGATTCCTCAAGCTTGATTGAAATTGTGAATGTAGAATCCTCTTGAAGCTTGTTAATTGTGAATGCAGAATCCTCTTGAAGCTTGCTAATTGTGAATGTAGAATCCTCAATTCCCAATGCTAACTGTAGAATCCTCTTCAAGCTTGTTGATTGTGAACATGGAGTATCAAGATTCCTCAATTGCATTGATTGATGATTGTGAACATAGAGTATCAAGTTTTTTTGCAGCATTGTCGGGGAGACAAAACACAAACTTCGGGTATGAAATAGGCAGAGTATTCTACTGAATTTTTGCATAGACAAAACGCGCTAGCGTTATGGATACACAAAACACGCTAGCGTTTCTTAAAACTATAACGTGCGCACATTTCTTCAGTGTTAAAAAATTACTAGGAAATTAATATGTTTGGTGCACGGCTAAATAAAGTCTAGTGTCCATAAACGCGCGAGTGTTTCTTCATGAAATAACGTACGAGCATTTCTACATCAATAAATGCGCTAGCGTTATGGTAATATACACAATTTGCATTTTCATCAAAACCTTATTTAATAGTTTCTTCCCAAGAAAATAAATTTCATTTATTTTCCTAGATCCCTACTTATCTTGAAATATTTTGGGCTTCATGTTCTATGGGTTAGGAGGTTAAATATAGATTTGGTTTTAGGGGCTAAGGGGTCAATGGGTTTTGGGGTCAAGGGGCTTAGGGTTTAGAGATGGGGGGTGGTTAGTGGTAGGGGAAGGGGGATTAGGAGAGAGAAAGAGAGAATGTAGGGGGGGAGTAGGAGAGAGAGGGGGGGGTTAGTTAGGGGTAAGGGGCTAGGAGAGGGGTTAGCAAGGGGGAGAGAGAGAGAGAGAGAGAGAGAGAGAGAGAGGGGATTAGTAATCGTTAGGGGGGAGAGGAGGGAGAGATAGAGAGATAGAGGGAGTGAGAGAGGGGGTTATTAATTGTTAGGGGGGGGAGAGGAGGAAGAGATAGAGAGAGAGGAGAGGGTGTTAGTTGTAGGGAGTGAGAAAGAGAGATGGGAGGTGTGGTTAGAGGTAGGTGAAGGTGTAGGGAAGAGAGAGAGATTGAGAGAGGGGGTTAGTAAGGGATAGGGAGAGGAGGGGATAGAGATAGAGATAGAGAGGAGGGGGTTTAGGGATAGGGGGATTAGGAGAGAGATAGAAAGAGTAGGATGGTTAGGGATGGGAGAGAGGTTACATAGAGGGAGAGGGGGTTTAGAGAGAGAGAGAGGTGTAGAAGTAGGGAAGAGAGAGAGGGGGGGGGTTTGTAAGGGTTACCAAGAGGAGGGGATAGAGAGAGGGGGTTAGGGGTATGGGGAGTAGGAGAGACAATAAGATAGGGGAGGTGGTTAGGTGTGGGTGGGGTGGGGTGGGGTGGGGTGGGTTAAGGGGTTATAGAGAGATAGAGAGGGAGGAGGGTGTCAAGGGGTTAGAAGAGAGAGAGGGGTGGAGGATAGGGGTTGGTGGAGGCATACATAAGAGATAGAGAGAGAGGGGGTTAGTAAGGGTTAGGTGTAGGAGGGGAGAGAGTGATCGAGGGTTAGCAATGACAGGATTAGGAGAGATATAGAGAGAGTAGGGTTTAAGAGTGGTGGGGATTAGGGAGAGGGAGAGGATGGGTTAGAGAGAGAGGGGGGTGGTGGGTAGGGAGATGTTTTTAGGGATTTTTAGATAGAGAGGGGTGGGGGTTATGATTAGGTGGAATATGGGCTTAGGGGTGGGGGTTATGAGTACATGGAAAAGGTTTAACTGTTTCTAGGGTTAAGGGCTTAGGGATTTAGGGTTTTGTAATTTTTAAGTAATATGGGTTAAACTGTTTAAGGGTTAGGGGTGGACTAGGTATTAGGGGTTAGGGGTTGTGGGATTATAGATAAAGTGGCTAGGGGGTTTAGGGGTTAGCGACCTTAGGGGTTAATTGATTTAGTGCTCTAGGATTAGCATGTTAGGGTTTATCAGTTTAGGAATTAATGGTGAAGGGGGTTAAAGGCTTAAAGGCTTATAAGGGGTAAATTAGAGCTTCAATATACTAATGCACAAGCCCAAGCAAGAATTCCAAAGCTGAGAGAGGAGCAATCAATATAGAGGGAGAGAGCTCAAACAAACATAGAGATTTCATGCAAATGAAGACCACACATGCAAACGTAGAGCGCACAAGCAAATGTAGGGCACACTAGCACAAGGGAGGTCACACATGCAAATATAGTGTAGAGGTAAAGAATTATTTTACCTGTATAGGGTAAACTAGAGCTTAGAGGGATAATGGTTAAAGGATTACAGGTAAACAATTAAAGGAATTAAGGGGTTTAGCAGTTTGAGCTTTAGGAGTAAAGGGATTAAGGACTCTAGGCTTAGGGGGTTAGGTTTTAAGAGGTTAGGAATTGATGTCTAAGGTGTTATAATGTTAAAGGATTAGGGAATTAGAGGATAAGGACAATAGTGAGGGGAGATAAAGGGTTAATTAAGGGACTAGGGATTTAAGGAGTAATACCTTTATAGGTTTAGGGATTTAGGATCAACTATTAATGGGGTAAGGGATTATGTGTTAAGGGCTTAGGTTCCTAGGGGTGTAAGGATTTAAGGGGTTTGGGACTTAGGACTTATGGATTTAGGCCTTTAATTTCTCTCCCTTATCATTACTCTCCCCGACTCCTTAAATTTATGTCCCTTGCCCCCCCTCTCATATCTCTCTTCTCTCTCCCACCCCCTGTATCTCCATTCAACACTTAAAAACATAAATTTGTGAAGTTCATAACGCGCGTGTGCTATGTGAATAATAACGCTCGAGCATTTTGTATATACAAAAACACGCACGTTTCTTCTAACACCAAGCGCACCAACCAAAATATTTGAATTTAAATAGAATGCGCCCGCATTCCTGAGTACCTAATAACCCCCTCTCCCGCGCCCACGTGTAAGCCACAGTCCTATGTGGTTGGTTCAAACTTACCAAATCTGTGCTATGGAATTTACTGAACCATAGCTAATTAGGCATTTCCACCATTTTTCTCAATATGCCTATTTTTCACCGCTCTCTACAGCATGACATACATGACCATTATTGAAGAAATTTTAGGAATATATAGCATTTTTTACGCAGATTCCAATTATGTAATTTTCTTAAAAAAACATTGATTTTTTCTATTTGTTTCCTAATTTTCTTGTGTCATCACTCCTTAAGTCAAAAAACATGTTTTTAGTGTTTATTCTGTAACTTTTTCATTTCAAAACCATTTTTAAAAAAAAATGTATGCTGCACTAGTAAACACCGACCTCTACATGCTATAAAAAATCCAAGTCGAAATAACTGCATTAAGACTTTCAATGGTTGCACCCACATTTGACGTACCATTCTCTAGGTTTTATCACTTACATAGTTAAAAAAAAATAAAAAAAAATTAAACATTTAATTTTGGAAAAATAGTGTTGCACTAGTGCTACAGGTTCTATACATGTATACCAATTTTTGTAGCCTGAAACCATCATTTAGGCACTCAAAGGCTGCACCCACAAAAACATATACCTTATCATTCACCAAAAAAATAAAAAGTGACTGTTAGAAAAGATGAAATTTGACATAGTTATGTAAATTTTCAATAGTTAAAACTTATATATTTGGAAACATAACTCAATTTCCTACATTTCATATTTTTTACTCGATGCAAGATATCTTGTGTAAGTATCTCAAAAAAACCAAGTAAGTTGAGGAATGCCTGATTTTTCAGTTTTCTATTGCATCTAATGTGACAAAAGTGAGCCTCATTAGCTTTTACATGCCTTGGATATTTCCTTGAATTCTTTGATATCATGGGAGCTGAAATACTGGCTATGGTCGAAGAAACAAGGACTTCAGGTAAGGTCTCGGTTTCCATGAACTCCACCTTTATTGCATTAATTCCAAAATCCTCTAATCCATCATCCTTTGATGATTATAGGCCAATATCTTTGTGTAAATTAATTTATAAAATCATTGCAAAGCTCTAATCCATCATCTTTTGATGATTATAGGCCAATATCTTTGTGTAAATTAATTTATAAAATCATTGCAAAGATAATTGCAAAAAGAATCAAACCACTTTTGTCAAGAAACATGTCTATGGAACAATTCGGTTTTTTAGAAAATAGGTAGATATTGGACTCCAGAGGAGTGGCCGAGGAAGCTTTTCATAGCATAAAATCCAGGAATATAAATGGCCTATTCCTACAACTAGATCTATTTAGAGCATATGCTAAGGTGAACTAGGGGTTCCTAAGAATGGCATTCCCACAGATTGGTCTTCCATGGAATGCAATTAAATGGATAATGGCATGCATTACTTCAGTAAACTACGCCATTCAGATAAATGGGAGTCCTACAGACTTCATCACAAGTTCCAGAGGCCTTAAGAAAGGATGTCCACTTCTCCACTACTTTTCCTAATCGTCATTGAAGGATTAAGAAGACACATTCTCTCAAGGCAAAGGAAAATGCTAATATAAAATGTATAAAGAACAAATCCAAGATAGCAATCCCACACTTATTTTTCGTCGACGATGTGATGTTATTTGGTGTGGGGTGGTATGGATAATGGTCCTATATCAGAGATATCCTAAAGCTATTTTGTAAGTATTTAGGTATGGAAATAAATGCCTCTAAATCAATTGTCTAAAGTATAATATAGGAGACGATCACTTGGCAGAAATTTTATAGCTCATGCCATACAAAGTATCAGATCTAGTGGAAGGAACAAAATATATTGGATACTTTATAAAACCAAATGGATAATAGGTAACATACTTGCAATGGATTCTGAAGCATCATGAAAAGCGGATTCATCAATGGTGATGGAAATGGCTTTCCATTGGTGGAAGGATAACTTTAGAAAAAGTTGTCCTAAACAACTTATCAGTATATTGCTTATCATTGAGTAAAATCCTGAAATCAATCCTCTCTTGTATTCATAGGAAAACCTTTAATTTTATCTGGTCTGGTAATTGGGATAATCACAAGTTCCATTTAGTGGTTTGGGAAAGAATGGCAATACCAAAACATATGCGAGGCTGGTCATTAAAAAACATTTTCTTATTTGCAAGAGCGTTATTGGAAAAAATTTTATGGAGGGCCTTAATGGTCGATAGTTTGTAGAGTAGTATCATCAAGGAAAAATACATTAGAAATCGGTATATTACTCAATGGCTAATATCAAAGGAAAAAAAAGAAAAGAAAGGTATATAAAACATATGGTCTGGTCTTATATATCCTCTTTCCAATCCTCGATGATTGGTTGGCATGGCATCCTAGGAATGGTAGATCAATTTATATAGGTGAAGACCCTATCATTGGAGGCCCTCATAAATTCATATTATCTCCAGAACTCATATTCTTATTGAGATCGAGAGACATCTATACTTTAAACCAAGATCTGGTGATAAATAGTTCTTCAAGCTATTTGCACAGATGGATAGGTGTTGCACAACTGGGTCTACAGGGGTCTCTAGCAGTGGAATGGTCAGAATACACTCTAGGAATCTACATAGTCAATATCCAAATTACAGAGAGAGAAGATCAATTAAAATGGTCTTGGAATACACAAGATGGAAACCTAATAGCTAAATTAGCCTATGATGCCATAATACCATATTTATCAGTAGTGAAGCAAGGGTGGTTTAAGCCCTATTGGAAATGGAAGCTACCACAGAAGGTAAAAAAAATTATTTTGCTTGCATTGGAAACTAGAATACTCTCATGGGACAATTTGCAGAAAAGGGGCTTTATTGGACTAAATATATGTCCACTTTGTCAAAATGAAGCCGAAACAATCCTTCACTTGTTATTAACATGTCCCTACACAACACAAACTTGGATATCAGTTTGTTTCTCCTTCAAAAATATCTCGGCCTGGCATGGGGACTCTCTACAAGATTGTCTTAAAAATTGGTTTACCCACAACCCTAAAATAGGTGAATTGGCATGTTTCATCTCTTGGGAAATATGGAAATCGAGGAATTCTCATATTTTTGAAAATAAACATTTAAAACTAGAGTGGATTGCTAGGAAAGCCATTTTCTATTATTTTGGAATTTTTAGGGTCATCACCAGATACTCTTCATGGATCAACTAAAGTCTTAAGGAATCCCCTGTTCTTTATGGAAGGCTGCAGGGAAAAATTTGATAGTGCATCACAAGAATTTGCTAGAAAATGTGGAATTGGTGCTAGAATAGAACTGGACCATTTGCGTCACTACAATTTATGAGTAAACTATAGATCAGGTACAAATACTCAAGGTGGGCTCATGGCCCTTTGGCTAGTTCTCTATTTTGCAAAATTACATCATATTTCATTGGATCAAATAGTGGGGGACTCTTTGCTCATTGTTAAATGGGAAAGTAATTTATGTACTATCAAGGCTTTGCATCTTAAATCATGGATGGACTAGGTAACTAATATGCTTATTGAATTTCCATGCTTATCCATTATACATATATATCAGGAGTTCAATGAGCAAGATGATGCTCTATCCAGGCGAGGACTAGAAGCCATAGAAGGGGAAATTCATTATGAATTATGGGAAAATGCTCATATGACTTCCTTGGACATTGTGGGAATTTTTCCTATATAATTTTTGGGTGAGGCACTAGCTATCCATATGTGTCCTGCTCATTTTCCACATATACCATTTTTTGGTTTTATACAACATTTATCTTATATTATCCTATATAGATAGAGACATATACTTATTTCTATTATATACTATTTCTCATGGATCTGGTGACATATTTCTGGTTTCTTGTTTTTTGATAAGTCCTATGTCATTTATCTAATCATGGATTCATCGGTTTATTGTCTCTACATGGACCTTTGTGTTTGGGTTCTTATCTGTTGTGGGCATTTGTTGTAACTGGACATTTTTCATATACTTTTATAATTGAGCGTATGGCTATTTTCCTGTGTGAAAAAAAGGGTCGGATCTATGGATATGCCCTCTTATTCAAACATTGTCCATTGGTTTCTTTATCGAGTTCAAGTGTAGATAAGCTAAGGTTTTAGTGTATTTTTTGATGGGCCCTTTGATTGTTGAAGAAACCCGGTTATTCATTGATCTTTCTCCCTAATGAAATAGATAAACTTTGGCAGTAGTTGATCTTTGTCCATGGTTAACCTTAGGTCATTGTGGATTTGTTTTTTTACCTTAGCTATTGCTTTCACTTTTTTGCAAATCCTAGTGTGTTATATATCTTCCCGAAGTTTTAATTGTAGTTATTGTGGGGTTTCAACAGTAGAATTGTTTCTGTTGATGGTGTTATTTTGAATTTGACTCCTGAGATGTATTAATGGAAAATTGTAGTTGTTGCTAGAGTGTTTGCTGAATGAAAAGGGAAAAAAGGGCCTTCGCAATAGGAACATTTGGTAGAGATATGTTTCAAACCTTAAATTTCAAAAACATTCCCTGGAGAAAAATTCGTTGGCATGGGTTTTTTCAACTTAAAACCTTTGACCAAGAGCTATTTTTTTCTTGACACTTTGAAACATGTAATACAAAGCTACTCATGGTTATAATTTAGAATGCTTTCAAAATAAATATAACGTCTTAGTGAAAGAGTTTGTGGGATATGGAAGCAACTAGTCAATCTTTAAACTAAGGACACTAGTCACCATTCAAAAAATCTATGGTAGATACCAATCCTCTTATTATCTATGCAGATTAATACTTTGGGGTTTAGGGGTAGGTGCCTTTAAGTTTGTTCATAGGTTTTTTTTTTTTTTTTTGCATTGAAAAATTGCTATAGAACATAATCATGTTTATAATTTTTTTTGCTTGGAATCATAAATAATTTTCCTATATAAACATATTAAGAACTTTTAGAACAAATATGAAAGAGTTATCAAAATTTAGATCTTTAGAACATATAATATCAAAATAACGACAACGCTTTCCAACATCAAGCAAGTTTTTCTTTGGTGGAGAATAAACCATGGAAGAGCATCTGAGGTTACCCTCCAACCTAGTTTCTATTTTTTCCCATAGTTGCTATAAGTTCCAATGCTATAATAGACTTTTTTGTACAACGCTTTACAAATCGTAGGACTTTGTCCTATAGCATCTCATGTTTTTTGCTTCAGTATTTGCATTTGTTAATTAAACTATGTTTCTCCCACTTTGCTCCGCCATAAATTGCACAAATTCAATACTGCCTATCTCTCCTTGTTGTATAAATTCTTTTTGTGAGCTAAAGCAAGTGCATTATCGCAATGCCAAAGGCATTCATGATTTTTTAAACATACTCAGCAACCCCTTGTCCCGCTCTTTCAATTATTGTTGTAAATCCCAAATGGACTTACTGTACACTAATGCATAGAATCTATGTGTTTGCAATAACTTCTGCTCTAATGTGCTGACACAATTGCATTCTCATTGACTAATCTTTGTTTTCACTATTTTGTCTATGCACACATTATACAAATGCAAACTTGCTTATTGCACACTACAATGAACAAATTTTGGCGGCTGGCTCCTATTGGAGAAATGTAATTAACAGCTGATAGCGTATCTAGTCTGTCCTTGCTCTGTCAGTTAGTCAGTCATTCTTTTTGTCATTCTGTAGTGCCAGACAATCAATCAATTTGCAGCCAATCTGGCGCATGTCAAGTTAGTATTTATGTAACCGTGTTAGTATTCTGCATATCAAGAATTCTTAGGTAGAAATTTATTACAGTCTTAAATGTATCAGAGTAGCTTCAAGTTGAAGTGATCTTAAGTCGGTGGTTATGCAATTCCTATATATAGAAGATGTTAATTGAAGATTAGAGAGAGATGTGTGAATACAAGAAGGGAAGAAGTGAAGACCCGTGAAGTGTATCAAGAGCCCAAACTCTGTGAAAGTAAAAGATCATGTAAAAACTCATTTCCATGTATTGAGGCAAGTTGCGCAGTTTACTATGGTAATATATACAAGTCTATAGTTTTTATGTTTCATTCTCAAGAATGTTAAATATTGCATGTCGCACATCTTCTCCAGATTTACTTCTGTAAATGTGGTTTACATTTATTGTGTGTAAAAGAAATCAAGATTTCCAAATAGTTTGCCATGGTGAAAGTTCTATTTTAACAAGGAGTAACTAAGCATAAGTTTCATTATAAATGTTTTACTTCTTATGTCTTGGCAAAATATATTTCAAGATAAAGTTTGTTTAAGAGATCGCGAAGTTAAGAAGTAACGCGCAGTAAAAAGGATTTGCGAAGTCAAGTTCCGTGAAGTTAAAGAACTACGCATTTATGTGAAATTCAACTGGGCACTTAAAAGTTGAAATGCGCAGTTAATCTCCGCGCAATTAATTTATGAAGTAAAATTTAGAAGTTTACTTCGCAAGGTATATGCTAGAAGTTGTTAAGTCCTAAAGTGAAGAAAAATAAAAGTTGATCTATTTACTGCGCAGTTCATTCTTTTGACTGCGCAGTGCTATTTTTCCTTGATCTGGTATGAGAGCTTGGTTTACGGAAAGTAGAAATTGTATTTACAAAAAGGGGAAAAGTAATTAAATTTAAGAATGGATTCCACTTCGGGTAATTTGCAAACTCCAATCTTTCCAGGAAAAAATTATGAATATTGGTCTCTAACTATGAAATCTTTGTTCAGAGGTCAAGATGTATGGGAAATAGTCCAGAATGGCTATGTAGAACCAACAGATATGGCAGCATACAAAAAAATCATACAAGCTGAGAAGGATGTTCTGAAGGAACAAAGGAAGAAAGATGGAAAGGCGTTGTTCCACATACATCAAGCAACACATGAATCCATACTCCCAAGAGTAACAGCAGCGACATCATCTAAGGAAGTGGTACACACTGGAAACTTCCTATCAAGGTTTAAACAAGGTAAATACTGTGAAACTACAAATTCTTAGAAGAGATTTTGAATCTCTGTCAATGAAAGATATAGAGTCAGTAGACTCATTCTATATTCGTGTTATTGGTCTGTTTAATCAAATAAAGTCTCATGGAGAAAATATAGGTGACCAAAGAGTTTTTGAAAAAGTTCTTAGAGTTCTTCCAAAGAAATTTGAATCTTTAGTTGTGACCTTGGAAGAAAACAAAGATCTGTCCCAATTTACTATTGATGAGTTGCAAGCCTCATTACTCAATCATGAACATAGAATCAGCAGCTCAGATACATCACTGGAAGGTGCATTCGCAGCACGGTCATCCATAAGTCGTGGAAGAGGTAGAGGAAGATCAAACTCTAGAGGTAGAGGAAGAAGTTCTTTCAGAGGAGGACGCAGCAGCAGCCCTGCATATGTTGCTGGTAGAGGTCAAAATCAGATCCCCAGTTAGCCAAGTGGACAAAGGTATGATAAATCAATAATTCAATGTCATTACTGTAAGAAGTTTGAACACTTCGCATATGAATGCAGGAAGAAGCAGTATGACCAAGGAAACCAAGGTCAATCTCAATCATGCAACAACAACACTCCGAACAACTCATTGTTCTTAGCATGTGCATCTCCACTTGAATGCAATGTTGTGCAAGAAAGTCCAAATGACATATGGTATTTAGACTCAGGTTGTAGCAATCACATGATTGGTAATTTAAGTCTATTTTCTAGTCTAGATAAATCTGTTCAAACTGATGTCACACTTGGAAATAATATTCAAGTCACTGTTTTGGGTAAGGGTACTGTTGATATTCTAACCAAATAGTGGGAGTAGAAATTTATGCCTGATGTTTATTATATTCAAGGTTTGAAGCATAATTTGATGAGCATTGGACAACTGATGGAAAAAAGTTATAAAGTTCACATGATAGGAAAGCGTTGTCTGATCAAGGACATATATCCAAGCAATCAATTAATAGCTGAAGTGCAGATGACAAGCAATCGCTTGTTTCCTTTGAGGATAAGGCCAATCATAAAAGGAAAAACAACTCAAGTTGTTCATGGGAGTCAGAATGAAATTCTGGAGCTGCATTTAAAGCAGAAAGTAAAAAAGTAGATATTCACTGCAACAAGGAAGAAAAAGACAGCGAAATGCAAGCAGCATTTCAAACAAAAATAAATGATGAATCCTAGTTATGGCACTTCAAATTTGGACATCTGAATGTTGGTGGGTTGAAGCTACTACATATGAAGGACATGGTAAAAGGATTGCTATTGATTGGAAAACTAGAGAGAATTTGTGAAGGCTGTATTTTTGGAAAACAACACAGAGAGACTTTTCCAGTAGGAAAGTCATACAGAGCTCGCACGCCACTTGAAATTGTGCACTCTAATATTTGTGGACCGATGCAAACACCGTCCATGGGAGGATGCACTTATCTTCTGACATTTATTGATGATTTCACAAGAAAAACATGGGCATATTTTCTAAAACACAAATTTGATGCGTTTGGTAGTTTTCAGTAGTTCAAGGCACTTGTGGAGAAGCAGAGTGGTTACAACATCAAGATATTAAGAATTGATAGGGGTGGTGAGTATGTTTCAAATGATTTCTTAATTTTTTGCAAAAATCATGGCATACAGAAGCAATTCACTACGCGGTATACACCGTAGTAGAATGGTATCGCAAAGAGGAAAAATAAAACCATTATGGAGATGGCACGCAGTATGTTGGTATCCATGCATTTGTCAAATGAATATTGGGCTGAAGCAGTGGAAACTACTGTTTACATCATGAATCGATGTCCGACGAAGAGCGTGAAGAACAAAGTTTCCCAGGAAGCATGGATAGGTATGAAACATAGTGTTTCGCATTTAAATTTTTTTGGTTGTGTAGCATACGCACATGTTCCAAATGAGCTAAGAAGGAAATTAGACAATAAAAGACAGAAATGCATTTTTATTGGGTATTCTGAAGACACAAAATCATACAAGTTGTATGATCCTGTTGCAAGAAAAGTTATTATCAGTCGAGATGTTCAGTTTGTAGAAAATGAAGCATGGGATGGAACTGTAGAGAAGAATGTTAAAATCGTGTCACATGTTGAATATGATGACATCGCAGAAGATGTGGTTGAGACTCCACATGTGAATCAGAACTTCGCAGCTCCATCTACTCCCCGGACTGCGCAACTTGTTTCAGCACAAGGAACTCCGACACAAGTCGTAGTTCAAGCTACTTCGACAAGCACACCGAGTGCGCAACAAACTCCATCAAGCACACACAGTTTGACACCAGCAACTCCGACAAAGACAAGAACTTTGCGTGAGATATATGAGACTGGTACACCTAATTCATTCTATGTTTTTGCATTATTTTCTCAAGTTAATGATCCTCTAACATTTTAAGAAGTTATAGAAGATCAAGTTTGGGCATAAACCATGGATGAAGAAATAGAATGCATTGAGAAGAATCAAACATGGGAATTAGTTGATGTTCCTAAGGACAAGGATGTGATAAGCATGAAATGGATTTATAAGACCAAGCAAGATGCTGATGGAAATGTGCAGAAGAAAAAGGAAATATTATAGCAAGAGGATTCACATAGTAGCCTGGCATAGACTTCAATGAAACTTTTTCACCTGTAGCCCGAATGGACACTATCAAAACAATTTTGGCCATCGTAGCTCATAAGACATGGCCTGTTTGTCAATTGGATGTAAATTTTGCATTTTTAAATGGTTATTTAGAAGAAGAAGTATATGTGGAGCATCCACAAGGATACAAAGCTCCACGTCAAGGACACAAAGTATACAAGCTGAAAAATGCACTCGATGGTTTGAAGCAAGCCCCTAGAGCTTGATACAGTCGCATTGACTCTTACCTCATTCATAATGGATTTCACAGAAGTGAATGTGAGCCAACATTGTACACAAAAATCAACAAGCAAGGTAATAAGCTAATTGTCTGCCTGTATGTAGATGATTTAATATTTACTGGTGATTTTGGCATAGAGGAATTTAGATCAGTCATGGAAAGTGAATTTGAAATGACTAATTTGGGGCTTATGAAGTATTTTCTGGGCATTGAAGTCCAACAGTATGAAAAAGGCATATTTATATCTCAGTCGAAGTATGCAAGTGATGTCTTGAATAGATTTAAGATGTTAAATTGCAAGACAACTCCAACACTAGTGATAACAAGTTTGAAATTGAGCAAGGATGATGATGGATCCAATGTAGATCCTACACTATTTAAAAGGCTTGTTGGAAGCCTTATGTATCTTATAGCAACACGGCCATATATCATGTATGGATTCAGTTTAATCTCAAGATTCATGGAGTCACCAAAATAATCTCATTGGCAAGCAGGTAAAATAATTCTGAGGTATGTAAGTGGAACAAAAGACTTTGGTATTTTATATTCAACCTCAGAAAATTTCAAACTCATTGGATACACTGACAGTGACAAAGGAAGCAGCATAGATGACAGAAAAAGCACATCTGGGAATACATTTCATTTAGGAACAGGTGGTGTATCATGGGCTTCAAAGAAACAACCCATAGTAACTCTTTCTTTAGCAGAAGTAGAGTATGTTGCAGCTACAAGCATTGCATGTCAAGCCGTTTGGATGCAGATGATGTTAAGTGATCTGTCACGGAATTAGCAAGAACCCATAGTCATTTACTGCGAAAATGATTCAGCTATCGCACTGTCAAAGAATCATGTGTTCCGCAAGAGAACCAAGCACATCGACACAAAGTATCATTTTATCAGAGAATTGATAATTAAAAAATAAATATGTTTAGAATTTTGCAGGTATGAAGATTAGGTAGAAGACATCTTTACCAAACCATTAGCAAATGACCCATTTCAGTATCTGCGAAGTTGTTTGAGAATGACAAGTTCTACGTGGTGAACTTCGTCATGCACAGAGCATGCTTCAGCTCTGAAACATTTTGTAAAATTTTAATTTTGTCTATTGATCTCCATCCGCTCATAATTAAGGGGGGGTGTTGGAGAAATGTAATTAAGAGTTGATAGCGTATCTAGTCTGTGCCAGCTCTGTCAGTAAGTTAGTCATTCTTTTTGTCACTCTGCAGTGTCAGATAGTCGGTCAGTTTGCAGCCAATCCGTCGCACGACAAGTTAGTATTATGTAACCGTGTTAGTATTCTGCATATCAAGAATTCTTAGGTAGAAATTTATTACAGTCTTAAATGTGTCAGAGTAGCTTCAAGTTGAAGTGATCTTAAGTCGGTGGTTATGCAATTCCTATATATAGAAGATGTTTTAAATTGAAGATCAGAGAGAGATGTGTGAAGAGAAGAAGAGAAGAAGAGAAGGAGTGAAGACCCGTGAAGTGTATCAAGAGCCCAAGCTCTATGAAAGTAAAAGATCATGTAAAAACTCATTTCCATGTATTGAGGCAAGTTGTGCAGTTTACTATGGTAATATATACAAGTCTATAGTTTTTATGTTTCATTCTCAAGAATGTTAAATATTGTACGTGGCACATCTTCTCCAGATTTACCTCTGTAAATGTGGTTTACATTTACTGTGTGTAAAATAAATCAAGATTTCCAAATAGTTCACCGTGGTGAAAGTTCTCGACGAAGTTCATTTGTGAAGTAAAATTTAGAAGTTTACTTCGCAGAGTGCGCGGTGTTCTTTTCCCTTGAGCTCCTCCACATAGTATTTCCAAAAACTATTCACTCTTTCAATTGCACAAAATTCATGGTATTTCCAAAAACTCTTCACTCTTTCAATTGCACAAAATTATTTCTTTAAAGTTTTAGTTGGATCTAAAATTGATGTTTTGTTTTATTTTTCTGAAATAATAGGTGTTCCAGCATTTAATGAAACTTAGGAATCTGAATGCAAATTATAGTCGACCATTGACTATGTTGTCTTCCCCATAGCAAATAAAGTAGAGAGGTATTGATTCTTCCATTTCTTTTTGTTATTCTAATTTGAAAATTCATCTTTTCTTTTAAAACTTAAAATTTAAAAATTATCCTTATTGATGAAATATGAATTTGTACATAGATCACAAAAATATTATGGAAAAAAAAGAAGAAGAGATAGAAATATTGATGGACAACAATTTTGTTGTTTCCCTATACCATGTACAACAAATAAATATAAATGCTAAAAAAACCTTTTGCACATGATGCACATTTAAACCAGTATTAATGAGTTTATTCCAAAAATTGCAGAAAATCAAATGTGCATGGACCAAATTATATAATGGATCTATTATAGTTTCTGTTATTGTACATTTGCAATTAAGAAATTGAAATTCCAGTTATTTTCCATCCTTGACAAGGTGGCCTTTCTTGCTAAATGTTGAGTGACAACTGTACTAGAGGGAAACTAAGATTTAGATATCAAGTGCCTATGAATTTTGCCAACTTCAAATGTTGAAAACTTGTGGTAACAACAATTAGATTAATAGATATAGTTTAATTCTAGAAAAACAATTCTCTCTTCCATGAGTGACCTAAACAGAATACCGCTGAGTCAGCTGCTATATACGCATCGATCTCCAATATAAATCTGCTATATACACAACGATCTCCAATATACAAGTTGACACTGAGTCAGCTGCTATATACGCATTGATCTCCAATATACATCTGCTATATACACAACGATCTCCAATATACAAGTTGGCACTGAGTCAGCTGCTATATACACATCGATCGCCAATATACAAGTTGGCACTGAGTCACCTGCTATATACACATCGATCTCCAATATACAAGTTGGCACTGAGTCAGCTGCTATATACACATCGATCTCTAATATACAAGTTGGTATTAGTCGGGTCTGTTCCACTTTGCCACAGGGCTGAATTCCTTCCTGGAGTACTTCTTGTGGACAGCTTTAAGCATGCCACTCCCCGAATTCTGATGAAAGCTTACCATCAACTTGGAACATTCTCTACATAGCAAGAGCAAAACCCTAACAATGAATGAGAGTAGTGAATGGGAGTAGTAATAGACCAAGGTAAAAGAATGAATTGGGATACTGAACTTGCAAAATTTTAGAAAAAGATCGAAACAGGAAGAATAGGAGAAATAAATGCTGCAACTTACTGAAGCTGGTCTTCAGTATAGGCAGTGTAGCGTTCCATTGTTCTGTTCCAAGGTGGAAACCTTCTGAGAATCTGCTGGCCAGTATATACTGCAGAAGCTGCTAGCATGGATGGAGGGTATTTTAACGTATCATACTCCACAAGGTACAGTTCCACTAGAAAGAAAGACACCATCTCCAACTAGAAAATCACAGAAGAAGAATCACATAATAATATCCATTTACATGTTAAACATAAAACAAGGGCATGCTATATTCAAATAAATCTAGGGAATAAAGATAACCTTGTAGAAATCAACCCAAAAACATAAATACTAAAGTCACCTTCAACATAATGTCTTATAGACAAACATCAATGAGATGAGACTTACAAGGGTATCTGCTTGAGCTGCCTTGAGGAATCTATTCAAGAAAACATAAGGAGTTGGGACACAGATATGGAATTGCAATGTCCTGAGCATCGAGCTCTCCTTCAGACAAGAGAAAAGTTATTATTGATTAGCCAGCCTGAGAGCAAACACAAAGTCTTCAATGTAATTTAGGGAAATGCATTAATAACTTTTACATACCATTTGTAAAACATCATTTACTTTGTACAAAGGATTCGAATTGTTTAAGAAATCCTGAACACAAAGACCAACGGGGTCCTCATATTTGGATGCCATGAGCATGGCAGTTATCCCAACAAGCTGCATCTCGTTTCGTTGTGTTATGTCCCTTTGAGATGACAGATATCTATCCATAATATTGACTGCCAGGAACAAAGTTTCAGGCATGAGGCCATGTTCCGAGTGCACCTTCAGAAAACGGAAGAAAATAGTATCAGTACTTCCAATGAAATTCGGGATTTTATCCTGTCATTCATAAAACATAAAATGATAGAAAGGGTTCAGGGAAGACCTCAACAATCCAGTCTACCACAACAGCTCTCATGATGTGATTTATGTCAGTTTGACGAGACATGTAGTCCGGAGGAACACAGCTGAGGACCTGCCATGAGTTCCAGACTATTAGTTACTCGGGAGGACTTACGATGTTTTGCATGTGAACCAGAACCAATACAATTTTAGGACCACACTCAGCTAAGAGTTTTGAATGTGCACGACAAAACAAGTAATCTGGATTCTGATATACTATTTCAATAAGGAGAATAGCATGATCTAGGAGGCCAAAAGGGCTGACATCAACTTATGCCGTAGCTAGATTCTAAAGATCAGAGAAAGACCTCTGTTTCGCAGTAGAACCTAGACATATCCTCTATATATTCAGCAACGACCAATGGATTGCCCTCATCGCCTTCGTCAATGTTGGGCACTGGGTTCTCCTCGTCTATGCGAGGCACTGGATTCTCTGCCTCATCTATTTCCATTTCACAGATTTCATCTTTATCCTCCTGCCATTAAAAAATACTCTCAGGAATCATACCATTCTGTCTTCTTATTAAACATAAATCTAAAGTTCAGAGATGAAGTTAAGCACGATAATTTTCTCATTCTTCAGATCTGGACCCCTTTTGTAGTACTCGTAGGGATCACATTGCACTACCATTGCCTTTTTCTACTGCAAGAAGCTAGAACAATAGCGGAATAGAAAAACATATTATCTTAAAACATGGACTAGGGGTGTATCAGAAGCAATCATATGCATGGAGAGGGAGTAGACTTCAGAAACACATACGCGGTAGCTATGTAACTGACCTTGTGATCAATAGCTGAATCCACTATCATGGGTTCATTCTCATCAATCTTCAACAAATTCCATTTGAACATTGCTGCCCGAGATCGAGTGATGATTCGGCGAGGGCCTGGTACAGAGTCTGGTTTCTCCCTTTTGGATGCATGCATTTTTCTTCGCTGATTGGCTCCCCATTGACAATGTTCCTCCTCAGCCTACCCACACAATACACCACACCATTCCAGTTTGCAATTAACAAATGCCAATACATAGATTGCTTATAAAAATAACTTATTGTGGGTAGATTGAAAATGGTCTGACCTGTGGCAAGTATTGATTTTGGGCCAAAGTAGCAGCGGATTGCCTGGGGACAAAATCAAACACAGAATATCATTTACTCAGACTGACTGAAAAATGTCTGAAGGTTTTGTGCCTGGAGTTGGGAAGCCCATACACATTGATTGAATGGGAATTCAGTTCTCACCTTCTGACCGGCCGATCAGCGACTGTAATAGATTTGACCGGACGATCAACGACTGTAATAGATTTCTTACCGCCGACGACCTGGTTCCTGAAGGGCAATTGGTTCACACGAGTTTACAAATCAGGTAAATTCTTTTATAAAAACCAAGTTGAGGATGGTTTTAATGGAAAGAAAAATGGGGCAAAGTTTTTTTTATAAGAATTAAGTAGATGATGGTTTTAGTAGAAAGAAAATGTATGTGCATACTCTGCGCCTTCTGCTTGTTTTCTAACAACGCATTTCGTGGTGTGAGCAGCAACAAGGTTCCCAATATCTCCCAAAGCTCGGCGGTTACTGCTCTTCTTCATTGTCGTCTGAAAATTCTGGTTCTTTCTGGCTGAATGGATTCAAACACAAACAACTACCATCCAAAACAAAAGAAACTCTGGTTCTTTCTGCTTGACTGGATTCAAACACAAAGAACTACCACCCAAAAACAAAAGAAACCCACCGGATTGTGATCACATGAAGCCAACCCACCTCAGCATGCAAATACGAGAATCTCGATGGAAATGGGAAAGCTTGCCAGAAAGAGCAATTTTACGAGCTCAAGCCCGAAGAACCTCAAGAGACTGAACTCACCCGGAGTCGGAATGATTAAGAGATTGAACTCAACAAGAAAAATATTAACGAGAAAACTTTTAATAGATATATCTTGCGAGCTGAAGCCGGAAGAACCTCAAGCGAATGAACTCACCCATAGTTGGAATGATTAAAAATTTAAGAGATTGAACTCAACGAGAAAACTTTTAACGGATATATTTCGACAAGCCATGTTAACGGTAAGATTTTCCTACGCGTCCGATACAAAGATGGACGGTTTAGGTTTGTAATTTTTCTTCCATAAAAAAATATGTAAAATAATATGGTCATTTCAATACACATCCGGAATTACGAGGTTGACCATTCCATTAATTGCGTTTTTGCAATGAGGAAGATAAAATTCCATTAATTAAGTTATTTTTGTCAATTTCACATAAATATGGAATTTTTTTAAATATATAATAAAAAATTAAATAAATATTTTATTTTATTTTATTTATCAATTAGAAATGGATTAATGAGCTTTTAAAAATAATAAATAGTTTTGGTCAACTAATAAGTTTTTATTGATCATTACATAAAGGAATTTTATAATAATTAGAAATGGATTAATGAGCTTTTAAAAATAATAAATAATTTTGGTAAACTAATATGTTTTTATTGATAATTACAAAGAGGAATTTTATAATAACGTAGAAGATTATTAGTTTTTAATAATTAAATAATTTTGGTCAACTAATATGTTTTTATTGATCATTACAAAGAGGAATTTTATAATAACGTAGAAGATTATTATTTTTTAATAATTTTGATAACTAATCTCTTTTGTTATTTGATGGACCTTAAAAATAGCTTCGGACTCAAATTGTCCAAATTTTAGGCTATATAACTGTTATGATCTTGAAAAATAAATCTAACTAGCTAAAGGGAGTTATAACCTCTCAACATTACAAGGAAAACACCTTGTCGAATAGATTTTTATGGAAAATCCTTAAAAAAATGATCTCTTCTTCATTTATAGTGGAGGTTGCTAGCAAAGGTAGGGGCAAAGGTTTTTGCAGAGGTTTCTACATCAGTGCACCTAAATCATCATGAAGCACCAGTGTGCTCACAAACATACTGCAAAGATGCTAAACTAATAGCGCTCACCACATAAAAAGTTTTAGTGGTGATAAAAAAATTGATTCGTTCAAATTCCACATGATAATTAAAAAAATACTCTAAAAATTGCCAAAATTATCCAAAAACTATATAATTTGAAATTTGGATCTTTTTAGAAAAATATCGCCCAACATCTTCTGGTTAGAAAGTTAAGAATTAGCAACATTCGCCAAAATTTCTACACTTCAAAAAAATTATGGATCCTTAACATTTTCCATGACACACTCATAATCGTTATTATTATAAAATGTTAAAATGCCATTTTTTTATTTAAAAAAAGTGCATATCGATGCTCCACTGAATTAAGAAGAGCACTGGTGTGAGTGTAAAGGATGCACCGGATCAAGTTAGAATAAATGATTATTTAATAAAAAAATGATTTGAAAAAAAAACTTTAATGGTGTGCTTAAAAAGTCTAACCTCACCCGTGCATATACAATATTGGTGCACCAAAAAACATTAATGGTGCACTTAATAATTGCCTTGAGTTCTTTTAACATATATCCAAAAATCCAACTTGTGCATTACGAATAATACCATGCACTAGTGCATTATGATATACATAATGCACCACATGTTCATGCTTTTCACTTACAAAATATATATTTTATATTTACAAAAATAAAATAGCATATATATGCATTTCATTACCCCAAATGCACCTGTGTGTCTTAGTGCATTTCATTACCCCATAATGCATCGATGCGTCTTACTTTCATTGAGCACACATGGGTAGGGTAAAATAAAATTAAAAAAATTACCAAATCAAATTTCAAATTATCGTATTTCCTTCAATGCTTCCAACCACTCACACAAGCACCAATGCTCACCCTCCTTGTATGACTGCCCCATTTGTGGTGCTCTATAATATTGCTTCTTTAGTTCAATAACTTCACTGGTCGATTTGATTCATTTTCAAATTTTGGGAAATAATGGGCATTTTCATTATTTCTCTATGAGGAAACCATGCCTTCTTGGGTGGGAAAAGACCAAGTAAGTTGTTCGTTAGCTCCTTATTTTCAATTTCATCAAATTAATATTTATAATTGGCCTTAAATTTGGCCATATTTTTACATTTGAAAAAAAAACAAATTTTGCACAGTGTACTTCATGGGTTCTCCTTGCATCAGACCCAATGATGCATTGTGTTAATTTACATGAAGCACCACCAGTGGTGTGTCTGGTGGGATGCCTCATTACTGGTGTGTTATAAAACACGATGTACCAAAGGTAGTTGTTATAGTGTTTTTAACCTTAATAATGCTTGCACCCATTTACACCCCTTTGCACACCTGGAGTGTGCTTAATCCTTCAAAAAAACAAATTTTGGCTTACATGTACATGGGTTTCCCTTTAGCAAAATGTGTAATATCGACATGTTTTCCTTTAACAACATGCATATACACCTCAAAACACTAAAAAAAACATGCTCTTACACATGTGTTCGGGATGTTGTTGGTTGTTACCAGTTTATCTGGACTCAGTTACACCAGACCCAACTTCCTTAACTAATTACTAGACCACTATAAATGCAATCCTCAGAGCATGAAGAGGGGACCATATTCCATCAATATAGATTTATGTTGAAGAATTGAATCTAGAGTGCCTATTTTTAGTGCCTTTCCTATTAGAAATCCTAATTTATGGGCACCTATTCTATCAAGATTGAGTGCAGCATTAACCACCCTTGATTGTCTCATTCATTCATGAGAGAGAGAGAGAGAGAGAGAGATAATTGGATTGGAGATCTGTCAATGTTAGTGGTTTGGGAAGGAGGAATCTAGGTCCTGGTGAAGGAGGTGTTGTAGCAAAAGGCTTGAAGGTATCATATTGTATTTTGTTGCTACATCTTATTAATACAAAGGAGATCTCTCTTCTTTCCCTCCCTAAAATCCTATATTCATTGTGTTACTTATTTTGATGAGTAGTGTTGGGTGGAGCAATTGATTTTAGCTTGAAAATTAATTTACGCAATTGGTTATGAATTTTGTGTTGATTCTGGGTATTTCAATTAAAGGAGTAAATGGTTTTGAAGAAGATGTTCTTGTTGTGTTTTGTTTCAGCCTAATATATAAGAGTTCAATTGAAGAATGTAGTTAAGGATTGACAAGCATCAATAAGGAAGACAACCATCTAACTCCAAATACATGTGATTGTCTTCTTCTCCATTGAATTCAAAAATATTTGACTGATTGAGTAGGAAATAAGAGTGTGTTATCTTTGAATTGATCGGTAATTAACTAGTATAGCTGGGTAGATATTATACTTTAACCCTTATATCAAGTGGACTCCCCTTTTGTGGAAATAAATTCTACTTTTTCTTGATTTCCCAATCCTGTAGCCTAGTATCCATGACTTCCTTTCATACATGGTTGCGTGCACAGTGACATCCATGGGTTTCCTGCAGACAAGTCGCAGATAAACACTAGTTTCTCATATGTAACCAGTGGATACCCTTCCCTATGTTGAAAAGGACTTATTTGTAGGTGTTTTTGGTGATTTTTTGTTTGTCTTTTTCAAAGATTGCAATGGGTTTTATTGCATAGTAACAAGGTGCATCACTTAATTTCTTGTTTTTTAAAGTCATATAAAAGAACAAGAAGTTTCTTGGTTTTTGGAGCATAATAGAATAGGTTTCAAATTTTTTTTTGTTATTTGTTAGTTTTGGCTTGGTTTCAAAATGAAAAGAAAATTCTTGGTCATATAATCATTATAGATTAAGTTTCACTTTGTTTGTATATTTTTTTTGCGTTCTAGGTAAAGTCTCATAATTGCATTTTCATCCCAAGTTACGAGCATTCAAATGAATGTATACTGCATTTTGATGTAGGTTTGATTATTGCATTTTCCCTTTAGTGATTAGAGGAGGCATGTTCTCTACGTGTATTACTAAAAGAGAAATGAATTGGTGAACTCGATTGATTGATTGATTGTGCCGAGATTCCACAAAGTTTTGTTAGATATTATGATAATGAAGAATGAAAAGTGAATGTTCACTTAATGTTCTCAATATCTAGATTTGTTTGTGCATCTTGTGAATTGCTTGATTTCCTCACCCCCCCCTAATAGAAAGTGAAAGAATTAAAAAAAAACAATTCAAGAAAAAAAGAACTAGGGTTGTTTTCTTTTGTAGAAACCAATATTAGTCTAGGGATTAGGGCCTTGGTTGTAGGATTGGAAAATTATCCAAGGCCACGTAAAACAAGACTAGGATTTGACTAGAGAGTGTTGAAATCCATTCGTAGTTAAAATTACTTGCTAGGAGAGTGCATCTAACACATGCATCAAGTACGAGGCTAAGCTCAGTGTAGGTGATAGATTATCCTATCCCCTTGAATTTAGTGGGATTTTTTGTGTTAGGGGTTTTCCCTTAGATTGGCAAGTCCTCTCGGTGATACCAATTCAGTAGAGGCTTCAGGTCTAGGACATATGTCATAGGTTCCTTGTCCATATGTAAAAGATTGACCCATGATTGTTCCTACTGATTATGAAGTGGTATCCTTAATTTCCTATCATGGGTTCCTTCTAGGTGACTGCAAATAGGAAGTGCTTGTGGTACCTAAGATAGACACATAGTCTTTGCGCAAGCTCCCATGGAGGGTGTTCATTTTCATGAGGAAACTCTCACCTTGGATTATTGTTGTGTGAAGGTTACCATAACTATATCCCACACCTTCAAATTTGACCTTGATCATCCCAGGTTAAGCTCTTGAATGCCCTACTCTGAGTCTTCACTAACTTATCTTTGGGAGAGCAATTTTGCTTGGATTGTATCTTTTAAGAATTATTTTTTCTAGAAGTGTGTGTTTGTTTTATTTATGCAATTTTTTGTTGACTACATACTTTTTAACATGCCCACGTTATTAGACATACAAGACTTTTGGGACTCCCCTAGCCCCCTTCATTTACCATGTTATATTATATTTTCAAGTCTCACTTTACTTTCCCCCATCCACCCATAGTATTAAGGGATAAGAACGCAAGTACATACTTTTTTTTTTTTAACAGGAACAGAGAAAAAAGATGTATTTATAAAGGCTGTGCACAGCCATTCATTACAAGTTTGTCCAAAAATTTGACAGAGAAACAGGAGCTTGAGTCATTATGAGCTCTAAACAAAACCCTGCTTGAGTTCTAAACAAAACCTGGCTAAGACTGTTCAAAGTAGTGCAGGAATAAACCCTTACAAACTGCTGATTTAGAAATATACAGAAAAACATAGTATCTTAAACATCAAAAAGGAGGAACCTGAACTGAAACTGCATATTAACCATAATTTTTGCGGTAGACCGAAGCCGCATCCGGCTTTTCCTGATTTATCTCCTGGTTGACCGTCAGACTGCCATGGACGCAGCTTCCTTGCGACTTCCCGGTGAGCACTGCAATATCTTCCTGCAAATTATCCACCTTGCCCATCAATTCGAACAGGTTTCTCTCCAGGTCATCGATTCTGGTATCCTGGCAAGCGAGCTGGTTCACAGTGTAGCTCAAATCCCTGGCCATTTCCGCGTTCTGGTTTACATTTGTGCAGACTTCATTGTAAGTATTACGCACTGCCAGTTTAACTTCGACCATGGTGCGGCTCAACGCAGCAATGGCCGCCATTATGTTCTGCATTTTGCCCGCCCTGTGGTGGAGTAACAGACCGGGACGGGAGGAAGGAGAGCCCGAATCGCCCAGGGTAAGCCTATGCATGGCGCAGTGGAGAGAACGAGCCATTGCAATATACGTCGAGGGAGGGGCAGATGGCCCATTAAATTGAATTTCGTGGGAGCTGACAGCACCACGAGGCCCCGTATGCCAAGCGCTGAGGAGAGGAGGCCGTGTGGCAGGGGCACGCGTATCCTTGACCACGGAGGAGGGCGGGGAAGGGGGGAGAGGGACCCTCAATCCACTCAGCCCCTTAAAACCCATTACCATATAGTTTTTGACCATAAACAAAATTTAAGGAATAAATTGAAAATCCAAGGCACCATTTGAGTTCACCATGTGCCCAATGTCAAGCAATGTTCCTTTGTTGGCTGCTTCATCAGCTAACTTGTTATTTGATCGACGGATATGAAAGAAAGAGGACTGAGAGAAGTGAGGATAAGATTTTATTCTTTGCATGTACCTGTAGGCTCTAGATCCATAAGGGGCGGAGCTCCTTCTGATTGTTTGAATGACATGTCTGGAGTCCCCATAAATTCTGAGATTACCGATGCTGAGGGAGGATGTCATATTGAAAGAAAGGACGAGAGCAAGCCATTCAGCTTCGTTGTTTGTCTTGATTCCTAATCCCCACGAGATTGATTCAACTTTATTTCCGCCGGGGTCAAATAAGACCCCACCCGCACCTGCCACCCCGGTGAACGCAAGTACATACTTAATCATTTGGTAGTCATGCAATTAATATTATGTACTTTTTCTACTTCCATGGCTCATTAAATGAGATGGTAACTTCAAGAAGAGTTGTGGTCAATTAGCTCCCATACAATGTGAACCAACCCATTAGATTGAATGGTCCCTTCCCATTCCTAGAGTTATTTCACTCACATTAAAGTATTTCTTCATTCAAGTCTAAATTTGAATCCAAGAAAATCTATAAATGTATGCCTCTATCTTCCATTTGAACATGTTCAATGTTATTCCACTAGTATTTATCCAAGGATTGTGAAGAACATTTTCTCTAATTCTTTCTTCGATCCATTGTAATGTTATAACGCCAAAATTTCACCTCCACATAACCATTTCATAGGATACAATGTTGTTAAAATCACTCCAGAATTTGTGAGTGAAGTTTTATATAAGAAATAAAGAACTTCCCAGATAAAGGTTATTAAAGGCCATGTTCAATACTCCTCAAGATGAAATTCCAATTTGTAGTATTGTTTTTCCATTGGTGAATACAAGGATCTTCTTTTCTTTCCCGAAAATAGATTGTCATTCACATGAATGCATTTTCGTTTCATTTAAATCATTTTTAACAAAAAGTAGTTGTTTGGGTTTATTATATTGTGTGAAATATATGAGTAGGAATCTCCACCAAGACCATCCTCTTGTCAAATTTCAAGCCATTAATATTGCGACAATATCTCAAAGGTTTTCTCCAACATTCCTTTATTAAATTTCAATTAGTTTATCTTCACTACATTCTTGGTTATGTACTGAGGCTCTTTAGGTTGTTTTCTAGTTATATTTTGTTGTCTTCCTCAACTTTCCAACTAAATAAAGAGGATTTATTTTGTCACCTAGTACACAAATAACCTAACAATCATAACCTAACAATCGAATCTAAAACATATAGAAAAGAGAGTTTAAATATATTCCTTGGTTGTATTTATGATCTATTCTTTTTATTTCCTAAAAATATATGTCATAGTTATATTGCTTGTCTTCCCCTAACCATAACTAAGAGGCTCTAACCTGTGTTTTTTTACCTTCACATAGAACTACAAAACTAATTTATTTATTTTATAATAGTTGCATTCTTTACCCTTTGATAGTTTCCATATCCTATCGATTCCTTTTTGCAAGTGTCTAACCTCAAATTCACTTGAGTGAGCTATATTTCCCCATTACTCATGCAAGTGAGAAAAAATGTGAATGGTTGGCGGCATTGCATGCTTCGATAGCGTTGGGTTGTGCTTCACTTTTTTGTTGTGAATGTTTTCTCTTTATTCATTGTTACTTGATTATATTACACATAATTATAAGGAATTGAAGTTGAAAAAGAAAAGAAGCATTTATTTGTTAAAAACACTTTTTCATTTCTATCGTTTCCTTTCCATTAATTTTTAAGTTTAACAATCTCACATCTCACTCCTTGCACACAAACATTAACAAACTAAGAAATGAACATTTAAAATTGATCACTTAACTAGATTATGCCCCTATATAATTATCAACTCATGGAAGGATGCAGTAAAAATAGTCCAAAATAATTTAATTAAAAAGCACCCACATTTAAATCATATTAGGATCTTGGAAGTATGTGGTTTAAAAGCACTCCAAGATCATCAATACTTGGAGCTAGAAGTTCACTAAGTGAGGATAGAATTCCTTTAGTAGTGAGCTTGTATTTGGAAACTTCTCTTAAAAGATAGGTGTTATGGTTGAGACCATACTGTGGATGGGTGATATTAGTCCCATTATACCTCTCCATGCAACCTCTACACCTCCCCCAAAAAAGTGTGAAATTCATGAAAAAATATTTGAAATAGTTTTGAAAATAGTTAACCGAGTTGAGAAATTCTATATGGTCATTGGCACAATCTCCATTTGGATGAAACTGAATGAAATTCCAACATATGTGGTTTTCAATTGACATAACTATGCAATTGGCCACTAATGAAACCTTTGAATTGGCATAACTTCACACCTAAAAGAAATCCTTGACTATCACAACCAACACGAGTCACAAGTAAAGTGTGAGTGTCTTTATATAGAATTAATAACTTAGAAATTAATAGATTAAGTTCTTATAACCAATATCTATATCCTTTATAAAGGATCACATAGAATATTGATGGAGGTTGGACAATTGTGAGTTATCTTGTATTTTAATTCAAGTTGAGGAGATTATGCTTCATAGATATTTACTTTTTAGGTGCAATTATTAAACATAGATCCTTATTTTTTCATAAATATTTTCCTATTTGTTTTTTTATGGTTTTTCATTTCACATTATAGGATGTTATCACAATGATAATTTGTCCTTGATCTCTTCTTGGGTGATAAAAAATTGGTGCCAAAGATAGAACCTCCTACATTTGTATCACCACTCTCTATTATAGTTCCAATCCATCTTAAGAATATTCTAAAAAGTGCAATTTTTATTTGGAAATGTGCAATCTTTTAAGGTGAAAAGTGCAATGTCTATAACATTCAGTCCTAGTTTGAATAACAAGTTTATCAGTTCTTGTTTCTTTTTTTATACAGTATCAAGAATATATAGATTTTTACATAGATAATTTTCGTAGTTTCCAAATGAGGCAGGAATTCTCTGCGTAATCTGTATAGGCACAACTTACTTACACAGTAGTAACCAGTAAACAATGTATTCTGCATCACAGTAGTAATTTTCCTCAAATGCCTAGAGGCTCGTGGACGTTCCAGGCACTCACTTGTTTGCTTTCCCAACCAGGTTGATAGACAGACTAGAAGGATTGTAACAAAATATAAATTTATTGGGATAATATCCCATCAAACGATATCCAGAGGAACATCCATCCCACTCTCAACACTATGCCCCATCTATTCTCGTTGTGCCTTAACTGCTGCAAGTCCCTTCTCATTTATTCTATTTTTTTCTCATGTCCATCCTTGCCTTGGTGACCATGCCCATATGATTTTATTTACATTGATCATCATATTTTCTTTTGCACCAACAACCCATTGTTTCTTTCTATTTAAGCAGTTTTTGTACAAGACCTTTAGATCCTTCGATGCTCCTATTGGATTCCACCATTGCACCTCTACTTTGTAATACCAAATAGTACTAGCATCTGAATCCTGATAAATATTACCAATCGCCCTACCCAACCATGTTGCACAATCTGGATCTGGTGATTGCACAATGACCATTTGGCCCTTTATAACATCCACTCTTTGAATGAATTCATCTCTAGGCTTGTTGCATACTGGTCCAACATATAAATCCTGCAAAGCATGAACATTTTCCTTCAAATAGGCATCCACAATTTCATTTTCAGATCTTGTAGGTTCACTACTATGAATATCATGGCTTGTCGATGGCAAAAATTTAGTTGTTGACTGATCAACACTCTTGAAGGGACTGTCCAAAGATTTACATACATCCTCCCAATAATTTAACTTGGGACGCCAAAATTGTTCACCTCCCTTCTCAATCCCTCGATTCCAGAATGAAATATATCTTTCTATTACTTTTTTTATTTCGTCAATGTCTGAAGGTCTTTTTGATTGCATATTTAATAACCTAGGTTGTCCCACCAGCAAGTCTGTGCTACCGTCTGACAATGGCCACCACAGATGAATAGGATATGACCAAGCTTCATCCCGAAGTGATTCCCTCCATTGCATGATTGGAATGTTATCTATGAGCTGAAATTTAAAAAATGGCATTTTTTTATACCAATGATCTTGGCATTTCCATCCAAAAGGTGGGGTTTCACAAAAATCTTAAAATCATAAAGTTCATCAATTAGATAAAGGACATAGAAATTTTGATCTTCACATGTCCTATACGTATCCATAATTTTCGAGAGTGAAAATATATCCTTGTGCATTAGCTTTATTGATAACCTTCCATAAGTTCCATCTATGTCTTTATGGGTGTGTCCAATCGGGAGGAATCCAAATTCAAGAATATCGAACACTCTCCTTATTGTTAAAAGAGATAAAAATGTAAATACAAAGCGGTTTTTGTTATCGCCTAAACAATTATTCATTTGCAACAACAATATGGATGGTAGTTTTCTATTTGGCATGCATTGATCAGTACCATCAACACACAATATATCATGTTGCATTACATCTTGTTTGTATACCAGCATAGATCCATCTTAAACCCGTATCTATCAAGCACTGAGAGGGATCCAATTTCTTGAGGTGTATTTCTTTTTTTAAATTTAAATTCAAGAAATTTAATCTCTCTTGATTGATAGATCCGGGTTTAAGTTTTAAGTTTTTATTTTATAAACGAACATCTATTTTTTAATTACTTTTCAAATATTTTATTTTATAAGCCGACATGGATTTTTTTAAAATACTTTCCATAATTTTACTTTTTTTTACATTTTAATTAATGGCCGACAATACATTTTACTTTTTACTTTTAATTACATTTTACTTTTTTACTTTTCATTAAATACTTTCCATTACATTTTTTTTTTTTACATTTTAATTAATGGCGGACAATCGCCCTCATAGTATTACTTTTTACTTTTAGCCGATAATAAAGACAAACACAACTTCTCCCCCATACTGGGCTATAGAGCACCTCGTTTCACTCGTGCAATCACTTTTTACCTTTTATTAGATGTAACGCTACATTCACTTTTTACATTTTATTAGATGTAACGCTACATCACACACGTTAGAAGATATCCCTCATCTTATCACTTTTTACATTTTATTAGATGTAATGCTACATCACACACGTTAGAAGATCTCCCTCATATTATCACTTTTTACGTTTTATTAGATGTAACGCTACATTTTTACGTTTTATTAGATGTAACGCTACATCACACACGTTAGAAGATCTCCCTCATACTGAGCTGTAGAGTGCCTCTCGACACAATCACACGCTTTTCATATGACTCTGATTGCAATAGAGCATCATGTAATTGGTGCTTAGGTGTTCTGTCTTTGTAGAGAAAATCACCATATTTATCAACCATTAGTTCTTCAAGACTCTTCAAGCACTAAGCCAAGGATGTCACAGTGAAATTCGATCCCATCTCTAAAAATGAGAGGATGAAATGGCCAAAACCCCCAGTCTTGTGCCCATGAGTCAACATTCCAATCAATGATATGGGAATATTCATAACATTACTAAAATATTTTTTCTTATTACTCATCCTTGGTATGGAAGTCTTTGACTTATCCATTTTTTCATGAACAATACTCACAAAATTCTTTGGATCTTTTTGTGAAGCTAATTTCTGAGAATAATACACTTGGCAACAACTTGTGATATATTTATTATGAGCTTCTTGATGTCCTCACAACCTTTCCACTCCAGTTGGATTAGTGGTCCCCTTTATCCTATCATGTATTGTAATGCACTCATTACACCTTGCAAAGGAGTTTGCTTTAGAAATTTTAACATCTCGAAAATATTCTCTCATCACCTTGCTAAAGGAGGATTTTGATACTGGAGGCAAACCAATACTTTCGATTTCTTCATTTACCATTTTTCACAGCAAACCATGGGACATATTAGATGGCAATAATTTCAAGGTTGTCCTTGTTCCATCTTCACTGATTAATCGTGTAAGATGTGGAGATTTGTCTGAATTCTCTTCTATAATTTTATTAATAGTAGCTACCAATGCAACAGTGTGTTCCCTAGATTTTTCCAAGTCACTGTTACCATGCATATCTCTCACATCACCATTCAAGAACATGCTTTTATAATTGTAGAAAGTGCTCCTTTTTATCCCATGGAATTTATCCCATGCATTTTGACAAATGTATATTGTGTTTAACCTCATTGTAAACATGCTTCTTTTTATCTCATCTCCTTTTTTGGCCATGGGAGCATTTGATCCCATATAATTTATAACATACCGTCTTCTTGAATTTTCATTCATACTATGAAATTTATTCACACATTCAACTATCAATTGAAGTGAAATTTTTTATATACAAAGATTTGAGCAACAATGTTCAGTGATAATTTTTGAAAGGAATGCAACTTTATCAATTCCAATCCTGTAAGGTACTGAGCTTGAATTTCTTTTAGAAATTTTAGTTCCAGCTTGCCACTTTACGAAATTGTATGGCCTTGTTCCATTACCTTTAACATTTGTATATTCACAATGGGGAGTACCTGGAAGGACCATTTGTAAAGGACATTCTTCAAAAATATTCCAAATGTTGACCATTTATTTGTCTCTGTTCTTTTTTAGTATAACATCCAAAGGAACATCATTGAGGTCAAGCAAATTGTTTGCACGCCATCTTACAAGAGAGCCTTCAAATACACCACAATCCCCACAATTGCAGAAGACTTTATGGACTAAAATACCAAACTCACCAACATCTAGTGGTTTGAATTGTACAATGTATCCTTCAAAAACACTTGACACTATTCCCCGAGCAACATAATGTGGCTTTAAAGAAGATTGACGTATCAGATTAACTTTCTCTCCCACAAACTTGATATTGTGATTTTGGCTTAATACTTTCAAAGTAGTTTCAGATTGATTATTGTTGAAATTGTTTTCAACAGAAAGCAATGTTTTTTGTATTAAAATATATGATTATTTTAATCGTGCATACAACAAAACCTCCACTGCTTAACCCTGGACAACATGCCATACAAGAAAACACCACTTCATTCACTGAAATACCAAAGGAGAAGTCACCCAAAAACGTTCCCCGAAAAAAAATCAGTCCCACTCAAATTTGTTACAAAACCTATGGAAATGAAATCCTTGCATTCTGAACATTTATGTAACAACTTGACTTTTCTCATAATAAAATAAGATTTATTATCAGTTGTTATAATATGTTCTACACTTGTCGAAGTAGAAGCTAGTATATCATTTACCGCATTCTCTTGAAGAGCAAATCCAATGTGGTTAACGATCTCAGATGTAGACCATTGAATATAGCCACCAACTGCCTCTGACAATGTATCTGCACCTTCGGATGGATAGGGAAATTGAAGACATTCATTTAAAATATTGGTAACGTTTATAATGATACATCCATCATGAATGTTGATATTATGCAATATTTTTCTTTCTGGAAAAGAAATTCCTTCAACAACTTTCAATCCATTCAAAAGGAGGTCCACACATTGTTGAGAACCAAAATCCATTTCAGAAGCGATTTCTGAAATACAAAATAATTGGAGCACATTAAAAATAATATTTATTTTAAACAAAGAATATTTTTTTCCACTACTATATATTATCAAATAAGTCAATGCTCTACAGGTTAATATAATTATTGTATGCTATCATTCTCCATAAGATGATAAATGAGAAAATGTTCCTCACTATGAAGAAAATGTTCAGAGTTCTAGTAACAACAATCTCATGTAGATTTACCATGCTATTTTTTTTAGAAGGAATCAATCTTAGAAGGAGCGGACGATCCTTCCTAATTGGGTACAATGTAATTGTTGCTTAGAATAAATCCATTAGATAAGGAGGTGTCGTTGAATGCTCAAAAGGTAATCTGTTTTCTTCATTGGAAGGCGCTCAATGCGATGATGCATGCATGCATGAGTGACTAATTCTTTGGGGAAGGAGCGGTAATTCCTTCTTAAAAGGGTCCCTTGGACCATAGAGATTGGAAATATTTACCAAGATAATATATTATTAGTAAGATTTAAATATTACACATGAGTTTTCTTTATGTATTTTAATTATGAATTCTATTAGGCGATATCAATAAAGGGCGGGCGTCCTTAGCCGTCTCACACGCATATGTCTGAATGGAGTGCACGAGCTTTGAAATCATATATGATCCACTACATTCCTCACCTCCAAAATTAAACCACTCGAGGACGGAGCGGTCGCTCTTTTGCTGTGAAAAATCTTGAAATCTTCACCAAAAACATATATGATCTGCTGAATTCTTGGAACTCCAAAATGGACCTACTTGGTAAAAAGGAGGTGGATCTTTCTTCTGACCATCTACTTTCCCCAACCCCAAAATGGAAACCCTTAAGAAAGTATCGATCTCTCTAACTGATATAAGAATATTTTCTATAAGGGTCCATACATTAAACATCAACCATTCCTTTTCCATCCTATCCCCATGCTCCTCGCAGGGGTAGACACTCTTTAAATGATTTATATCTTCACATAAATCATATATGTTCTTCAGAATTACCAAAACTACACAATTGACCTTCTTGGGGATAAAGTGGCAGCTCTTTCTCCTTAGCATCTACTTTCACCACCCTAAAATAGAACAACTTGAGAGGAGTGACTGTTCTTTCTCTAAGAAAATTTATACTTTCCAAGAGAATGGATGAAGCAAATTTCCAATGAGATTTGTTGTTAAAGTGTCAATATCTACTTTGTGTACCCCTAAAAAATACCCCCTTGAAGAAGAAGCGGCTTCTCTTTTTCCTCAACATCCACTTTCAACACAACAAAATAGAGAAACTTGAGGAAGGAGCGACCACTCTTTCTCAGAGAAAATGTCCACTTGCCAGTAAATTGTTTGAAATAAGGTTCCTATGAAATTTGTGGTGAAAGTGACGATATATAATTTCCCTGCCCCTTAAAAAGAAACCCTGAATGAAGGAGATGACACTCTTTATGCTCAACATCTACTTCCAACACCCAAAAATAGAACAACTTGAGGAAAGAGCGACCGCTCTTTCTTTGAGAAAATTTCCACTTGTCAGCAAACTGTTTAAGGGAAAAATCCTACAAAATTTGTGCTTAAGGTGCCGATATCTACTTTCTCCACCCCATAAAAAGAGTTCCTGGATAAAGGAGTGGATGCTCTTTCTCGTCATCATATACTTTCAACTCCCCAAAATAGAGAAACTTGAGGAAAGAGCAGTCGCTCTTTCTCTGAAAACATTTCCACTTGCCAACAAACTTTTTGAAGCAAAGCTCCTATGAAAATTGTGTTTAAAGTGTCAATGTATACTTTTCCAACTTTTAAAAAAGAACCATTGAGGAAAGGATCATACGCTCTTTCTCCTTACAATCTACTTCCAACACCCCAACATAGAAAAATTTGATGAAAGAGCGGTCTCTCTTTCTCTGATAAAATTTCCGCTTGCCAACAAACTCTTTGAAGAAAAATTACTATGAATTTTGTTATTAAAATGATGGGATCTAATTTCCCCGCCCCAAAATAGAACCCATGGAGGAAGGATCCGATGCTCTTTCTCCTTAGTATCTACTTTCAACACCCCAAAATAGAACATCTTGAGGAAAGAGTGGTTTCCTCTTGCTATGAGAAAATTTTCACTTCCCAGCAAATTGTTTAAAGCAAAATTCCTATCAAATTTGTGATTAAGGTATCAATATCTACTTTCCTCATCCCTTAAAAAGAACCCCTGGAGGAAGGATCGTGTGCTCTTTCTCCGCAGCATATACTTTTATTATCCCTAAATAGAACAACATGAGAAAAGAGTGGCATGTCTTTCTCTGAGAAAATTTCAACTTTCCAGCAAACTGTTTCAAGCAAATTTCCTACGAAATTTATGTTTAATGTGTCGATATGTACTTTCCCCACCCCTAAAATAGAATACCTGGAGAAAGGAGCGAACGCTCTTTCTCCTCAGCGTACTCTTTCAACACCCCAAAATAGAACAACTTTAAGAAAGAGTGGTCGCTCTTTCTCTGAGAATATTTCCACAAGCCTACAAACTGTTCGAAGCAATGTTCCTATGAAATCTTCCTATGAAAATTTCCACTTTTCAACAAACTGTTTCAAGCAAATTTCCTACCAAATTTATGTTTAACTTGTCGATATCTACTTTCCCCACCTCTAAAAAAGAAAGCCTGGAGAAAGGAGTGAACACACTTTTTCCTTGCCATATTATTTCAACACCCAAAAATAGAACAACTTGAAGAAAGAGTGGCCACTCTTTCTCTGAGAATATTTACACTTACTAGCAAACTATTCAAAGCAATGTTCCTATGTTTATATCTACTTTCTACACCCCAAAATAAAACCCTTGGAGGAAGGTGCATACTCTCTTTCTCCTCAATATCTACTTTCAACACCCCAAAATAGAACATATTGAGGAAAGAGCGGTTGTCTCTTGCTCTGAGAAAATTTTCACTTGCTAGGAAATTGTTTAAAGCAAATTTCCTATAAAATTTGTGATTAAGGTACCAAACTCTACTTTCTTCACCCCTTAAAAAAAACCCCTGGAAGAAGGAGTGGATGCTCTTTCTCCCCAGCATATACTTTCATTTTCCCAAAATAGAACAACATCGGGAAATAACGACCTCTTATTCTCTGAGAAAATTTCCAATTTCCAGCAAACTGTTTCAAGCAAATTTCCTATGAAATTTATGTTTAATGTGTTGATATCTACTTTCGTCACCACTAAAAAAGAATGCTTGGAGAAAAGAGCGAACGCTCTTTATCCTTACCATATTCTTTCAACACCCCAAAATAGAAAAATGTGAAGAAAGAGCGGTCCCTCTTTCTCTGAGAATATTTCCACTTGCTAGCAAACTGTTCGAAGCAATTATCCTATGAAAATTTTCACTTTCCAACAAACGATTTCAAGCAAAGTTCCTACGAAATTCATGTTTAATGTTTCGATATATACTTTCCCCACCCCTAAAAAATAACGACTGTAGAAAGGAGTGAACGCTCTTTCTCCTCAACATATTCTTTCAACGCCCCAAAATAGAACAACTTGAATAAACAACGGCCGCTCTTTCTTTGAGAATATTTCCACTTTCCAGCAAACTGTTCGAAGCAATGTTCCTATGCTGATATCTACTTTCCCCACCCAAAAATAGAACCCCCAGAGGAAGGAGTGGATGCTCTTTCTCCTCGGTATCTTCTTTCAACACCCCAAAATAGAACATCCCGAGGAAAGAGCGACCGTCTCTTGCTTTGAGAAAATTTCCACTTGCCAATAAACTGTTAAAAGCAAAGTTCATATCAACTTTGTGATTCAGGTATCAATATCTACCTTTCTCACTCGTTAAAAAGAACTGATACGAACCGTTACACCAAAACCTCGAGATGTTAGTGAAAGCCGCCCACTAGGATCTTAACATCCCACCACGCTCCGCAGTCCAGACTCTGGGCTAGATGTGTGCCCGTACGGTGGTGTCCCCTTTGCGCCGTACGAGCCCCGGGTGAACACTGCAATGCCGACGTTTCCACCCGCTCTGTGACTTGAACCTTGGTGGAGGCTCTGATACCAAATGATACGAACCGTTACACCAAAACCTCGAGATGTTAGTGAAGGTCTCCCACTAGGATCTTAACAAGAACCCCTGGAGGAAGGAGAAGACGCTCTTTCTCCCCAACATATACTTTCATTATTCCAAAATAGAACAACATGAGAAAAGAAGAACCTCTCTTTTTCTGAGAAAATTTCACTTTCCAACAAACTGTTTCAAGCAAAGTTCCTATGAAATTTATGTTTAATGTGTCGATATCTACTTTCACCACCCCAAAAAAATAACGCCTGGAGAAATGAGCAAACTCTCTTTCTCCTCATTGTTGATGTATATGTAACTTTGGAATGTATTTCACATATATGTATATTGTATTCCTATAGAGATGTTATTATTCCTCTATACGGAAGTGTTTGCATTCCTATAGAGCTGTTATTATTCTTCTATATGGAAGTGTCGTCATTTATATTGTAAGTGTCATAACTTATACTTGATGGGTTATTAGACCACCTTGTTGGGGTCGGCCCTGTATAACTCATGTGGGTCAAAGGGTTATTAGACCACCCTATTGGGGGTCGGCCATGTAGGTCAAAAGGTTATTAGACCACCCTAGTGGGGGTCGGCCCAGTCAGCATTATGTTAAGTGGTTAAGTTGAGACCGACCTAGTTGAGTAAAGGTCAAGTCAAGTTAGTGTATAAATAGAGAGTGTGTCTCTCTCATTTTACACATTCTATTCTCTCATTCACACTTTGGAGAGTGGCGCACTTGTGGAGGAGGAGGATCTGCTACTAGGAGAAGACTATCTCTTGTATTCTGGTTGTATCATGCTCTATCTATCTCTGAGGAAGTTATTGGGGTTTTTCACCTTTATGGTTTTCCCCAAGTAAACTCTGTGTCTCTTGTGTGCTTGCGTTATTGTGCCCATGATTGATATGCTGTAGATTTGTTGTACATGTTGTTCTCTCAATTAAGATCCTAGATCAGATTGAAGTAAATTCTGAAAATTTAACATGGTATCAGAGCTAGCCTGAAAGAAGGCATGATATGGCATGTATGACACTTGTTGCACTTATGATGCTGGGGCTTGATATAGCAAAAACCATTCTTCGTAGCACTTTCGCTATAAATCCATTTTGGAAAAGTTTTGAGATCTAAAACTTTTACAAGTAGAAGACCAGATCCCCATCTATCTTGTGTCCAAAGGAAAACCTCTAATTCGTTGTACTTTGTGATTTATGATCTGTACAATATAGGGTTTCTGCCTCTTCCAGATCTAAGTCAAAAACATGTGACCTTGGAAAAAAGGTTATAACTTGGGCTAGGAAGCTCCAAATGAAATTTTGTAAAAAGTGACAGGTAGTACACAGACTGTACTATCTCAAAAAAACATTTCAGAGGCTGAAGTTGAACCAGTGACACGTGGCACGCCGTACAAGTTCGCTCTCCTGTTTTATCCCATAAACAGGTCACATTGCGACACTTGGCATAACTCTCTCTTAGAGAATCCAATTGAGGTCAGACCTATCGAGATGGAAATATGACAGGTTGGGCTATCGCAGGAAAAGTTTTCAGACCCTGTGGATCGAAAAGTTCAGAGTTACACCAGAAACAATCAGGTACATATTTCTATCAAAACAGAATTATTTTTGAGCACCTTCATTCATAGCTTTCGGAATTTAGGGTTTCGGAGAAAGTTGGAATTCTTATAATCAGAGACCACGGCTGAATGATGCTCATCAAAATCAAAATTTAGAGACCAAGATCAGAATTTTTGGTTGGGCAGAAGACCGGGCTTGATCAGACCCTAGTTCGGGACTTTGATCGGAAAAGTGGAAAATTAGGGCTTCTGCAAAAATGAGAATTTTTGAAATCTGTGACCACGGCTAGAAGCTCCTCAGAAAAATAGAATCTTAGATATTTGGATCAAACCTTTTGATTGGGCAGAAGAGTGGGCTTCATCAAACCCCAGTTCGGGGTCACGTCCAGTGAATCCGAAAGTTTCAAAGGCAAAATTGAGGAGTGAAACTTTGCAGTTTTCAAATACTGAACATACCAGCTTGATCAACTCATCAAGGCACATATTTCTATCCTTTCGGAAGTTTGAAATTCAAATTTTGAATTTTTGGGGTTTCTCTGACAAACCCTAATCCAGCTCCAGATCCAGTTCTTGCAAATCAAGTGGATTGGGTTAATCCTAGAAGAAGATGGATTGGTCACCTGCATAAGTGAAGAAGTTCCTATTTCAGAGGGAGATGAGGCTAAGGCCTTACATAAGAAGATTACAAGCAATATCGATAGGTATGACTTATCTAGGTATGTTTCGAGATTTGTTCATGATTAAGTTTATGGTATATTTGTCTTCATATTATTACGGTTAGTACAATCCTTATTAAATCTAGACTTGTCGTATCACCTTAATAAATTTATGAATGCACGATAGAAGATATTCATTGATTACGGTGTTGACACTTATGATTGTACTAATGCATTATGGTGTTGTATGAGGTTTATGTTGTCTGCTAACAAAAAAAAGGTACACCAAGAAAGTCAAATCATGTTCTACTTCAAGAACATATGCTCATGGTGACATGAAGACAAAGATTCATCCATTGTCATGGATCACATAGAAGATCTACTTTTGAGGTATGTATAACTTGGTTCTTCAATGGTTAACTTATGAGACATGCAGGTTACTAGCACAAGTCACTGAAGAGAACCAGAAGACATTATGCGGGTATGTTAGACATAACTAGCTAGCATGTTAATCCAGGTATGTTTTCCTATATCAAGCTAGAATCCTACCTTGTGTTAGGACCTTATACTATTGTGTTGTTGATAATGATTATTCATGAAGTCATAGGTTTGAATAGTCATGGCTGTATGCATATTATGTTTCTTACCATAATTGATGATATGACTAACCAGAAGAATCATGAAGGTATAGGTTTCAGTAATCATGGTTTTATGCATTGATGATTTAACTAATCAGAAGAGTCCTATGATCAAATAAGAATATGCATGAGTAAAAGAAGACTTCCCTGAAACCTTGAATACTAATGTTTATTATTTTTGTTTGAAATGATCATGACTATACATGCTTAAGATTATTGTGTTTTGATAGTATTGAGAATATACTAATGAATGTATGAGATTACAAGGATAACACAATCATGATACTAATAAGTATGCATAGGGATCTAGGATGAATATAGGTTCAAGGACAGGTAATCCAGGAAGCAAAGATCAAGAAGGAGCACACTTCAGTAGTTTCTGCAAGGATGCAGATATTCAGAGGGAGTTGACCACTTCTCACAATCCACATCAAAATGGAGTTGCAAAAAAGAAGCAAAGACTAAGAGGGATTCAACCCAACAAACAAACAAAGATAAGTATTTGAATTGTCATTACTTGCATGTTTTATTGTTTAAATAATACTGTTCAATAATGTATATACTGATGTTCCTAGAATTAGGTTGTGTATTATGCATATCAGAATAGTTGCATTGATGAACAATATACTACTAATATACATGGGTAAGTGGCCTATGGCACTGTACAACATTCCATTGCTACTTATCTAGAATGAAACCTCTTTGCTGACATGTTGGGAGTTGTGCACACTCTTAACAATGTTCTGGTAGAGATTGGAAGGCATCTAGAAATTTACGGGATATGGATAAATGTTGTATTGATGCATTGGCTAAGATAATTGCATGACTGTATGACATATTTCTTTATGTGTAAGAATTTGTTCTGAAAACTACGAGATGTTTTCTAATCATGCAATTTAACTTGTTGTGTAGGAAAGATCATATACCATCACCTACAAAAGAAGGACTACAACATTTGTTCAGCAACAAAGTTATCGATTGAAAATATTGAAGATATTGAAGTTCCTAGGATTTGGGAAGAATTCCATGATCGAGGAGTACCAGTCGATCATGAAGATGTTTGGGATGTAGTCCCAAGACCTGAAGGGGAGTCTGTAGTGACTTCCAAGACGATCTACAAGATCAAGCATGCTGCAGGTGGTATCATAGAGACTTTTGCTCCTGTATCCAGATACACTTCCATTAGATCAGTACTTGCTCTGGCTGCAATGATGAAGTGGAAGATACACCAGATGGATTTCAAGACAGCCTTCTTGAATGGTGTAGTTGAAGAAGAAGTGTATGTGGAGAAGCCACTTGGTTTAGAGACACGTGACAGGGAATCATATATGTGCAGAACTTGGTATGGTAGGATAGACAGCTTTCTATCGAGTTTGGGATTTACCAAGAGTAAAGCGGATTCCAACCTTTACTACAAGGTTGAGGAAGGCAATCTAGTGATACTGCTATTGTATGTGGATGACCTGTTTGTAACAGATGATGATAGATTGATTTCCGACATGCAACAGAAGCTTGTTGCTGAGTTCGAGATGAAGAACTTGCGGATGATGCACTATTTGTTTTTGGCATGGAGGTGTGGCAGAGTGCAAATGGAATCTTCCTTGGACAAGGGAAGTAGGCAGTAGAGATCCTGAAGAGGTTCAGGATGATGGACTGTAAGGCTATGGCATCGAACCTGAATATTTTGTGTGATGCTTCATCTGATCCGGTTGATATCACTATGTATCGTCAGATGATTGGGTCCTTGATGTACCTGACGAACACGAGACCAAATATTTGCTTTGCGGTGAACACATTGAGCCAGTTCCTGATGGATCCGAGGAGTGTTCACCTGGTTGTTGTAAAGCATATTCTGAGGTACCTGAAGGGTACAGTTGATTATGGGTTGAAGTATGATGCGAATCAAAATTTTAACCTGGAGGGTTATGTTGATTCAGATTGGGTAGGCAGTGCTGCAGATAGGGATCATGTGTGATCTCTTGGTTTAGCAGGAAGCAGTCCTGCGTAGCACTGAGTACAGCCGAAGCAGAGTATGTTGCGATGGATGAGCAGGTTGCAGATGTATTGACCAAGCCATTGGCCATAGTGTAGTTTGAGTACTTCAGAGAGAGGCTTGGTGCACTTCAGATCGAGGTTCCTTCCAAAGGGAAGTGATGAGTCCGGAAGATGAAGACGCACATGAGCTTTTCTGACATGGTTGATGTGTTCTCCCTTGGTTGTGATGTAATTGCTGAGCCATTTTTCACATGGTGGTAGATTTGTTCTCCCATGGTGAAAAAGTAAGGGCTGGAGCCTTCCCCGAAAGGTGCTAGATGTGTTCTCCCATGTCGGTGGTGTAAGTGTTGGATGATGTGCATCTGGGCTGTGCTTCGTGGACGATGAGATGATCTGAAGAGGACGATGATATGCTGATCAGAGGATCATGGATGATGAGCATCAGGACGATGCTCCAGTTACTACTATGTATATGTATATGCATCATGTTGGATGCTTGTTATGATCAGTTGGATCATTTATGTATATATGCATCATGTTGGATGCTAGATATGATCAGTTGAATCATTTATGTATATATGCATCATGTTGGATGCTAGATATGATCAGTTGGATCATTTGTATGTATTTTGTATATGCATCATGTTGGATGCTTGGACCATGTATCTGTATATGTATCAGGTAGATACTGAGATCATGTATGTTGATATGTATCAGGTGGATACATTGTGTGGATCATGTATCTGTGTATGTATCAGGTGGATACATTGTATGATCAGGTAGATCATGTATGATGATATGTATCAGGTAGATACTTGGTATGCATCAGGTGGATGCATTCTATGATTAGGATGATCGTGGATGACGAGCTTCTCCAAATGACATGCAGCAGGATGTTGCAGTGATGATGATCAGGATGATCATGTGTACATCAGGATGATGTATGGTGAGTATCAGGATGATACTTTGTGGTTGTGGATCAGGTTGTGTATATGAGCATGTCTGGGAGATCCTATAGGTCAGAGTTGTGTACCCGTAATAGCCTGGGATGCTCTTTCGAGACATTGCTCTGGGAGGACATGTAATTTGTGCCCTGGGAGATCTTCAGGTCGGAGTTGTGTACTTGTAACATCCTGAGATGCTCTTGCGAGGTTTTTTCCTATGGCATGTAATTTGCTCCTGGGAGATCTGGATAGGATGAAAAAGGCCTCAGATGCTTCAACCAGGTTTTGCCATGACCACATGTAATTTTCTCCTGGGAGATCTGGACAGGATGAAAAAGGCCTCAGATGCTTCAACCAGGTTTTGTGGTGGACCACATGTAATGTGCTCCTGGGAGATCCGACAGGTAGAGTTGTGTGCTCGTAACAGCCTAGGATGCTTCAGCCAGGTTTTGTGGTGAGATCACATGTAATGTGCTCCTGGGAGATCCGACTGGTAGAGCTGTGTGCTCGTAACAGCTTGGGATGCTTCAGCCAGTTTTTGTGATGGGTCACATGTAATGTGCTCCTGGGAGATCCGACAGGTAGAGCTGTGTGCTCGTAATAGTCTGGGATGCTGCAGCCAGGTTTTGTGATGCACGTAATAAGTCCTGAGGATTCCACAGTATGGCCAGTGATGACAAAGACCTGCAGGTGGTGGGCCTACATCCAGTATGAAAAAGGACTGGATATGTAGAACTTCCTATGACGATTAGATTCAGATATTGATTGAGATAGCAACAGTAGTGACGATGACGATGACTCGATGACGAGATTATCCAGTGACGATGATCCAGAGAAGAAGACTTGTGCTAGAAGACCTGTGTCGAGAAATACCTTCCTAGTTAAGAGGGAGTGTTGATGTATATGTAACTTCGGAATGTATTTCACATATATGTATATTGTATTCCTATAGAGATGTTATTATTCCTCTATACGGAAGTGTTTGTATTCCTATAGAGCTGTTATTATTCCTCTATATGGAAGTGTCGTCATTTATATTGTAAGTGTCGTAACTTATACTTGATGGGTTATTAGACCACCTTGTTGGGGTCGGCCCTATATAAGTCATGTGGGTCAAAGGGTTATTAGACCACCCTATTGGGGGTCGGCCATGTGGGTCAAAGGGTTATTAGACCACCCTAGTGGGGGTCGGCCCAGTCAGCATTATGTTAAGTGGTTAAGTTGAGGCCGACCTAGTTGAGTAAAGGTCAAGTCAAGTTAGTGTATAAATAGAGAGTGTGTCTCTCTCATTTTACACATTCTATTCTCTCACTCACACTTTGGAGAGTGGCGCACTTGTGGAGAAGGAGGCTCTGCTGCTAGGAGAAGACTATCTCTTGTATTCTAGTTGTATCATTGCTCTATCTATCTCTGAGGAAGCTATTGGGGTTTTTCACCTTTATGGTTTTCCTCAAGTAAACTCTGTGTCTATTGTTAGCTTGCGTTATTGTGTCCATGATTGATATGCTGTAGATTTGCTGTACATGTTGTTCTCTCAGTTAAGATCCTAGATCAGATTGAAGTAAATTCTGAAAATTTAACACTCACCATATTCTTTCAACACTCTAAAATAGAACAACTTGAAGAAAGAGCGACCGCTCTTTCTCTTAAAATATTTTCACTTGCCAACAAACTATTCGAAGCGATTTTCTTATGAAATCTTCCTATGAAAATTTCCACTTTCCAACAAACTGTTTCAAGCAAATTTCCAACAAAATTTATGTTTAATGTGAAAATATATACTTTCCCCACCCCTAAAAAATGACGCTTGGATAAAGGAGTGAACGCTCTTTCTCCTCGTTGTATCCTTTCAACGCCCCAAAATAGAACAACTTGAAGAAAGAGCGATCGCTCTTTCTCTAAGAATATTTCCATTTGCAAGCAAACTGTTCGAAGCAATATTCCTATGTTGATATCTACTTTCCCACCTCAAAATAGAACCTCTGGAGGAAGGAGAAGATGCTCTTTCTCCTCAGTATCTACTTTCAACACCCCAAAGTAGAACATCTTGAGGAAAGAGCGATCGCCTCTTGCTCTGAGAAAATTTCCACTTTCCAGCAAAATGTTTAAATCAAAGTTCCTATCAAATTTGTGATTAAGGTACCAATATCTAATTTCCTCACCACTTAAAAATAACCCCTAGAGGAAGGAGAAGACTCTCTTTCTCCCCAGCATATACTTTCATTATCCCAAAATAGAACAACATGAGAAAAGAGTGCCCTCTCTTTCTCTGAGAAAATTTCCACTTTCCAGCAAATTGATTCCAGCAAAGTTCCTACGAAATTTATGTTTAATGTGTCGATATCTACTTTCCCCACCCCTGAAAAATAACACTTAGAGAAAGGAGAGAACGCTATTTCTCCTCACCGTATTCTTTCAATGCCACAAAATAGAACAGCTTGAAGAAAAAGCGACTGCTCTTTCTCTAAGAATATTTCCACTTGCCAACAAACTGTTCGAAGCAATGTTCCTATGATAATTTCCACTTTCCAACAAACTGTTTCAAGAAAAGTTCCTATGAAATTTATGTTTAATGTTCCGATATATACTTTCCCCACCAGTAAAAAGAACGGCTAGATAAAGGAGCAAACGTTCTTTCTCCTCACCGTATTCTTTCAACACCCTAAAATAGAACAACTTGAAGAAAGTGCGACTGCTCTTTCTCTGAGAATATTTCCACTTGCCAGCAAATTGTTTGAAGCAATGTTCCTATGTTGATATCTACTTCACCCACCCCAAAATAGAACCCATGGATTAGGGAGAAGACATTATTTCTCCTCGGTGTCTACTTTAAACACCCCAAAATAAAACATCTTGAGGAAAGAATGGTCGACTCTTGCTCTGAGAAAATTTCCACTTTCCAGCAAACTATTTAAAGCAAAGTTCCTATCAAATTTGTGATTAAGGTATCAATATCTACTTTCCTCACCCCTTAAAAAGAACCCCTCGAGGAAGAAGCAGATGCTCTTTCTCCCCATCATATACTTTCATTAGCTCAACATAGAACAACATGCGGAAAGAGCGGCCTGTCTTTCTCTGAGAAAATTTCCACTTTCTAGCAAATTGTTTCAAGCAAAGTTCCTAGAAATTTTTTGTTTAATGTGTCGATATCTCCTTTCCCCGCCCCTCAAAAATAATTCCTGGATAAAGGAGCGAACACTCTTTCTCCTCGGTGTATTCTTTCAACACCCCAAAGTAGAACAACTTGAAGAAAAAGCGACCACTCTTTCTCTGAGAATATTTCCACTTGCCAGCAAACTATTCGAAGCAATGTTCCTCTGAAATATTCCTATGAAAATTTTCACTTTCCAGCAAACTGTTTCAAGCAAATTTCCTACAAAATTTATTTTTAATGTGTCAATATCTACTTTCCCCAACCCTAAAAAAGAACTCTTGGAGAAAGGAGTGAACTCTCTTTCTCTTCACCGTATTCTTTTAACACCCCAAAATAGAACCCCTGGAGGAATGAGAGGATGCAGTTTCTCCTCAATATCTACTTTCAACTCCCAAAAATAGAACATATTGAGGAAAGGGTGGTCGCCTCCTACTCTGAGAAAATTTCCACTTGCCAGCAAACTGTTTAAAAAAGGTTCCTATCAAATTTGTGATTAAGGTACCAATATCTACTTTCCTCGCCTCTTAAAAAGAACCCATGGAGGAAGGAGCAGATGCTCTTTGTTCCTAACATATACTTTCATTATCCCAAAATATAACAACATGAGGAAAGGGCGGCCTCTCGTTCTCTAAGAAAATTTCCACTTTCAAACAAATTGTTTCAAGCAAAGTTCCTATGAAATTTATTTTTAATGTGTCAATGTCTACTTTCTCCAACACTTAAAAATAATGCTTGGAGAAAGGAGTGAATGCTCTTTCTCCTCACCTTATTATTTCAACACCCCAAAATAGAATAACCTGATGAAAGAGCGGCCGCTCTTTATCTGAGAATATTTCCACTTCCCAGCAAACTGTTCGAAGCAATGTTCCTATGAAATCTTCCTATGTAAATTTCCACTTTCCAGCAAACTGTTTCAAGAAAAGTTCCTATGAAATTTATGTTTAATGTGTCGATATATACTTTCCCCACCCCTAAAAAAGAACGCCTGTAGAAAGGAGCGAACGCTCTTTCTCCTCACCGTATTCTTTCAACACCCCAAAATAGAACAACTTGAAGAAAAAGCGTCTGCTCTTTCTCTGAGAATATTTTCACTTGCCAGAAAACTAATCAAAGCAATGTTCCTGTGTTGATATCTACTTTCCCCACCCCAAAATAGAATCCCTGGAGGAAGAAGCAGATGCTCTTTTTCCTCGGTATCTACTTTCAACACCCCGAAATAGAAAATCTTAAGCAAAGAGCAATCGCCTCTTGCTTTGAGAAAATTTCCACTTACCAGCAAACTGTTTAAAGCAATGTTCCTATCAAATTTGTGATTAAGGTACTAATATCTACTTCCCTTGCCCCTTAAAAAGAACCCCTAGAGGAAGGAGCAAGTGCTCTTTCTCCCCATCATATACTTTCATTATCTCAACATAGAACAACATGCAGAAAAAGTGGTTTGTCTTTCTCTGAGAAAATTTTCACTTTCCAGCAAGCTGTTTCAAGCAAAGTTCCTAGAAAATTTATGTTTAATGTGTCGATGTCTACTTTCCCCACCCCTAAAAAATAACTCTTGGACAAAGGAGCGAACAATATTTATCCTCACCGTATTCTTTCAACACCCCAAAATAAAACAACTTGAAGAAAGAGCGACCGCTCTTTCCCTGAGAATATTTCCACTTGCCACCAAATTGTTCGAAGCAATGTTCTTAAGAAATCTTCCTATGAAAATTTCCACTTTCCACCAAACTATTTCAAGCAAAGTTCCTACAAAAAATTTGTTTAATGTGTTGATATCTACTTTCCCCACCCCTAAAAATGAACACCTGGAAAAAGGAGCAAAATCTCTTTCTCCTCACCGTATTCTTTCAACACTCCAAAATAGAACAACTTGAAGAAAGAGCGGTCACTCTTTCTCTGAGAATATTTCCACTTGCTAGAAAATTGTTCGAAGCAATGTTCCTGTGTTGATATCTACTTTCCCCACCCGAAAATAGAACCCATGGAGGAAGGAGCGGATTCTCTTTCTCCTCGGTATCTACTTTCAACACCCCAAAATAGAACATATTGAGGAAAGAGCGGTTGCCTCTTTCTCTAAGAAATTTTTCACTTGCCATCAAACTATTTAAAGCAAAGTTCCTATCAAATTTGTGATTAAGGTACCAATATCTACTTTCCTCACCCCTTAAAAAGAACCCCTGGGGGAAGGAGGGGCCACTCTTTCTCCCCAGCATATACTTTCATTAGCCCAAAATAGAGCAACATGAGGAAAGAGCAGCCTCTCTTTGTATGAGAAAATTTCCACTTTCCAGGAAACTGTTTCAAGTAAAGTTCCTACGAAATTTATGTTTAATGTGTCGATGTCTACTTTCCCCAACACTAAAAAAGAACGCATAGAGAAAGGACCGAGCACTCTTTCTCCTCACCGTATTCTTTCAACACCCCAAAATAGAACAAGTTGAAGAAAGAGAGGTAGCTCCTTTTCTGAGAATATTTCCACTTACCAACAAACTATTTGAAGCAATGTTCTTATGAAATCTTCCTATGAAAAATTTCACTTTCCAGCAAACTGTTTCAAGTAAAGTTTCTACAAAATTTATGTTTAATGTGGCAATATCTACTTTCCACACCCCTAAAAAAGAATGTCTAGAGAAAGGAGCGAACACCCTTTTTCGTCATTGTATTCTTTCAATACCACAAAATAGAATAGCTTGAAGAAAGAGCGGTCGCTCTTTCTCTGAGAATATTTCCACCTTCCAGCAAACTATTCGAAGCAATGTTCCTATGCTGATATCTAATTTCCCCACCCCAAAATGGAACCCCTGGAGGAAAGAGCAAATTCTCTTTCTCCTCAGTATCTAATTTCAACACCCCAAAATAGACCATCTTGAGGAAAGAGCAGTCGCCTCTTGCTCTGAATTTTTTTTCACTTGCTAACAAATTGTTTAAATCAAAGTTCGTATCAAATTTGTGATTAAGGTATCAATATCTACTTTCCTCAACCCTTAAAAAGAACCACTGTAGGAAGGAGCGGCCTCTCTTTCTCTGAGAAAATTTTCACTTTCCAGGAAACAGTTTCAAGCAAAGTTCCCATGAAACTCATGTTTAATGTGTCGATATCTACTTTACCCACCACTAAACAAGAACGCCTGGAAAAAGGAGAGAACACACTTTCTCCTCACGGTATTCTTTCAACACCCCAAAATAGAACAAATTGAAGAAAGAACAGCCGCTCTTTCTTTGAGAATATTTCCACTTGCCAGCAAACCATTCGAAGCAATGTTCCTAGGAAATCTTCCTATGCAAATTTGCACTTTCTAGCAAATTGTTCCAAGCAAAGTTCCTACAAAATTTATGTTTAATGTCTTGATATCTACTTTCCCCACCCCTAAAAAAGAACGCCAGGAGAAAGGAGTGGACACCCTTTTTCCTCGCCGTATTTTTTCAACACCCCAAAATATAATAACTTGAAGAAAGAGCGGCCGCTCTTTCTCTGAGAATATTTCCACTTGCCAGCAAATTGTTCGAATCAATGTTCCTATGTTGATATCTACTTTCCCCAATCCAAAATAGAACCCCTGGATGAAAGAGAAAACGCTCTTTATCCTTAGTATCTACTTTCAACACCCCAAAATAGACTATCTTGAGGAAAGAGCGGTTGCCTCTTGCTCTGAGAAAATTTCCACTTGCAAGGAAACTGTTTAAAGCAAATTTTCTATCAAAATTGTGATTAAGGTACCAATATCTACTTTCATTAACCCTTAAAAAGAACCCCTAGAGGAAGGATCGGACGCTCTTTCTCCCCAACATATACTTTCATTGTCCCAAAATAGAACAACATGAGGAAATGGAGGCCTCTCTTTCTCTGAGAAAAAATCCACTTTCCAGCAAACTGTTTCAAGCAAATCTCCTACTAAATTTATGTTTAATGTGTTGATATCTACATTCCACACCCCTAAAAAATAACGCATGGAGAAAGGAGCGTATTCTCTTTATCCTCACCGTATTCTTTAAACACCCAAAAATAGAACAACTTGATAAAGAGTGACCGTTCTTTCTTTTAGAATATTTCCACTTACTAGCAAATTGTTCGAAGCAATGTTCCTATGAAATCATCCTATGAAAATTTCCACTTTCCAGGAAATTGTTTCAAGAAACGTTCCAATGAAATTTATGTTTAATGGGGAACGAAATTTATGTTTAATGCGTTGATATCTACTTTCCCCGCCCCTAAAAAAGAATGCCTAGAGAAAGGAGCGAACACTCTTTCTCTGAGAATATTTCCATTTATGAACAAACTGTTCGAAGCAATGTTTCTATGAAATCTTCCTATGAAAATTTCCACTTTCCAGCAAACTGTTTCAAGCAAAGTTCCTACGAAATTTATGTTTAATGTGTCGATATCTACTTTCCCCACCCCTAAAAGATAACGCCCGGAGAAAGGAGCGAACACTCTTTCTCCTCACTGTATTCTTTCAACAACCCAAAATAGAACAACTTGAAGAAAGAGTGACTGCTCTTTATTTGAGAATATTTCCACTTTCCAGCAAACTGTTCAAAGCAATGTTCCTATGTTGATATTTACTTTCCCTACCCCAAAATAGATCCCCTGCAGGGAGGAGTAGACACTTTTTCTCCTCGGTCTCTACTTTCAACACCCCAAAATATAACATCTTGAGGCAAGAGTGGCTGCCTCTTGCTCTGAGAAAATTTCCACTTGCCAGCTAAATGTTTAAAGCAACGTTCCTATCTAATTTGTGATTAAGGTACCAATATCTACTTTCCTCACCCCTTAAAAAGAACCCATGGAGGAAGGAGCGGATTCTCTTTCTCCCTGGCATATAATTTCATTAGCTCAAAATAGAACAACATGAGGAAAGAGCGGCCTCTCTTTCTTTGAGAAAATTTCAACTTTCCAGGAAAAAATTTCAAGCAAAATTCCTTCGAAATTTATGTTTAATGTGCCAACATCTACTTTCCCCACCCCTAAAAAAGAACTCCTAGAGAAAGAAACGAATGCTCTTTCTCCTCATTGTATTCTTTCAAATCCCCAAAATAGAACAACTTGAAGAAAGAGAGACTGCTCTTTCTCTGAGAATATTTCCATTTGCCACCAAATTGTTCGAAGCAATCTTCCTATGAAAATTTCCACTTTGCATCAAACTGTTTCAAGCAATGTTCCTACAAAATCTATGTTTTATCTGTCAATATCTACTTTCCTCACCCCTAAAAAAGAACGCCTAGAGGAAGGAGAACACTCTTTCTCCTCACCGTATTCTTTCAACACCCCGGAATATAACAACTTGAAGAAAGAGCGGTCACTCTTTCTCTGAGAATATTTCTACTTGCCATCAAATTGTTCGAAGCAATGTTCCTATGCTGATATCTACTTTCCCCACCCCAAAATAGAACCCCTGGAGGAAGGAGCAAAGTCTCTTTCTCCTCAATCTACTTTCAACACCCCAAAATAGAACATCTTGAGAAAAGAGAAGTCGCCTCTTACTCTAAGAAAATTTTCACTTTCCAACAAACTCTTTAAAGCAAAGTTCCTACCAAATTTGTGATTAAGTTACCAATATATAATTTCCTCACCCCTTAAAAATAACCCCTGGGGGAAGGAGTGGACACTCTTTCTCCCCAGCATATACTTTCATTAGCCCAAAATAGAACAACATGAGGAAAGATGAACCTCTCTTTCTCTGAGAAAATTTTCACTTTCCAGCAAACTGTTTCAAGCAAAGTTCCTATGAAATTTATGTTTAATGTGTTGATATCTACTTTCCCCACCACTAAAAAAGAACACCTAGAGAAAGGAGCGAACACTCTTTCTCCTCACCGTATTCTTTCAACACCCCAAAATAAAACAACTTGAAGAAAGAGAGGTTGCTCTTTCTCTGAGAATATTTCCACTTTCCAGCAAATTGTTCAAAACAATGTTCCTAAGAAATCTTCCTATGAAAATTTCCACTTTGCAGCAAACTGTTTCAAGCAAAGTTCCTACGAAATTTATGTTTATTGTATGGATATATACTTTCCATGCCCCTAAAAAAGAATGCCTGGAGAAAGGAGTGAATGCTCTTTCTCCTCACGGTATTCTTTCGACACCCCAAAATAGAACGACTTGAAGAAAGAGCAGTCGCTCTTTCTCTGAGAATATTTCCACTTTCCAACAAACTGTTCGAAGCAATGTTCCTATGTTGATATCTACTTTTCCCACGCCAAAATAGAACCCCTGGAGGAAGGAGCAGACGCTCTTTCTATTCAGTATCTACTTTCAACACCCCAAAATAGAACATATTGAGGAAAGAGCGGCCACCTCTTGCTTTGAGAAAATTTTCGCTTGCCAGCAAACTGTTTAAAGCAAAGTTCCTATCAAATTTGTGATTAAGGTACAAATATGTACTTTCCTCATCCATTAAAAATAACCCGTGGAGGAAGGAGCAGATACTCTTTCTACCCAGCATATACTTTCATTAGCCCAAAATAGAACAACATGAGGAAATAGTGGCTTCTTTTTCTCTGAGAAAATTTCCACTTTCCAGCAAATTGTTTCAAGCAAAGTTCCTAGGAAATTTATGTTTAAATGTGTTGATAACTACTTTCCCCATCCATAAAAAATAACACATGGATAAAGGAGCGAACATTCTTTCTCCTCACTGTATTCTTTCAACACCCCAAAATAGAACAACTTGAAGAAAGAGCGGCTGCTCTTTCTTTGAAAATATTTCCACTTGCCAGCAAACTGTTCGAAGCAATGTTCCTATGAAATTTGTGTTTAGAGTGACGATATATACTTTCCCCACTCCTAAAAAAAATCCCTGAAGGAAGGAGCAGTCAGTCTTTCTCCTCAGCATCTACTTCCAACACCCCAAAATAGAACAACCTGAGTAAAGAGCGACCTCTCTTTCTCTTCACTCTCTCACAGTGCCCCTGTAGCGAAAATTTCAGAAAAAAAATGCCATGTAAAATGTTGTAATTTTATAGTCATGACTTGGTCAATAATGGGTGATTTGCGGGCCCATGGTATTGGGTATACCGTGGTATTTTCCCATGGTAATCCCTCTTTAAAAAGAATCCATTGTAATACGGTTGTGCATTATAGTATTGTAAATATCTATATGCTTGTGTATGAGAGACTGCGAGAGAGTGAAGAGGAAGTTGCAGCGGATGTGCTACGGGTTGTATCCCTTCGTTTATTGGATGGTATAATAAAAGGACTGAAAATTTCTCCGTGGACGTAGCCTAGATTGGGTGAACCACGTATATTGGTGTCTCTCTCGTATTGTGTTTAGGTGTTTTATTTTTGCATCTTATTGTATGCTTTTGTTCTGCGATCATGTTTTTTTTAACATGATCAATGTAAAAAATCCAACTTTTTTGCTAACAAAACTTGCAATCTCTCTTTTCAAATTGATTTTGATCTCCATCCATCTCCAGTGACAACAATATGTTGAATTTTGAGTGCTCTTTTATTTCTATTTTGTAATGGCACAGTGAAAGCACCGTTATTGGCCTTTGTTGTTAATCTATTGCAACACACAACTTTCTCTAGTTCCTTCTTTCGTTGTATTTATCGACTCTCATTCCCCCTTATTCCCCAATGTGCTATGATTGACTCAATTATTCGTTCTGCATTCACTGGTCTAGATGTGTCAATATTGACTGAATGTTGGATTCCCTCTTTGTATGTCAAATGTATATAACTGTCAATGTGCCAAACTTTGCATGATCACAGTTCTTTGCCACCATGGATCACATGATGCTCTGATACAACTATTCAAAATAATCAACATACATATTTCCATAATATATGCAGAACAATGATTAAGATATTATATTATTTAAGTGATACATCAATGTCATACAAAGGTATTGTATATGCAATTACTAGTGGATACCTTTTGGTTTTCCCATTCCCATGAAGAAAAACCTAATTAATTACAACTCATAACTTGTCCTAATATGCTATTAAATATGTCTTAACAATACTTCCAATTAAATCTAACTTTATAGAACTTTTTAAAATAAGCATTGAAATGTCTAACAAGGAGATGTAGTTGTGAGTCCATTACGGTGTTGTTTAGCGGCAACTTGGAGTAGTTTTTGTGATAATGACCCAGGTTCAAATCCTTCGAGTAGTGGTCGTTGTAACTTGTGAAAATTACCCAAGTCCAAATGATGGTAGGCATGTTCCTCTCCTATGTGGGGTTTTCTATATGTGGCTATCGCTTATATTAAATACTGTTGATGTAGCCTTCAAGGAAACTATTGTAATGGCATTGAAAAGCAACCATCATACCTTATTATTTGCTTAAGTGTGTCAGGGTGGGTTGAGCTTATTTCCATATTTACCATTTGTAAAAAGACAAGTTCCCATTTTTTTTTAAAATAGACGGGGTAATGAAGAAAGAGTCGGGTGGAATATCTCCTCCATAAGATAGAAGTTAAATACATAAAATCAACCAGAAAGCCCTATTATTTGCTTTAAGTTTGTGAGGTGGGTTGAGCTTATTTCCAGATTTACCACTTGTAAAAAGACAGGTTCCCATTTTTAAAAACATTAGGCATGGTAACAAAGAAAGAGTCGAGGTAGAATCCCTCCTCCATAAGATAGAATTTAAACACATGAAAGGAATGGGAAAAGAAGATAAAGGATTCTCCCAATTTGTCTACCACAAGTTCAAGCAGTTGGTCTTCACTAAGTAAACCTCCATGGGGATAATAATTATGTTGTTTTTACCTTCACTATCTAGTTTCATCTAAGGCCTTGAAAGGAAATTCTGGATGTATACCTGGTCCTGACTGATCTACTTCCCCAAAGTGGATCCTGCACATTGGGATAACCCTCAAAAGGGATAGAAAGTTTAGTTGGCTGGAAGGGTCCTTTTAGGTAGGTATTGAGCAGCAAATCACCCTTATAGCTATAGCAAATGGATTCCTTCCTTTTAGCTTTGTTTTCATGACTGCTTGTAAGTAAGATAGAATAAAACCTTCTAGCTCTTCTCTAGGGTATAAGATTTTGTTCAAATAAGATCCTGATCTTACAATGTCAAGGAATCAAGTGTCCCTTTGCAATGTTAAAGACCTAAACTTCCTGAAAGGAAATGTTATATCCAACATATGTGAATAATATATCTAAATATGAAGTTTCCTCTCTTTGGCATATTGAACAATGATAACTATAGAGAATCACAATCCAATTAGTTCCAAACTATCCTATAAGGAAAATCGGACCTTTAAATCTTAAATACTTTGATAAAGGAATCGGAAAGCTTTGGTTTATGGTAGAATCGATAGATTATAGAGAAGTATTGAAGATCAAACAATGCAATGAACATCAAGCTCTGCTAAATCTTTTTGTAAAAACACCATGTACATTTCTCTTATGTATTTATAGATAATAATAAGATAAGGTAATTTTATTAATGTCTAACAAATGACCACAAAAGTAGGTCAATGGGACTGCTAAGTACAATGATGTCGATACAAAGTGGGAGAAGAGGGCTCCTATAAAGAGAAAGCAAGACACAAAAAGTAAATAAAGTGAAGTATGAGACCATGGTAAGGCATGAGTACTTCTTTTATTTACCTGTAACCAAATAATAGTTTGTAAATAATTCTAATATATTGATACGATTTTCGGTCAAGTTGTGGTCTAGTAGTGTGTTAGAGCCCATGCCACGATGATGACCGAGGTTCGAAACCCAGCAAGTGTACTCCTTATGATAAATGTGGTTAACCGAGTATTTCCAAGATGTGAGGTTGTGTTAATGCACTAAACACCAGTTCGGTGATACTACATAGGTGATTGTTATGGAATTCCCCATGCTAATTGGTGTTTGCATATGAGTCTAGGTCCAAATCCCTGGTGACTTGGAAGAAATAGATACCCCCAATCACAACTCCACATCCAAAGGTCATCGTGTTGTATAACTAATCATGTAAGCAGTTTTGAACCCTCTCCAATCAAAAGGGATTTACCAACAAATAAATAAATACATAAATAACATTGATACAGTTATTCAAACACCATACCATGGGATTAAGAACATAAAAAGTAATGAGTACATGACTAAAATTTGTCCTAAGATGTTAGAATTCAAAAGGTGATTATATAAAAAAATTATGTTAGAGACTCAAGTTCTCATTTGATCAAGACCTTGCCACCTAGGTCATATGTCGTAGTACATTAAATAAAAAAGGGATCTCCAAAACTGCAATGACACTTTCAAAGATTTCTGCACTCTCTAAGCTACTCAACCCTCTTCTTATAACTTGAATTTTGTATTTCTTTTAGTTTGTATTCTTTTTTATGTGTTTTTTTAAGATTTTATTTTTTTTATGTATTAAGTTTTTTATGCATCCCAAAAATTTAGGCCCACATTTCCAGGGCATTTCATAAATGTTTCCATATCAAATGACAAAAACCAGGGGGTGGACAAACATTTCCTAGTAGAGAAAACCATTTGGAGGTGTTTAGTGGCAGTTGCCTAGGTGAGTTCATGGTGCCAAACTGTGAGTTCAAAATCGAACCGACAGAAAACCAATAGGAGTGCCAATGCATGTCATTCATCAATATGTTGTAGTTGGTTGCAAGATTTTCTTCATCAAAAAGTTAGGCAAAAGTCCCCTCCTCCTCCTTTTGGGGAGGGGGGTATTTTAGAAGGTTTAAGTCCATTTTTAAATGTATGTGTTTGTTAAAGCAACTTGTTGGATAGAAACATTCAAAATAATAGTATAAATGTGTTATTGGTCATTTATGAATCTATTCAGTTTCGTAGACTCTTTTTAAACGTCCAAAAATACTTGTACAAATATGTTTGAAGTCTTAAAATTGTGATGTTATATTCAATAAAGATCTTTTTCATTTCCATATCTTCTTCTATTTGTTTGTGTTGCTTACGTGTTTGATTTTCCTATAGGGTACATGTTTCCTAGTTGAATTTAAGGATTATTTTGTAGCTACAGTGTTGGCATTGTGAAGACGAAGCTTAATTGCATGTGTCTCCAATGCTAGATCCCTATTCATTTCAATAGTTTTCATGAGTAGACTTCCAAATATATCAATTTTTCCAAGAAATTATTGGAACTCGTGATTATGAAGGTTGGGCAGCGAATTTGGCAGAAATTATGATAGTATCAATGGTTATAGATCTCCAATATTATAATGTGTAGCCTGTCATAGAAGGCATTTGTTGAGCTACCAGTACCAACAATAACATAATTGCTTTTTAATGAATTCCTAGCAATATCCACTTTTTGTTAGATGGAAAATTTGTCAGTTGTTTCGGTTGTTTAAGTTGGCACTTAATTTCAAAAACTAATGTACTAGAACTGTTGTTGGAGTTTAACCCCCCGCAAATCCATCAATGTCTATACCTTGAAAAGATTAGACTTACTTTCCAGATGTTTTCAAGGAGTGCCCATATTTTTACAGATTCTCTTGAAGCCTCAGATCTACACCCTCTAAAAAGAATGGAATCATGTTCTCAATTATCAATCCAATTATTCTATCATCCAATACGAATGATGCTTTTATTTCCCTTATAGATGTTATCATAGAAACATTCCGTAATCCATAGTCTGAGTTTTTGAGTTGCAAAGAATGTAAGTATAAAATGAGGCCAGGCAAACAAGTTGATCCACATCTCCAAAAAGTTGATCCACATCTTCAAACAATATTGTGACGAATGAAGTACTTACCACCCTAAGAAGTTAGTCGTGTTTTTGAAGTGGAATATTTTAATTTCCAATAAGCTTTTAGAATTGTATATATTTTGAGAGGTTGAAAATTTGAATTTGTGTATTTTGTAACTACATTGTAATATTTTTTATGTTTTTTCAGTGATATATTCTATAAAATGTTTTTAACGAGAAAATTTTTCCAATGTAAATAATTAGGAGACACAATGTTTAGTCACCAAAATTTTGGGTGTTATTGGTGCAACAAATTTTAAATTTTGTTTTTGGGATTGGGGATTTGCATAGTTAGGCATTTCAAAAGGATATACATATTAAATATAAAATTTTGAAATAAAAAGATAGAGCCTTTATTTACTAAGTCTTCTCCCTAGCATGTAGAGGATTTATTTAGTAAGTCATTTTTAGTTCAAAAACTTTTCCTTTCGTACTTGAGCATTTTCCTTATGTTTCTCAAGCATTTTTTCCGTTTTAAATTTTTGCCTCAAGTGCATGCTTGAAGCATTTTATCATTTTCAATTTTTTTCTTTAGGTTCCTCAATTCAATTGCTCGTTAGTCATTTTAGAAATGATTGGTTTGTGATGCATAGTTAATTTGATGCTAGATCACTTAAAGGATTAGAGAGCAATTTAGACTTCGGGCCTTATTTTATTATGTATGACACTATAATGATACCTTGATTACATTGATGCTAGTAGATTGACCTATGAAGGGATTGTGATATATTTTCAGTGTGAAATTTGATTCAAGGTGAACTTTGATTCTATTTAAGGGTGTTAGCTCAATGGAAGAGCACCTACCTTACATGCAGGAGATCGGTGGTTTGATTCCTCTATGCCCTATCTACATAAATCAATGACTAATTAAATGACCAGTTAACAAAAATCAATGACTAAATAAATGACCAGTTAACATCAATCAATAATTAAATAAATGACCAGTTAACAACAATCAATGACTAAATAAACGACTAAATGTACTACCAAACAACAATAATTAATGACCAAATAGTGACAATTAATGATCAAATAACAACAATTAATGACCAAATAAATGACTCAATATATGACCAATGCTTGAAGCAATTCAAGAAATTTATGACCAACTGATAAATGACCAATTTAGTCGGGAGATAAGTGATTGCTAATTTGTCACCAGCAGTCACGTGACCAAGTTTAGTCATTTATTGCCGATTTTTAGTCATTTTTTTAATCACTTACTACCCATTTTGTACTAGTGTGAGTGAGGCTTCCCCTATTATTACAATTTCATGGATCTGTCTTTGAGAAGAAAATTTACATCCTTGGAGAAGTGTCATTCTTTATTCTTGATTGTTTGATTTTTTCCCAGTCCCCAAGAGAAAACCAATTCTTTTTGTCCTTCGAGGTTATACAACACCCCCCCGCACCTACTGCCCCTAAGACTTGAATATTTTTCAGACCTTATTCTTCTACCCTTTTAGTAGGATCCATACGGTGTAGAATTAAAATTGGTTATTAGATCCTTGACAAATTACATATTTCATCATAATGTAATGTGAAGAAACACCATAGAACACTACCCTTTCTCCACAAATTCTACGATTTCCTTGACTTGCTCCATCGTAGTATCACGATGGACTTTCTTGATTAATATGTGGTCTTAGTAACACTCTAGGAGAATCTTCTTAAGAAAAATTTAATGTCAACCTAATCTAGTCAACTCGGTGTGCAATCTGTGTGATTGTGAGGACTAAATATTGAAACACCATCTGACTCTTGGACAACCAAATTCTATATACAAAGAGACAAGGGAGATCCTTATAGGTAGAGACTATATTTTCAGTTAACCAATCAAAGAAACAATCAACTAGAGTCATCTTATCCCATTTAGTTTTACTAATAGTAAGTTGTGATACTCCATCTCAATCCTCACTATAAAAGGGACAAGTCACAAGCAAGTGATCCACTGATTCTTCAGTATTTTTGCAAAGGATACACCTAACTTTTCCTACCCAACTCCTCTTTTAGGAATTATCCCAAGTTAAGATATTATTAGCTAGGGCCAACCATAATAAGATTATGGATTTTGAGGGGAAAGATAACTTCCAAACAGTTCGGGAAAGATAACTTCCAAACAATTCTCCACCACCAAACACTCTCAATGTTACAATCTTCTTCAATTTTGGCATCATACCCTAACTTGATAGTTTAGTCCCCTGTAGTCAAATTTTTGGACCATTTAAGATGGTCCTCTTCTTTTTTATAATTTAATTTCATTATGTTGCAGCATTTTGGCATAAAGGTCCCATTCCTCTACTTGTTCTTCTTGTATAATGAGGCTATCTATTGTCTCACATCCTTGTGCCCATATGTTATTGTTATTCGAAGAAGTTTCATCTCTTAAGTAATAAATCCCATGATTGTGGAGTGATCCAAGCAACCTATAAATAACTTGTGATTGTTATTAACTATAATCCATGGGTCCTCTCCAATCCTTATCTTTCTACCATTTCCAATATGCCAAGTTTCCCATTTCCCTAAATAGTGAAAATCATTTACCAAGGATTCCCATACTAAAGAGGCTTCCTTAACTCGTTTCCTTTCCACTACAAACCATTCCTCCATCACCATCCCTCTTAAGTATTTGGATTTAAGTACTCTTATCCATAGGCCATTATTGTATACCAACCTCTAAAGGCTTTTTGTTGTAAGTGTCAAACTAAAAAAGGTAGATATTTTCTAACCCCCACACCCTTGCTTCTTTTGTGGTTTCCAATCTCTTCCACTTAACCAATGGAATGCCTTCTTGTGATATTTTCCATGTCCAGAGAAGGCTAAAACATTTCTTTTTAACTTTGTTTAATATTCCCTTAGGAAGCTTAGCAATAGTCATCCAATAAACATGAAAGCTCTTTGCCTCTATCAGGACCAATATTATTCCATGAGATAAGCATATATTAAACCAGATAGAGATTCTAGCTTCTAACTTGTTATATAAGCATATCCAAGCGTCAAAGCAATAACTAATTGGTTTTAAATGAAAACCAAGATATTTCACGCCATGATCCACATTACATAAATGCATTTGAAAAAGATATCCAACTTTCCTTTTTACCTTGCCATATAGTGTGAGGTGCCCAAATGGGAAAATAGGAAATTAAGTCATGAAGACAAGAGGATAGGCGTCAAAGAACACTTAATTCTCTTTCATTAATTCTACATATATACAAGAGAATTGTCCCTTGGGTTTCATATTCCCAAGTGGAATATTGGACTCCCGAGTGACTCTTGGTCTACTCTCACAACTATTGATATTCTTTGCACGTGAATGTGCACACCAATCCTAACACCAAGCATTAGTCTCCAACAAATCCCCCCTTAATCCAAAGGGTGTATATGAGTCCAAGAAAAATAAGAGGGATAAATAAGTGGAAGTGGACAGCTACCACCAGCTGAACATTTCCATCTCGGACATCCTTTACTAATAAGGTTAGCTAGAAGCTTGCACATGCTTCTACTAAATACAATATCTCTCCGAAGGGATGGTTTTAGGGCTGACCATCAACCGAAATAGGCTAGCAGAAGGCTGAAATATTCTACTATGTGTGTGGCTCAATGCTGACCACAAACTCTCGAACTTGGAAATAATACTCGCTCAGAGGTTCTCTGGAACTTGGCTAGAAGGATCAGAGGTTATGTCTGGAATTATGGTTTTAGGATGACCACAAACCAACTAGAGAGCGGACGGGAAGTGAATAGCAGAAACTAGTTGAACATTTCCATCTCCACAATCGTTTTCCAATTTAGCTAGAAGCTTGCACATGCGTCTGCTAATATAAGGTTCTCTCGATACCGGTGGTTTTAGGATGACCACCAACTCTGGAGTTCATTCGAACATAGCTCTTCACAGGCCCGCTTGTTCTAGATCGCTTGTACTCACTCGCTTGTTACTGACCGTCTTCATTCCCCCCTGTCAGGAACAATGTGAGGAGAGAAGAGTCTCATGGTGTCACAACTAGACACAAAACACATGAGTACTATGTGTCATATATATCTCATGTCTTCGTAATACATGCATATCAGGTGACATCTTTGAATCTGGTGGTTGTCCAAACTCACTGTGGATCAGGATCACTTGATATGACTTACTTGAGGAAGGTTTTAATTATTTCTTGTCAGAGGGACAAGGCTTCGAAAATTGAATCTTGACATCATGTTCCCCCATGTTAGGTACAAAGTAAGAAGTAGTACAATAATATGCTACAAGTTTCACTCTTGCAGGTTTCTTCAGTTTCACACATCGATCTGAAGAATGGTTGCGCTTCCCACAATGTTGACAAGGATGAAGATCAAAACATTGATCTTTCACACGGCCAACTTTGTCACATTGTTGGCATCTAGAACTCTGAATAGGTTGTAAATATGACATGATTTCACTATTTTCTGGAAGCTGATAGGAATCATCTTCAAACAAGGGGTTATTCTGAACAAGCACTAGTTTAGAATGTTGATTCCTATGTTGTTCATCTTCCTCAAAGGATTTCAAATTATGTATTTGATTAATGACAGTTTGGAGTGTGTATTTTCTTATTGTGATTGATTCATCTGCAGCTAAATGTACTAGATTATTCAACAACTCTAATGTTTCTTCTGTATTAGACATGGTGAAGACAACTTTGTTAGCAACCCATGTCTTTACTTTGTTAGTATGTTGTTGTTGGACGCATATGCTTTGTAAGTCGTCCCGTAGTATTTGTTGATCAATAGTTTGTGTTATTGTTTTTGGTGCATATGCTTTGTAAGTCGCCCGTAGTATTGTGATCCATAGTTTGTAACGGCCCATGGTTTTGACCCATAGTATTGGTGCCTGGAATTAGTATATAAGTGTGTGTCGAGACCTATGAAGGCACCGTGAAGTTATTTGTATTGAGCTTTCTCAAAGGAGGTTGCCCCCTCGAAGTGGCCTGTGATCAATATAAAAGTGATTCTGAGTTTTGTCATTTCTGCTATTTCGTGTATTCTTGTTAATTAATTGTTGCAGGTGCATCACATCTGGTATCAGAGCACTTTCTTGGGCTCGCTGGGTGAAATTTCTGCCAATTTTTTTTTTCGCATCTGTTGCAGGTTCGGATTTGGGAATAATACCTATCCACTTAACTATGGGAAGTACTTGGGCATAAGCCCTAAAACTCATTGTGAGGAGTACCATAGGAACCCCGAAGTAGCTGGCCCATTGAGAGGATCTGCCAGCGAAAAGGGCAACGACCCCTACCTGATTGACTAGTTCCCACCCGTGAGGTAAACCAAGAGTTGTCGTTTGTGGCAAAGCGGTTATCAGTTTTACCTGAGCCGTGGAGTGAGGGGTACTGCCCCAATACGCAAGCCGTCAGACAACATTGGTGGCCGAGTGAAACTCCTAAAGTGTTAGGAAGCCGCACATACCTGGGGTCCATATCTACTTTCAGTTGAACTATTGTCGATCACTGCTGCTCCGTTTCAGATCCATTTTGCAAGCCGTTCCAGATTCAGTCGTTTTCAATCCATTCGGCATTGTTCCAGATCCCTTTCGAGCCGTAGCCACTCCAGTCTGGAAAAAAAAAAGTATAAAATTCAGTTTTTTCTCCATATCTCCCTTATTTTCACTCTGTTTCCCTTGAAATTTTTGGGGAACCCCTGTCATCCCATTCTGCATATTTCAGTCCTGAGGACCCTATCCCCAATTCCCCTTCCCAAAGCCCGAAATCCCACATTTGTCTATTTTTAGGGTTTGCCATAACTTCCTCAGATTTCACCCAATCACCTTCAAATTTTACCACAGAGTTCCTTTCTGAATTCTGCTTCTTTGCTCCCCTCTGCCAAATTTTCCCATTCTTGCACCCCGCTTCAGAAATCCTCATTTTTGCTTCCCTGTCTATCCAACAGTGTCCAAAACCTAGTCAAACCCCAATTACCCTTTTGATTTTTTCCCAAGTCCAGATTTTCCTTTACTAAAGTAGCTTTTGTTTTTGTTTTCCTACCCAGTCAACCGAAAAAAAATAATAATAATAATAATAAATAATAAATAAATAAAAATAAAAATAAAAATAAATTCTTGGTTATGGTTGTCACCCGTGCAGGAGCAAAAACCATGGAGGACGCACTTGCAACCATCCAAGCCAAACTCCAGGATCTGGATGAAAAATTTCTCGGTCTCCATCTTGAACATTCAGCTATGAACAACAAACGGCAGTCCGAGTCTTCAACAGACAATGGGTTCTCTTCTTCCAACAATTTTCGTGGTCCGAAGCTTGATTTTCCTCGCTTCAATGGTACCGATCCAACTGGATGGATCTATCGTGCAGAACAGTATTTCAGTCTGCACAATACTTTTGATGTCAACAAAGTTCCGTTGGCATCCTTTCATTTGGAACAGGAAGCTCTTCAACGGTACCGTTGGTACATCAAGGCTCATCCAGAGCCCAAATGGCCAGACTTTTGCCAGCTCCTTTTGCAACGATTTGGTCCTAGTGCTTTTGATGACTTCACAGGAGCCCTCACTAAACTTCGCTAAACTGGCACTGTGAGAGAGTATCAAACTGAATTTGAGAATCTAGCCAACCACACCGAAGGATTGTCTGATGACTTTTACCGGAGTTGTTTTATCAGTGGTCTAAAGGATGCCATCCGCTCTGAGGTCAAAATGTTCTGTCCCAACACAATGATGGAAGCACTAGGGTTGGCTAAGTTGGTCAAAGACAAGATTGCATCCCAACAACGCTCCAAGCCCACTTTTGTTCCCTTCCGAAATATGGGTTCTCAGCGACCACCTATACCGCAGGCTCCTCGACCGACTCCTATCAAGCGTTTGTCGGAAACAGAGATGCAAGCACGCAGAGAAAAGGGGCTTTGCTATAATTGTGATGAGAAATTCACTCGGGGACATAGATGTGTTCAACAAAAGCTCTATCTCTTGGATGTGGAGTCTCCGCCTGCCTCTGAAATTGGTGACGAAGATCCAGAAACACTGGATGCTCTAGTCGACATTCAGGAACCGCCTATTGACCCTCCATCTCAGGATGACCAACCAGAGATATCTCTCCATGCTTTAGCTAGAATCACCACCCCCCAAACAATGCGGGTCAAGGGTTACTTCAAGAATCTTCCTCTTACAATACTCATTGATTCTGGGAGCACTCATAATTTCATTGACCCTTGGATCGCCAAACAAGCTGATTGTTTTATCCATCCTTGCTCCAACTTTGAAGTCATGGTTGCCAATGGGGGCACCTTACCTTGCAAAGGGAAGTGTTGAAATGTGCGTATCTCTAAGGGAGATTATACCTTGCGCTCTGACATGTTTGCCTTGCCCTTAGGCGGATGTGATGTGGTTTTGGGTGCTCAATGGCTACGCACACTTGGCCCTATCTTATGGGATTTTGCTGAACTTTGGATGCAGTTTTCCCTCAATGGACAAAAACACACATTGATAGGATTACAACCAGGTTCTCTCAGCATCATCAGTTCACATCGCATGGAAAAACTCCTCAAGAAGAATTCACATGGTGTCATCGCTCAGATACATTCCATCCAGATGCAACCATCAGCAGTCTCCACTACTCCTTTGGATCTACAACAAATTCTGGATCGATATACAGGTGTCTTTGCTGAACCAGTGGGATTGCCACCTTCCAGGCCAGAAGACCATCGTATTCAGCTCCTTCCTGGCAGCGTTCCTCCCAACATCAGGCCCTATCGCTACCCATTTCACCAAAAAACGGAGATTGAAATGCTCGTTCGGGACTTATTGAAGCAAGGTATTATTTTCCCAAGCACTAGTTCCTTTTCTTCTCCAGTTATTCTTGTCCGCAAAAAAGATGGGTCATGGCGCCTCTGCATTGACTTCCGAGCACTTAATCACCTCACCATCAAGGATAAGTTTCCAATTCCTGTTGTTGATGAGCTTCTTGATGAGCTTCATGAGGCTCACGTTTTCTCCAAGTTGGATCTTCGTTCTAGGTATCATCAAATTCGGGTTCATGAGGATGATATCCCTAAAACAGCTTTCCGCACACATGATGGCCATTATGAGTTTTTGGTCATGCCCTTTGGCCTCACTAATGCTCCTTCCACATTCCAGGCCTTAATGAATAAAATATTTCGACCCTACTTGCAGAAATTCATTCTGGTATTCTTTGATGATATCCTCATCTACAGTAAAACATGGGATGAACATCTCCGGCATTTGGATCTTGTCATGCAACTTTTCTCTCACCATCATCTCCATGCCAAGCAGTCTAAATGTGTTTTTGGACAGAAGAAGTTGAGTATCTCGGGCACATTATCTCAACACAAGGGGTTCGCGTGGATCCTTCCAAAATCGATGCCATGAACAATTGGCCACATCCTCAGACACTCAAGAGCCTTCGTGATTTTTTGGGGTTGACTGGCTACTACCGCAAGTTTGTCAAGGATTATGGGAAGATTGCAACTCCATTAACTGCTCTATTGAAAAAAGATGCCTTCACATGCACACCTGCTGTTCAGTGTGCATTTGAAAAACTAAAACAAGCTATGTGTACTACACCTGTGCTAGCTATGCCCGATTTTTCCAAGCCCTTCACTATTGAGACTGATGCTTGCGGCAATGGACTTGGTGTTGTTCTCCTTCAATATGAACACCCCATTGCGTTCACCAGCAAAGCCCTTTCAGGTAAGAATTTAGCTGCCTCTACCTATGAGAAGGAAATGATGGCTATTTTGCATGCAGTTCAGAAGTGGCGCCCATACCTATTAGGTAATCATTTCTGCATCAAGACTGATCACCAGAGTCTGAAATATTTCTTGGACCGGCGTGTCTCCTCCCCAGCACAACAGAAATGGGTTAGCAAACTCATGGGTTATGACTATGAGATCACTTACAAGAAGGGTAAAGACAATATTGTGGCAGATGCTCTTTCTCACACATTTGTTGCCCAAGGTTCTCTTTCAGCTATTTCTATGCCTATTCCAAATTGGTTGCAATCTGTTCAACAGAGTTATTGCAATGAATCCTCCTTATCTCAAATCATCCAACGCTTGACCAACAACCCTTCTGCTGTACCACATTACTCTTGGGATGGTGCTTCTCTGCGATACAAGGGTCGTCTGGTGCTTCTCTGCGATACAAGGGTCGTCTGGTGCTTCCCCAGAGCACAGATCTTCAACAGGCTGTCTTCTATGAACTCCATGCTTCTCCATCGGCAGGGCACTCTGTGTTCCTCAAAACATATGAACGAGCACGGCGTAACTTCTTTTGGCAGGGCATGAAAAGGACAATTCAACAGATGGTGGCCGAATGTGATACCTACCAGTGGAATAAGGGTGAAACAACACTCCTTCCAAGATTGCTTGAACCCTTGCCCATACCTACACGGATTTGGACAAATATTTCTATGGATTTCATTGAAGGGCTCCCTAAATCTGGCGGGAAGACAGTTATTCTCGTTGTGGTTGATCGCCTCTCCAAATATAGTCACTTTTGTGCTCTCATCCATCCCTATACAGACTCCTCCGTCGCTCAAATTTTTCTGGACCAGATCTTTCGTCTTCATGGCATCCCTTCTTCCATTGTCTCGGATCGTGATGCGACTTTCACCAGTCATGTTTGGATAGAACTATTTTGTCACACTGGCACCAAACTGAAGATGAGTTCAGGGTATCACCCACAAACAGATGGTCAGACTGAAATTGTTAATAAATGCTTGGAAACTTATCTTTGTTGCTTCACCTCGGAACAACAATATCAGTGGGAAAAATGGCTCCCTCTCGCTGAATGGTGGTACAATACCTCTTACCACACTGCCTCTAAAATGACCCCATATGAAGCAGTCTATGGTCAGGCACCTCCAACTCTTCTTCCATACACCCCCACCAGTTCACCAGTTAAGGAAGTTGACACGGTCCTTCGAAACCGCGATCAGATTCTTCGCATTTTGCGGGACAATCTTCACATGGCAAGAAATCGCATGAAGCAACAAGCTGATCAGCACCGTTCTGAGCGCACTTTTCAAGTCGGCGATATGGTTTTTCTTCGTCTCCAGCCGTACAAACAGTCATCCTTGAAACTCAAAGGGCGTCATAAGCTCACTCCAAAGTTCTATGGGCCATATCGGATTCTTCAGAAGATTGGGTCCGTTGCTTATAAATTGGAACTTCCTCCTTCTTCCCGCATTCATCCAGTCTTTCATGTCTCTTGTCTGAAGAAAGTTCTTGGCACCAACATCAGTGGACAAACGATTTTACCCGAACTGGATAATGAAGGATCCATCCTTTTGGAGCCAGAGGCCATCCTCAATCGGCGCACGCGTTAGCTTCGCTCTCGCTCTATCACAGAGGTCTTAATTTAGTGGCACGGCATGCAACCAGAGGATGCTACATGGGAACCACTCCTTCAGATTCAACAACAATTTCCACATCTAAAGCTTTGAGGACAAAGCTTTTTTAAGGGGGAGGGGATGTTAGGAACCCATGTCTTTACTTTGTTAGTATGTTGTTGTTGGACGCATATGCTTTGTAAGTCGTCCCGTAGTATTTGTTGATCAATAGTTTGTGTTATTGTTTTTGGCGCATATGCTTTGTAAGTCGCCCATAGTATTGTGATCCATAGTTTGTAAGGGCCCATGGTTTTGACCCATAGTATTGGCGCCTAGAATTAGTATATAAGTGTGTGTCGAGACCTATGAAGGCACCGTGAAGTTATTTGTATTGAGCTTGCTCAAAGGAGGTTGCCCCCTCGAAGTGGCATGTGATCAATATAAAAGTGATTCTGAGTTTTGTCATTTCTGCTATTTCGTGTATTCTTGTTAATTAATTGTTGCAGGTGCATCACAAACTTGAGGCCTCCTTGTGCAAGTAGGACCAAATACAAGGACTCAATCAGACTGAGGGCTTCTTGCAAATCCGCCCTTTAAAAGCAAATTTTCAGCAGATTCAAACTTGAAAGAGAAGGGGTGTCAGTCTCAGTGGAAAATGCACCCATATACAATGTTCAATTCAACTTTACCTCAGTTTGGTACTGTACACAAAACACAAATGCAAGTACCAAAACAAATACTAGAACTTACAAACAAAACACAGTCCACAAGTTACATTCTTGATTGTTGAACTGAGAATCTGCTATACTTGAGTGATGTATAATTGATTCTTTTGGAGTAGTTGTAGCTACTGCAAACTTGCTTGGATCCTTTAAGCATGAACACCAAACTTGTCTTGAGTCTTCTTTGCAAGCTCAGTTCTGTCGGTTAGATGTAGGATAATTGATGGCTAGTTATCAATCTGGCATATACATAGTGCATTTCAATTATGCAGCACTAAAACAGTTCTGCAACATAAAATGAAATCATCGGGCAGTCTGTTGCAAGAAGGGAAGTCCAACTTTTCTCTACAATCTCAGTTCTTCCAGCGAATCATTCCGCAAAATTTTATGCAAGCTTCACTATAATGAGCTCAATCTCTGCAACACAACGCAGCCTTCTAGAGTCTTCTTCAATCTCACTTTAATGTGCAAGAGACTCTCAAATGCCATAATATTTGAACAATACATTGCTTCTCCAAAATAAAATAAATATGATGCAAGTTTGCATACAAATATAGTCTCTGCAATAAAATGAAAAAGGACTCTAAACCAACAGTATTGTATGAGTCATGAGCGTAGAAAGTAAATAGAGGAGCAATATGAAGCAAACACTAAAACCCACGCACAAGCAATATTAAAACTAACTGTGTATCTCCTCTCATTGATTATTCACTCCAATCGTTGAGTCTTCACGCGCACAGCTCCCACACAGAGATGTGTCTTTTTCATAGATTTGTTGCTTGTTGAGTTTAAGTGAGGGCCTTATTGTGGACCTACTATAATTCAAACGTCAAATTCATTGCTGAGAACATCATTATTCAAACATGTTCTGTCATTTTTCATCATACCGAAGTAGAAGTGTTGCAAAACATTTGCAACTACAATTAGCACACCATACTTGAGAAAGGAGATTGTGGAAATTAGGTTATCTGTCGCTGTCCATCGGTCACTATCCACGCTGCCTTCACGGTGAGAGATCAACGAATCTATTTAGCACACATAAATTAGGGTTTCGGAGATGAAAACACAGGTCGCACAACCTTCCAGTCACCGATCAATATTATCAGCAGCACCAATCAATGGCAGTTAAACTATTTGGGCTGACGTCAATGATCAGAACCAAAGGCATGTAATGATCCTCCAAATTGTACAGAAATATGGCTTGTATCACATCAAATATTTCTATAGTTCCATCCATTGTATTGCATGAAAGACGACTCCATGCAACAACGAAAACAGTATTCAATATACTAGTATGCAGTCAAAGAATGCTACTCTTGTGCAGCTCTCAACTAGCAGTCTTCAACAAAACAACTCGTAGTCTTCAACTCACAATACGTAGATTTCACCATGGACTTCTGGATAATGGTCTTACTCTTCCACGCATATAGTTCTTCACAGCTCCCTCCAGGTGAAGTTTCAACACTTGATGCAGGTCGTAGCTCTGAAGAGAGAGTTGTCATACACAGCTCAAGAGTAGAGGCGTGGAGTTTCACGCACAACATAGAGCAATCACATATATGAGGCAGTTGGAGTCTTCACGCAGGTGGTGTCCATGCACTTTCGAAAAAGAGGTTCCAATATTCAACAAAATACGGTTTATGCATCCGCAGCTACACTATATTCAGGCACACACCCTGAAAAGCATTCACCACTGACTTCATGGGAGCAGTCTTCAGAAATACCGGGCTTTTCCAAGAGCTAACAAATATTCACCAATGCCAACACTATAATGCAGAGAGAAACAACCACGCTTCTCCAATGGTCTTCTCCAACGCTTCTCCAAGAGGCTTGTTCAACGGTTCTCTATGAAGGAGAGGTCGCAACAGCCTCAACTGTGGTCGCAGTCGCAGTATTTAAAAATTGAGATAAAGCAACCATAGCACAGCTCCATGTCGAGACTCAAGCTCCATGTCTCAACGCAACTCTAGTTCTTCAAATAAACTAAGACTCAACTCCAATTGCAGAGATTTGAGAGACACGTAGCAATGTAGTCTGCAGCTCCAGTCTTCAACGCGCTCATTTTCCACCACAGGACTCATGATCAAGTAGAAGGATCATAAGAAGGTCGCACCATCTTCAAGAGCTGCATGTCCCCAGGCAGCTCCAAGAAGACTCTTTATTATTCCTCCTGAAAACATTTCTATCCCAGGAAAACATATCGAATGCCCATAGAACAAGATCTCGATGTTCACTTACCAAATCAAGGTGCAGTTCTCAGCGACATTCACCGCGGGTCTCCACGCTCAAGACAAACTCTATTTCTTATCTATGTCGTCCATAACAATGAGTGGCTTGTCCACGATGTTGGCTCTTCATAATTCATGTGGAAACAACTTCAAAAAAACATGATAAGTGACTCCAGTTCAAAAGGTCGTATAACCATTATGCAGCCTCCACATACTTCTTCAGCATGTTGTTCTTTCACAAAGGACTTCAAGTCTTCCACGAGAGGTCTCACATGCACACACCTGTAGAGCGTTTCTCAGCAATAGCTTCTTGATGGATTAGGGTTCATTTATTTCCAAGTGTAGTCTATACCACGGCTACGAGTAGGTCGATGCAGACATGCAGAGAATTAGGTTTTGCAGATCTGAGAGACAGACAATTTGCAGGGAATATGGCAGAACTTTACAGAGAAACAGATCTCATTCAATAATGCATTGAAATATGGATGCATGCCAAACAATTGTTGCACAGAGTTGCAGGACCTCAACTCTCAAAATAGCACAGTATAGTTTATGAAAAGATGGGCTGCAGAGTGGCTAGTAGATGTAACGCATTAGGGATGGCAGGCAGGCTCGAATTAGGTTTTCAGTGAAGGCACCGAATTCACAGAGAACATTTAATATGCCAGAAAATAAGGTAACATGCCGTAAAAACACTAATTGATACCTCTGAAGTTTGGCAGATCACCTGGAGGTTGGAATGCAGGTGAACATGCATACTGACAATGGTAGAAGGGAGACAGAGCTAGCAGAAGATATCAACAACATACAGGCCACAGGTTAATAATAGGCTCTCATGCCATGTAAGGTGCCCAAATGGCAAAATAGGCAATTAACTCATGAAGACAAAAGGATAGGCGTCAAAGCACACTTAATTCTCTTTCATTAATCTTACATATATACAAGAGAATTGTCTATTGGATTTCATATTCCCAAGTGGACTCTTGGACTCCCGGGTGACCCTTGGTCTACCCTTACAACTATTGATATTCTTTGCACTTGAATGTGCACACCAATCCTAACACCAAGGATTAGTCTCCAACATATAGTTCATTGGTCAACATAGTGGAATTGCTCATATTAATCGCCATTTCTGTGGCTTTACAATAAATATCCAACAACTCCTTAATTTTTTCTTTCTCTATAATTGAACCATGACCAAAGATCATGAAATCAACAATAAAGAGGAAATGTGTGATATGTATAGAATTTGATATCTTGATCCCTTTTAGATGTTATTTACTACAAAATATTTAATAAGCATACTTAAACCTTCTTGTATCAACAAGAATAAGAGGGGGCGTTAATAAAAACCTTGTTTGAGACCTCTATAAAAAGTTGTGAAGAACCCAGAAGAAGACCCATTTATCAATACTGCAAATGAAACAGAAGAGACACATCACATGATGCAGTTGACATTCTACAAGTTCATGCTTAGTTGGAAAAGAAGTAATATGAGAAACAACCAATTAACCCTATCATAAACCTTAGCAAGGTCAATTTTAGGATCACGACATGGCTAGAAATGCCCCCTAGTAAACCGTATTTTTGAGGCTAAAGAAGGGGAAACCTTATATGAAACAACCCCAATGGTATTCCTATCCAAGGAGAGGTTAATGGGTATGTTTCCCTCTACATATGTATTTTCTTTAAGAATATGTGCCACCTCTTTATCATAAGACAAGGAACCAACTTTCTCTTCAAGAAAAAACATGTCAGGGTTTGAGTTATCCATACATTTTATAGGAGAGTTCGAGCTCAGTTTGAGGGTTCCATGAGTGTTGCATGAAAATCCTACATTGAGAATGAGGGACTATAAGCCTCTAAATAACCAAGGCATGCTTATTTTTCCTCATCCTCAGAAGTCCCCATTTTCGTTGAAGCTTTCTCTGTCTCCTTCACCGCAAAAGTTTTGATCCAAATCATTTTAGGATTGTTCGATAACTTTCCTCCCATCGAGCAGGTTTCCCTCAAAACCTCAACCTCATGAAATAATCCACATCAAAAGGGGAGTTTAGCTTCTAAATTTTTTTTTGAGACCCCCACTCTATTTGCATATATGCCAGTGGCTCTTCCCATAAATCCAATTCAACTAGAATGAAAGCCATCCTCTATCATAGTTTTCTAACCACCCAACTTTGTAAGTGACAAATCTCCTGATAATATTTCCCACCGTTTCCATAATTTTATCATGCCATAGTTCTAAGGGTAACCTTGGTAACAAAACCCACACCTTGTGTACACAATTTGGCTCTCTTCTTGGGTTAAATACCAACTCCCATTGTTTAAGACAAAGTCCTAAAGGTATCCACTAACATTCTTTTCCCAACACTTGTAATGCATCCCCATTTTCTTTCATAATGAAACATAGCCATCTACATACAAATGTTGGTATCATAGAAGCAACTTCCAATTCTCTTCCAACCATCCATTTAAATTATCTCTCTTAACCATTTTACCCATAAATATTCCACAACATTCCTTGCCATCAGAACTCCCCCTTTTGACATCTGCACATCCTTACCCACAACAATATTCACTAAATTGGGGAAATATTGAATACACTTCCTTTTACGAGTCTGTGAAGCCTGCTTCCCTTGGCTCTTTGTTACTTTTGTAGTCAAGTCCTCTTCCTTATCCCTTAATTCCTTTGTTATAGATCTTCTTGGTTCCTTAAGACATATAATCTTTGTTTGTAGTCCACCAAAAACTAGAAATTAGGTTGAACAAGAAGCTAAAGAGGAAATAATTGTCTTGTTACTTTTGATCATAACATTATTCCTACCTTTAAGAATCTCACATGTTGAATCCTCCTTGGCACCCTTCACAGGTACCCTTGTCTCATCGTCCATCCTTGTCTCCATTATCATACTGCCTCTTACCTTTCCCTTAGTACAACTCTCCTTTTTCAAATTTGCTAACATCATATCGGATGTTATTTTGGACTTACCCTAAATTCCACAAGCTCATGATATGTGTGAAACATAGACCTAGGAATTTTCTCCTCCCCTTTGTCGTAGTTGACCAATTCCTCCATGGTAAAAAATAAATATTGTAAACCCTAGTGATTTGCCTTCCTAACTTGTGGAAAACCTAACTTCACCATCAACTTTAGACCCTGTTTTCTTTGGATTAATTGAACACCTAGTCGCTAGCCTTTACAACAAGATCTATCTATTTGGGTTCTACTGCAACTTCATTTGTTCCCACTTTTTTTACCTAGTAGCCTCATACATGGATAGCATGCCCTCCCATCCCTTCCAATACACCCTGATTGTTATCCTCTTCTCGGATATATTTTACTCTTAGAATAAAACACTAGTTAAATACATTTTAGTGATTATTTTACAAATAAATCTCCACTTCACATATGGAGGGTCAAACTCTCATCCATAGGAATAGGGTTCAATCAACTTCTTATTCATCTCAAATGTAACCACTCTCTCATACTAGGGTGACTTAAACATAGCTCACACAAACCAAATCAAATCTAGTTGGAAGCATACCCCCTCCACTTCGAGAAGAAGATAGGTTTTTGGACATACAATCAAGAATGGGGCTCCAAGTGACCAAGTAAATCAGTCATCAAACTCTCTCATCCACTAATATATAAGGCTTTTCAATACCGCATTCTTTTGTTTGGAGAAACAGTGCCCTCCTTCAGTGACCATATAAACTAATTGAAGCAATACCCATGGTTTCATTCACCTACTTTTTTTTCTCTCCGATGAAAGTTCAAATGCATATCAACAACAATATCTTTAGTTATTAATCACACCATCTCACAAACCCTTGATGTCATCTCATTCATTATTGGAGTTTTCCCCTGCATAAAATATGTTATTCACACACCATGTCATGTTCATACATGTCTCAATAATTGGGATATATACCATCTATCTTGAGATGAATGGTGTATATCGTAGCAGATATTCCACATATTGGAAGATGTGATAAGATAGCATGGTGCATATACTTCACCGTAAAATTTCATTATGGACAACCACCTAGTAAGCATATCATTTGCCTCATGCTTCCTTAGATTTCCACACAATGGAAGTTTGCGCGCACTCAATAGTGCTGCAAGAAAAGCATTACTCGAGTCAATCAAAAGAAGAGTAACAAGGTAAATAATCTTATTTTCATGCCGCATATTTCTTACTCCCATATCCATGCAAAGTGGGAAAGGATTATTCATTTACACATTTATTAGTAGGTTGATACCATAAGAACAAAGTCCATTTTAGGCCCTCTATTTTCCAATTCTTTATTAATAATGATGTCGATATTTCTTGCTCTCATATCCATGTAAAGTGGGAATGGATTATTCATTTACACATTTGTTAGTAGGTTGATACCATAACAACAAAGCCCATTTTAAGCTCCTATTTTAAACTTCTTTATTAACAATAATAATGTTGAATGTGTACAATAATACACATTCGAAATTCAATATAAAGTTCACATCCTTATAATGTTGCATTTTTCAATGCATATATATTTAATGACTGACATACATACTTTGAGGAAGCAATACTTCTTCTATTAAAAATTGTTAAGGGCCTTGAGAACTCTGAATGTCCAACATAAAACACAAAATCCCTAAAGCATAGATTTGTAATTACAAGCATGAGTAAAACTCTTTTAGTGTTTATGATGTGAATTGAAGATTTAATTCATGACCAAAATATGATTGTAAATATTTTTATCTTTGAGTTATATATTTAGTACTCAACTAATCACTTATTAAGGTCCTACTTTAATAGTATTACTTAATATAAAATCATATTACTTAATAGTATTTGTAAAGTTTTCGATCCCTTCGGTGCCCTTTAGAGGTATTGGGGGAGCTCTTTAGAAACAACCTGCTAATTTGTTTTTCAAGAATTCGCAAGCCGCAAGTTAGGAGTTGGAAGTCGGCACCCCAACACACCACTTCAATAATTACACCTTTGACTTCCACAATCCGCAATGCAGGAGTCGGAAAGTTGGAACACCCAATTCAAAACTTCAGAGATTCACGCATCCGACTTCCGCAATCCGCAATCCAATATGCGGGAGTCGGAAAGTCGGAACCCCAAATTCTCTTCTTCGCCGTATCACACATCCAACTTTTGCAAATACGCCATCCGCGATGCGGGAATTAGAAGTCGAAACTCCAAATTCACAGCTACGGGAAAATTACACCTCTGACTTCTGCAATCCGCGATGCAGGAGTCGGAAGTCGGAAGTCCAAATTCATAGCTACGGGAAAATTACACCTCTAACTTCCGCAATCCGCAATCCGCAATGCGGGAGTCGGAAGCCGGAACTCCAAATTCACAAATACGAAAAAAATTACTCCTCTGTTGGGAATTCGGAACCATAGCGTGCAACTCTGAATAAATCACGCCTCCGACTTCCGCAATGCGGGTTCGGAAAGTCAGAAGTCGGTCATATGCTCCTGTTACTACCAACTTCTCATGCCGATATCTTTCTCATCCTAAGTCCATTTTTGGAAAACTTGGTATCGTTGGAAAGCTCTCGACGAGCCCCATGCAACTATATGATCCTCTGCCACCCTTGATAACTTTGAATTTTTCCTTCTTCCAGCCAAGGTGTTTCCCCAATGTCATCAAAACTTCTTTACCTCTCTGTAAAGAGCTCTGATCCACTCTTCCATGTCTCCTCCCATCAATCCAGACCCTCAAAGGAAACATGATCAGACAGCAAGGGGTGTCTAATTCTCCCCCAAAGCCATGACTGAACATTCTGAACCTCTTGGGCCTCAACAAAACTGAGCCCTATTCATCAATGAACAAATTCATATAAATAAAAACACATGGATGCATATGCATACTCAAATAAACACAGTTGAATGAAACATTATCCACACACATGTAAGGTAATGCATCAACATATTTATCCTAGGCATAATGATGAAACAACCTATAGGGAATTAGTCATCTTCTCATGTTATGCACAGGCTTATGCTTACAAACTTGACATAATCATTTCATTCCCATTAACATGAACAATTAAGCATTCAAAACACGGAATGAACATGTTATAAATCACAGATAAAACTTATCTTTTTATTGAAATCTCCAAGCAATTGGATATGGAATGCAACATACCAACCCAAACATAGGTCTCTTCCTAGTCTGTATTCTTTCAACACTCAGAGACCACCCCTGAGTTGAGGCTATGTATCCACTAAGGAGGAACTAACAGGCTCACTCACAGCCTTAGGCACAGTCATTCAGGGTCATCTAGCACACAGCTGGCTCTGTCAAGCAAGTGGGGAGACAGGGAATAAATTTCCTAAGACAATGAGCTCAACACAGAGCTACAAGCATATCCAATTGGCTTCAGACAGTCCAGGCACCCCCATCACCTCCACTCTTAGCCTAAGTAAGGTCCCCTTCTCTACTACACAGTCCCTCGGGTGCCCCTTCCCTCAAATCTGAACTAGGAAGGTATGGTTGGTCCCAACTTCTAAACCAAGGTTAAATGATCCCTCATTGGCTCTACCATGAAGTCTAACCCCCCACCCCACCCCACCCCACCCCACCCCCGATCTCTCTCCCACTGCAATCCGCTCTTGGATCTTCCTCAAGGTTGCGGCTGAAAAGTTTTGTCCCGCAACTGGGTTTTCAGCTATCAAATCTGGGTCTCCCAATAGATTTATGGGCATCCAACCCTCTCAATATCGCCCCACAGTTCAGGTCTATGGATTCCCCAATGGATTTCACTTCCCACGCAGATTTCTGGGCGTTTTTGGCTCTGCAAATCGTGGCTTCATTCCAAGTCGCGATTTCCAGTTCTTATCACTGTTGGGATTGCATCCTCTTTCCCAAACTGATTCTTTTTTCAATAATGGTATGGGGATGAGGGAAAACATACCCCCATGAGGTAGGCTGACTTATGGGTCAAGCAAACCGAGCCCATACCCTGCCTTACAACTTTCAGGGCTGCCCATACTCCATCACTCTCATGGACTGATTTCTGAAGTACTTCCTTACAACAGAAATAAATGACAGCAAGGAAAGTCAAAGGTGGATTCTCAAGGTGACATTTGGCAGCCTAGGGTTCAATCCCACAACCCCCTCACCTCTCCCTAGTGGAAATTTTGATTTCAAAAATGGGCATCAAAACAAAAAATGTACTATCAAAATCAACTTTTAAAGAATCAATTACATTCTAGAGGATGACATCATCTATAATAGTTGAGGTGGCATTGGTTGAGTTAAATATGTTTATTTGTCAAATTCTAAATATGAACGAAAACTCATAGTTAATCATATCAATGTTGTAAGTAAAGTACTCATAATTAAAAGAGTACTCTTAGATTACTTTTGAATATAATATAAATGTACTAAAATACTTTAAAAAAAGATACTCTTTATTCAAAATCAAAACTACAAAATTACTTTTCAATATATAACATATATCTTTAAATAATAAATTATTAATACTAAAAAATAAAATTTCTATTCAAAATCATATAAACAATTTACATTATATAATCTATCATTTTAAAACTTTATTTAAATAAATTATAATATACAGATAAATTATAATATAATGATAATTTATAATTTATAATAATTTACAATATTGATGAAGTTTTAAAACTTTATATAAAATAACGTACCATTCAACTAAAATCAAAATATGTATGGAAACGAGATTCTTATGAATACCTAATCCATGAATATATTATTTTATTTTAGTATATGATATATAATTTTAAATCTATAAATATGAGATATATGTGGAATAATTACTATTTATATAATATTTCATTTTAAATTTAAGAATATTAATATAAATGAAATAAGTTGTATGAGATACAAGATAATAATAAAAAACGAAAAATAAATTTGTAAAAGATATAAATTAAAACAAATGAAAAATAATTGTTGATTATTAAATAAATACATAAAATAAATATTTCATTATCTAAATTATAGATATGTAATATCAATATAGATATATAAGTTAATTAAGCATTTTATAAATAAAAATATATTTAAATAATATAGATATTTATGTAAATAGATTATTAGTATTTAAATAATGTTAATACTTATATAGATAAATTATTAAGTTTTAGTTTTAATAAATTTAGGTTAGATTTATATATATAGTTAGTCAACATATTTTATAAATATTGAAATATAAGTTGGATTTATATGATTATATGACTGATTTTTATTTTTAATGAATATAAGTTAAATTTATATAATTAATATATATTTTAAAATAAATAACAATTTATTCATGTAAATTTAGTTTATGTTTAAAATTCAAAATTGAAAATTATAAATGTTATTATAATCATATTTTGAATATTGAATAAATTATATTTTAAAATTCAAAATAATATGCTTTATTTTATTTGATGAGTACATTATTTTTACTTTATGAATACATTACTTTTTACTTTTTACTTTATGGGTACATTACTTTTTACTTTATAAGTACATTCATCATATTATATTCAAAAGCAATTTGTGTATTCAAGAGTAATATTTTTAATCACATCAAAGAATGATTTTTATTTTATTTTATTTTAGATATCTTTTCAATTTAACTTAATCATAGTTACATTGATTGTAGTGTAAAATGTGAGTTGTGAATATATCTCCCCTGCAAAATGTCTAACTTGCAATATTTAATTATATCTCTTAGGAGGCTCATTTTAGACCTCAAAATTCCCCTAATGAGATACACATAGCCCCCTCATTTACTTGCATCCATAGCCAACCCTTTGGTATTTTATTTATATTACAATTATTTTCATGTTTTTACACTTTCCACGGCTTACTAACACATGGGTAGCACAATTTGAAATACCAGAGTAAGCATTCACTAGCGAGGCCTTGGCCTTGAGCTCCACGCTAGGAATCATGCATCACATATATACAATGTTTACATTAAAAGCCAATATATCCTAAGGGTCAAAATGGGGGTATTACAATCCCCCCCTCTTAAAATAACATCGTCCTCAGTGTTCCAAAACTTATGAATACTTACACAGTTTACACATCAAAATTCACAAAATGTGGCAGGTCTGTCATACATTTCATATTTTACTCTGGGTTTTCAAGACCAAGTCCCTTGGCTTCTATAAGCTGCTCCTGCTGGCTTTGACCTTCCAGCTCCACATGTGTACATTGCTCCACAACGATCCCTTCCTTTTCCTTTACCTTCCAGCTAATCCACAAGTCTGGAAACTTTATGGATACAATCTTCTTACTGTCCTTTGTTGGGTAGTTACGGAGGTGATGATTTCCTCCACATTTCCAACATTTCAGTGGCTGCTTTCGTTTCTTGAGCATTTCCTCAATATTTTCTTGGGTCTTGGCAATTGTTTGAAGAAGACTTTCAGCCAAATCAAATAGGTTTTGTTATGTTGCCATGGTCAATGTGCACAGCTTCCCACACTTTGCTTACTAACAACACTTTCCTTGTAATAGCTGCAACCAATTGATTTAATTTTCACATGTGGAATTCATCATTGCAAATCTTGTTAGGCCAAGCATAACATACGCATTGAGGTCAGTCAATTACTTGCCCAATTGACATGGAAGGTTCATGCTTTATCCATGATACTTCCACACATTTCATGCTTGTCCAGCATACAAATGAACTCACTCATGTTCATCCTTTCATAAGGAATTAACCAATTTAGCATTTACAATGTATTTCAAGCAATATAAACACAATCAACTTTCAGCCATAACATGCATTCAACAATTTTCTGTCTCTAAAATGCATCAATCAAAAAGGAAAGAGAAGAGTAATCTGTTTCCCCCTCTTAATCTTGTTCCAATCCGGAGCCCCACCACAACTGTGGTTCCATGCTCCTTGGTCTCTTTCACTTCAAATGTGAATGCTTGACTCGCATTTTCCTTGTTTTGGCGATGACACTTGGTGTCTAAGGTCTTTCCAAGGCTTCTCAACCAGGGAACCCATCCCCATGGTTTGCCTACAAAACCTTTGGCTACTAGGACCCCCACAAGTCCACTAGCACCATTTTCCATTGCTACTCATACTGAGCTTTCTAGGACATTCACATGTCCAAATGCATCCTTAGGATGCCTTCAAGGTTCTTGCTTCCTGCAATTACCTAGGTTTCAACAAAGAAACAACAATGTATCAGCTTGGTTGTTATAAGACTTGTACATGAAATTTTTCATTATTCGGAATAAGAAATAGAAGATAATTAAATACTTATCTGTATTGGACGTCTTCACGTTATTCCGCAGGATCCTTCTTTGCTTTACAAGTCTTGGATCACCTGTGGATACAATAACAAATGTTTGTCTAGCACGCAGGCTGCTCAACAACATTTAATGCCCAACTAGTGAACCGACTGGATTTACCAAGCATTTAACGAATGTTTGGCCAACACGCAGGCTGCTCCACAACATTATATGCTCAACCAGTGCACCGACTGGATTTACCAAGCATTTATGGTGCCAAACCAGTCCCATACCTGGTTTTCCCTCTCCATTGTCAAGCCAGCTCTTTCATCTAGGTCAATAGGCTAATGGAAGGAAACTGCACCATAACCATTTCCAAATCAAGGGCTCTACTATGGAGCCATAGGCATCTCAATGGGTTCCATCCAGTCTCGGCACATCCACCTCACCTCCACTCACAGCTCGAGTAAAGTCCCCTTCTCTTCTGCACAGTCCCTCGAGAGCCCCTTCCCTCAGCGTTGTCCTGGGTAGGTGTAGGAGGTCCTCACTGCTGAACCAATAGAGATTTTATGTCTTTACAAATATCGCCACATTCCAGTCATAATGCCCAACTAGAATACTGACTGGATTTATTAGGCAATGGAACAACCACACACACACATAAGGATGGTATCCCTTCTTCACTTTGCTTCTTTAGTCTACATCACCAATTGCATGTGTAATACCTGACAACACAAGATGGGTATGCAAGCTCATCAGTATCGCTGATATAAACTTGTAAACACATTTCATAAAAAATCGCTCTCTAATATTGAAACACCAGGAATGCGTCCATTCCCTTAGGGTGTAGTCAATATTGACAACCATAACACAACACAACACCCGAGAGGTGTGCACTCCTCTCCGATGTGATCCATGTAGGTCATAATCACAACTCAAGCAGTCTAAAATAAAAACATGCTCTACATATTAATTCCAATAATTAGAAATGCATATTTTCAACAAGGGTTACAAAATACTTATTTGTTTTGCAAATGTATTTTCTCTTCCTTTTGCGAAGAATGGGGCTCCCTTCTCTGAGTTAATGATCCCTTGGGATCCCTTCACTGACCTAACAGTACCTCGGGTTTGTTGCCCCAATCCCTTTCACGTTTCATAAACAATACATGCCTTATTGGCATAATTTTACCATCTCACCCACGTTGTTTACCAACATGCAGTTCATATGAGACATTATCAAAATTTACAATGTTTTTTCACCCGAAGCCCATTTTCAAAGCATGGGATCCTTCCCATGGAGTTTGGCTTCTGCAGGCCATAGCACATGGTCTTCCTACAATGTGTCTTCCTGATACACTTCTCAAATATCCAAACAGTCAGCTGTTGAATATTGTAACTTCAAAGAATATTATATTTGTACTTTATTATTCCGGAGATGATTCATTCCTCCGAGGCAACCCTATCATGTATCCGGAGATGTTTATTCCTCCAGGAGTTTATATTAACTAGGGTTATTAGACCCACCATGTGTGGGTCGGCCCTGCAGTTATATTTTAGGGGTTATTAGACTTCTTCAGGTGAGGTCGGCCCCATTAGGTCTTTTAGTCAGTTGGGAGTCAAGTATAAATAGAGGAGGTGAACTCCTCTTTAGATCACTCACTCACTTGTGGAAGAGTGCGCACTATTCTGGGAGATCTGCTAAGGAGTCAAGGAGAAGGAGCACATCTTGTATTTTGGTTGATCATCTTATTGAGGAAAGCTTTGCTGGGTTTTCTACCCCATGAGGGTTTCCCAGGGTATATTGTGTGTCTATCTTGTGATTGTGTTTCTTTCAGAGATCTTGTTTGTCTATTTGGTTTAAACTTAACATGGTATCAGAGCTAGACTGAATAGGACATCTTTCACAAGGTAAGAATACCTCTTTCTCTCTCTTTGGTGAAGTTAGGGTTTTCAGCCCAAAGTTGGTATTATTGATTTTTGGTTGCATGGCTGGATAGCTCTCATCAATACCTTTCTTTTGAGCTATAGATCGAACTTTTTGATTGGGTAGAACTTCGGGAAATCCAAACCCTAATTCTACCAAAAGTGCGATACGTCAGATTTTGGTTTCAGAAAAAAGTTGTAATTTTTGATTTCTGATTACATGGCTGGATAGCCCTTCTCAAGAGCATTCTTTTGAGCTATAGATCTAACTTTTTGGTTGGATAGAACTCCGGGAAAGTCAAACCCTAATTCTACCAAAAGTGCGATAAAATTCTGTTCCAGATTCCGGAAAAGTGAAAAGTAACTTCCCAGGTAAGTCTACTCTGTCTCTTGGACTCCCCCAAGAGAAGATGGCTCCAAATACTAAGCTTGAAGACAAGCTAGAAGGCATAGAGAATTTCCGGGCATGGAAATACAGAATTGGTCTCATTCTTGAGGAGAATGATCTTGCTCATTATATCAAGGAGGAAGTTGCAGAACCAGAAGAAGATGAAGCCAAAGAAAAACACAGGAAGGATCTGATTAGGGAAAAGAGAATCATAGCTGATTCCATTAAAGACCACTTGATTCCCCAAGTGTCTTCCAAGAAGACTCCAAAGGAAATGTATGATGCCCTAGGAAGAATGTATGAAGGAAAGAACATCAACAGAAAGATGAATCTAAGGACTCAATTGAAAAGTACCAAGATGCACAAAGGAGAATCCATTCAAGACTACTTCTCAAGAGTCTCTCTAATCAAAGAACAACTAGATGCCATTGGTGATACTCTTGATGAAGATGAACTTGTGATGACAGCTCTAAATGGTCTCACTAGACCTTGGGAGTCATTCATTCAAACTATGTGTGCCAGAAAAGAAAGTATGAAGTTTGATGTAGTATGGGAAGATTGTGTTCAAGAGGAGGCTAGGGTTGCCAACAGAGAAGCACTTCTCAAAGAGGATGACCAATCTTTGGCCACCCACACCAAAAGAGGAAAGAGAGGCTACTTCAAGAAAGTGAACCACAAAAGGCCTCAACCCTCTCATAGATTCAAAAAGAAAGGGGGAGACATCTCCACAGTCCAATGCTTCAATTGTCTCAAGCTAGGACAATATGCCAGAGACTGTACCTTACCAGAGAAGAAGAAGAAAAGGTTTGTTCACAAAAGACATCATGCTCATATGGCAGAAGATGACAGTGAAGAAGAAGAAGAAGAAGAAGAAGAAGAAGTGGAGGAAAGGCCTCAAAAGAAAAGATCTAAAGCAAAGAAAGAAGAACCAGAAGAATATGTACTATTCTCTGCTCTCTCTGGATCTGTGTCTCCTGGTGAAGGCACTTGGCTCATTGACAGTGGTGCTTCAAAGCACATGACAGGTCATAAGGAAACTCTCTCCAAGATTGAAGAGAAGTCTTCACCCCAGAAGGTATCTCTAGGAGATGATTATCAATATCCCATCAAGGGAATTGGTGAAGCAAGCTATAAGCTTGATTCAGGAACACCTTTGAAGATGAAAGAAATTTTATATGTCCCAGGTTTAAAGAAGAATCTACTTTCTATCTCAGCACTAGACAAGAAAGGCTTTAGAGTAGCCTTCATAGATGGACAAGTGCTCATGTGGTCCAAAGGAAAATCAATCAAAGATGCAATTGTCATTGGTGAAGAAGAAGGAGGACTCTATAAACTCAAGGGTCATCCAGAATCTGCCCTTGCTCATGAAGTTTCCAATCCCAGTGAACTATGGCACAGAAGACTAGCTCACATCAACTATAAAGCTTTACCCTATGTGAGTAAGATGGTCATAGGATTGCCAAACTTGAAGGTTGATCATGATGGCTCATGCAAAGGATGTAAGAAAGGGAAGAATATCAAGAATCCCTTTCCGAAAAGTGAAACAAAGACTAAGAGTTCTCTAGAGCTAATACACTCAGATGTATGTGGACCTATGCCTACCACATCTCTAAGTGGGTTTGAATACTATCTCTCCTTCATTGATGACTATTCAAGAAAAACTTGGATATACTTCCTAAAGGGTAAGAATGAAGTCTTTGGAAAATTCAAAGAGTTCAAGGCTCTAATAGAAAACCTCTCAGACAAGAAAATCAAGATTCTCAGAACAGATAATGGTGGAGAATATACTTCAAAGGAATTTAAAGAGTTCTGTAAAGAAGCTGGAATCAAAAGGGAACTAACCACTCCTTACAATCCCCAACAAAATGGGGTAGCTGAGAGGAAAAATAGAACCATCATGGAAGCTGTAAAGACTATGATACATGATCAAGACCTTCCCGTGTATCTATGGGCTGAAGCAGCCAAGACAGCAGTATATGTTCAAAATAGACTATCTCATAGTGCTCTTGACTTCAAAACTCCAGAAGAAGTCTTTACAGGAAAGAAGCCTGAGGTGAGTCATCTCAAAATATTTGGGTGTCCTGTGTACATCCACATTCCAAAAGAAAAGAGATCCAAATTGGATCCCTCAGGAAAGAAGGGAATGTTTGTTGGTTATTGTGAAACTTCCAAAGCCTTCAGAATCTACATACCAGGTTTCCATCATATAGAAATAAGTAGAGATGTTACCTTCGATGAGGAAGCAGCCCTCAAGAAATCTAGAAAGTGTCAACTTGAAGAAGTTTATGAAGAAGATACATCTCCCAGAATCTCAGAGACTGTTCACATCCCTGAAGAGGACATACCAGAGGATCATGACATGCTGGAACCACAAGAACCTCCTGTTGCAGAATTGTCTAGGAAAAGAAGACCAGCATGGGCTAGAGATATTATTCAAGGAGCAGAAAGATATGGTGCTCCTGAAGGCTCCACTAGAGAAAGGAAGAAACCAAAGCTAGTATCCAACTATATGGCCCTAATGTGTGATCTTGTGGATCAACTACCTACCAGCTATGAAGAGGCAGCTCAAAAGAAAGAATGGGTAGAAGCAATGACTGAAGAATATCAGTCAATAATGAAAAATGATGTTTGGGATATAGTTCCCAAACCAAAAGACAAAAGTGTGGTTTCTTCCAAATGGATCTTTAAAATAAAACATGCTGCGGATGGAAGTATTGAAAAATACAAAGCAAGATTTGTAGCCAGAGGTTTCTCTCAGAAGGAGGGAATTGACTATGAAGAAACATTTGCACCAGTTGCTAGGTATACTTCAATTAGAACTATCATGGCTCTTGCATCCATGATGAAGTGGAAACTACACCAAATGGATGTTAAGACAGCTTTTCTGAATGGTGTAATTGAAGAAGAAGTATACATAGAGCAACCACAAGGGTTTGAAGTAAATGACGGAAGGACTCATGTATGCAAACTGAAAAAGGCATTATATGGGTTGAAACAAGCTCCCAGAGCTTGGTACGGAAGAATTGACAATTTCTTAACTAGCATGGGCTTTACCAAAAGTAAAGCTGACCCAAACCTTTATCTCAAGGTGATGGATGATGAACCAGTTATACTTTTATTATATGTAGATGATCTATTTCTAACTGGAAATGAGAAACAAATCATTGAAAGCAAGAAGAAGCTTTCTTCAGAATTCGAGATGAAAGATCTCGGATTGATGCACTACTTCTTAGGCTTAGAAGTGTGGCAAGAACCAAGAGGAATATTTCTGAATCAAGGTAAGTATACTGTGGAAATTCTGAAAAGATTTGATATGTTGGAGTGTAAACCCATGGCCACTCCCATGGACTCCAACTTAAAGATTTTGGTTAATGACTCATCAGAATTAGTGGACCTAACTTTATATAGACAGATCATTGGGTCACTAATGTACTTAACAAATACTAGGCCAGATATATGCTTTGCTATAAATACCCTAAGTCAGTATCTAGTAGAACCCAGAAAGGTTCATCTAATAGCTGCAAAGCATGTAATGAGGTACTTAAAAGGTACATTAGATTTTGGTCTACTCTATGATGGAAGTCATGAACTCAAGTTGCATGGTTACTCAGACTCTGATTGGGCAGGCAGTGTCTCAAACAGAAAAAGTACTTCAGGTGGATGTTATAGCCTTGGATCTGCCATGATCTCTTGGTTCAGCAAGAAACAATCCAGTGTGGCCCTCAGCTCTGCTGAGGCATAATACATAGCTGCTTGCTCTGCCAGCTGTGAAGCTGTATGGCTTCGGAAACTGTTATCTGGAGTGTTTGACTTAGAAATGGATCCCACTATGATTATGTGTGATAATCAAAGCTGCATCAAGATGACAGAAAATCCTGTGTTCCATGATAAGTCAAAACACATAGAGATACGATACTTCTATATTCGAGATATGGTGCAGAAAGGAGCTATCAAGCTTGAGTACGTGAGCACTGAAGATCAAATTGCTGATATCCTGACCAAACCACTGTCTCGTGTGAAATTTGAATACTTTCGAGACAAGCTTGGTGTAGTTCAAAAGGACTCTCCTAGAAAGGGGGAGTAGCATGATTCCTGATGGCAAGCAAGTCTCATCAATAATGAGACTTCACCTAGTCACTTAGAAATAGTTAGATTTAGGACTATTTTATTTCTATTTAGTTTTACGTATACATGATTTTGATGTTAGATGTATTAGTGAGAATACATGCTAGATGTATACATGCTTTTGATGTTAGATGTATACATGATTTTGATGATAGATGTATTAGTGAGAATACATGCTAGATGTATACATGCTTTTGATGCTAGATGTATACATGCTTTTGATGTTAGATGTATACATGATCTTGATGATAGATGTATTAGTGAGAATACATGCTAGATGTATACATGCTTTTGATGTTAGACGTATACATGATTTGATGATAGATGTATTAGTGAGAATACATGCTTTTGATGACAGATGTATACATGCTTTTAGATGTATTAGTAAGAATACATGCTTTTGATGTATGATGTATACATGCTGTTGATGCTAGATATTGATTATGTACTTGTATTGATGAGAATACAGTTGAGGGGATTGGATCATCCCTGGACTTTCAGTCCTAAAGAGAGCCGTAGACGTGAGGTCCCAGAATAGAACCGTAGACTGGCTCTCCGATAATGAAGTCCTGAATGAACAGGCAGGGGATTGTATCGTCCCCGGACTGAGGTCCCAGAATAGAACCGTAGACTGGGTCTCCGATAATGAAGTCCTGAATGAACAGGCAGGGGATTGTATCGTCCCCGGACTGAGGTCCCAGAATAGAACCGTAGACTGGGTCTCCGATAATGAAGTCCTGAATGAACAGGTAGGGGATTGTATCGTCCCCGGACTGAGGTCCCATAATAGAACCGTAGACTGGGTCTTCGAAAAAATGAAGTCCTGAATGAACAGGCAGGGGATTGCATCGTCCCCGGACTGAGGTCCCAGAATTGATCCGTAGACTGAAGTCTCCGAGAACTGAAGATTGGATTGTATCATCCATGGACCTATGTCCTAAAAGGAGCAGGATTGATCATCCTAGGAATATGATCGTGTGATGACGATGCTGATGACGATGCTGATGATCGTATGATGACGATGCTGACGATTGTGTGATGATGATGCTGATGACGATGCTGATGATCGTATGATGACGATGCTGATGATCGTGTGATGACGATGCTGATGACGATGCTGATGATCGTATGATGACGATGTTGATGATCGTATGATGACGATGCTGATGACGATGCTGATGATCGTATGATGACGATGCTGATGATCATGTGATGACGATGCTGATGATCGTATGATGACGATGCTGATGATCGTGTGATGACGATGCTGATGACGATGCCGATGATCGTAGTGATATCGACACTATTTGACATTGACGTTCCAGTAACTAGTTGAGTTACTGATGAAGATGAATTGAAGAAAGCTTCCGATGATTTATAGATGTATCATGTATGATGACTCCTTGCTCTTACAGATGTTGTTATAATATCCTTCTCGTTAAGGGGGAGTGTTGAATATTGTAACTTCAAAGAATATTATATTTGTACTTTATTATTCCGGAGATGATTCATTCCTCCGAGGCAACCCTATCATGTATCCGGAGATGTTTATTCCTCCAGGAGTTTATATTAACTAGGGTTATTAGACCCACCATGTGTGGGTCGGCCCTGCAGTTATATTTTAGGGGTTATTAGACTTCTTCAGGTGAGGTCGGCCCCATTAGGTCTTTTAGTCAGTTGGGAGTCAAGTATAAATAGAGGAGGTGAACTCCTCTTTAGATCACTCACTCACTTGTGGAAGAGTGCGCACTAGTCTGGGAGATCTGCTAAGGAGTCAAGGAGAAGGAGCACATCTTGTATTTTGGTTGATCATCTTATTGAGGAAAGCTTTGCTGGGTTTTCTACCCCATGAGGGTTTCCCAGGGTATATTGTGTGTCTATCTTGTGATTGTGTTTCTTTCAGAGATCTTGTTTGTCTATTTGGTTTAAACTTAACATCAGCAACATTAGCAATTAAATTCAAATCTAATTTCCATAACCAGTCAATGGCATTAATAATCAAATTCAAATATGAATTTACAATTCTGTATCCTACATAAATTTGATTTATTTAACCATGAGGCCATCCTCATATTGTTTGGCTCTTATAAGTGGTAGAACTCTGTTCATTATGGTTTTACACTCGCTACCATAACATGAACATCCACCTACAATACATCCACCTGACACAATTCTAGAGAAGCCAAACAACCATTAGTAATTATTAGCAAAATTTCAAACCTGAAATTTACAAATTTGTTTCATATAGAAATCATATCATTTCATGCAACTCTTTCCTTCCAACAGAGCATCCTGGTAGCCCATCAAACATGACTATCTTCTTCATGCAATCATTCTCCTGCATCCATGGCAGTTCATGAAATGATCTTAGAATTAACAATAATTCATCATTTCATCTATTATCTAATTATAATGAAATGTATACCATAACCATGCATTCACACAATGCATCTCAACATGTGCACCCACACATATGCATGCACATTCAAAACCTTTACATAATCTTTTAATGTGCATTCACTCAATGCAACCTCACATTGATTCATGAATACCATAATGTCATGTCATGCATTCCACCATGATGTTTTGGAAAGTATGACCATTTCCTCAACAAATCACCCAACCATCTCCCCAATCACTTGGTTAACTTATCTGGGTGCCTTCCTTATCTACCCGAACAACACCTCAGGAGTTTTCTCACTCCTTGGTTGTTGGAAAAGAGGTTTCATCCCAAATTAACACCAATAGGGAGTTCATGGGATACTTGTGTAGCACTATAGCGTTATCATTCCAACCACATTATGTCATTAACCATGACTGTCTCATATGGCATGCACTACCACAACAGGACTATAAGTCCTCACTTGCTTTGGTTATTAAACCCATAGCCAGCACATACAAATGGCATGATATATTTTCATATGAATGCATTTACAATTCAAAACATCTAGATGGTATAAGGATCATTTCCCTTACTACCACATACCTCACCATACCTGGTGGAATAATGTTTGCTTAAATGCACTCATCATCACATACATACCAATTTACGATTATTAAATATGGCTCAAGGGATTCTTAGTCAATCCCCTTTTTGTATGTAATCATAAATAAACTATTACCTGCATGGATCGCACTAGCATCTTTGATGTTACCTGATCATTTGGTCTCCTGAAAAGGATTACACCATCCTTCCACCAACCTCGTGATCATAGATTTGTTGCACCAACCTTTCTTCATAAGTTTGTTGGTCACATGCAACAACATCATCAACATCTTTAGCCATGCTTCTGTTGTCTTTGGTTCTACAACCAATACCAACACCAATAGTGATTATCAACCACAATAATTATCTTAAGTGGCTCACTGCATATGTAAAAATTTACTAGCTTTACCAACATGTAATATCATATACATGCACAAGCATCTTCTCATGTATTATGCAATGTCTAGCAATATGCCCACTAGTGCACATTCACTTTATCCTTCTAATCTCTTGCATTTTCATCATTCCAATGCCATAAATTTTTGTATATAAAGCTCATAAAATATAAATACAATAGCAAGGCAGGGGTTGGGGAATTCTCCATTTCCAATCCCTCATCATAGCATGGAATTCCTCTTCCACATCATAGTTGATCCAATTTCATGGCCTCTCTAGCAAGCACACAAGGAATCATTAGCTATGATTTTCTCACCAAGCAACAATTCAATACACATACTCATGTTTAACATTCTTACTTGCTAATTTCCAAGCATGCAATACTTATGCTATAAACAGAAATAGTTTAAGGTGAGAAATTTCCTTCTTTATCAACATTTCCCTTTGGAGATTATACTCCAATTCTAAGCTACAACCATCTTGTCGGCCCTATGTGGTTTTCCCTGATCACTGCAATAGCTCCCATTGCACTATGTTCACATGCGTTGTTGCTCACATTGCTTTTAGAGGTTATAGTCAAGTCCAACTTGGCTTTCCTTGGACTTCCCTGCACTTATGAACACTGCAATTTGTTCAATATTGATGCCAGGTAAAGGGGTAGATGTCTAGTTGGATCTGAATCGTCCTTTATGTGTTTATTAGACAGTCCTTGTTGGCTGTCGAGTCTCACTCACTCAAGGCATATTCCAAAGGTAATAATATTTTTTCAGTGGAATTTCACATCCACTCGTTTTGTTAACCTCTCGCCACTTACACGAGAGAAATGAAGTAAGATATGTTGATCCCTCTCGGTCTTGATCTCCACCTTACGATCTTTGTTCGTTCCACAACTCTAACAAACCTGTAAGCTCTTAGTTTAGCCCAAGCATCCCTAGTGCTGCAATATTGGGCTCTAGTACCACCTGTAACATCCCCAGTCCCCTTGGGGTCCTTTTGTAACACACCCAAATAACTAAGTTAGTAATTTGGAGAATTTCAAAATAGTTTCATATCCCTAATGATCTCTACAATAAAATTCATTTGTGGAAGGATCAAAATTCCGACATACTTCCATATATAAAATGACGATTGGTTAAATCGAAAAATTCATCATGCATAAACATTTATTTTCATCTTTCCTTCAATCAATACTTTTGCAAACCTTGCTTACATATGCAAGCTTCTTTATTGATATTCAACATCAATTTAACTATCGTTTTAAGAAATATCTATACAACTTCTTTTGTCGCACTTGGGACAATTTCATTTGCAACCGTACACTTTGTTTAATAATAGAATATTGCTTCAACACGCTAATAACTACATAAGTCCACAATTCATCTAACATATTAGTTCATACCCAAGCATTACCATCTTTACCTTGAAACATACTCATGAAATTCTTACCCCGTAGTAGTAAATTTAAATATGCCTGAATTCAAACAATAAATACGTCTATGTGGTTATTACATGAACAACATGAATAACAGGAATTATCTTTTACCCAAGAAACATTCGACAAAAAGTACACATATTCATAAGCAACAAAGCCATTAATATAACACACATGAAAGAGACCATATACGTGGTTCACCCAAATCTATGGGCTGCATCCACAAAGAACTGTCACATCATATATTATTTATCAAAAATAAAGGGGTTACATTCTGCAACACAGATGTTTCCATATTTTATTTCCACCTTCTCATATCCTCTCTCATCGAGAGCATTTTTAAGACATTTCAATACAACTATCAAAACTATGACAGGGATCTATCTCTGGCAAATAATAATTGGCAGATTTCTTCTCCAGGCATTCAATACTAACATTAATGCAATTACAGAGAATCTACCTATGGTTTATTATCTAGGTAAATACTGGCATACAAGCGTAAAATACAGAATACACAAAAGCAGAGTCCAACGTCCAAACCATATGCAAGGTTATATATAACTATATATATACAAAATGCATACACAAGCAGAGTACAACATCCAAATAATATACAGAGATGTATCCTCTTTATGGCAATATTATTCATGTTCAAGCAGTAAGATACGCTACAGGAATTCTCTGAAATAAGAGTTATAAAATGCATACACTAGCAGAGTACAACATCGAAATAATATGCAAAGATGTATCCTCTTTATGGAAATATTATTCATGTTCAAGTAGTGAGATTGCATATGTAAGTAAATACCAAAAAATCTCAGTTAGAATGTAAATGCAGATATGCTAATTACTAGATAGTGGGTCTTTGTTGGTGATGAAGACTCTTGGCATCCTTTGTCGAAACTAGGATGTCGAAGACATCCATAGGAGTTTCTTCGTTTTTCATAATAGCTTGTAACAATAATCACTTAGTGCCAAGCTTTAGGTCTTAGGAAACACTTACTGCCCTTCGGCAGATAAGGCTTACTTCGACATCCCTCTCAATGACTAACCGATAACCCAAAAACAACTTAGTAACCTTCAGTGAACATCACTATTCACTTAAGTGTTTGCGACAATAAGATACATGTGTCATCAACCATCAAGTACAATTACATTTGTATTCAAAATAGCAGGGGTGTAAAAGAGGGATATTACATCCTCATCCCCTTAACAATAACACCATCCTCGGTGTTCATGCTTTCCAACCATTTTTTTCCCACTCTTGGGTTCCTTTGCACGTCATTCATTTGTCATATTTTGCTTGACTTGTTATAAACTTCGATCTTTCATGGTTTTCACAAGCTCATAACCTGTGCTTTTCACAAACAACACGAGTTGTTTTCTATCATCTTATCATAAAATACATACATACATATGATTTTTCCAAAATCAATTAGAATATGAGAAATCATTTTCCCTTGCAACATCATGTTGCGGCCTTTTCATGGAAATCCTTTTAGAGTTTGATCTTTTTACTAAGATATTCTTTGTAATTTCCTGCCCCTACATCTCTGTTAGTCATACATTATATACATAAAAATCATGATATGAGAGAATATTTGTTTTTCAATTTCTTGTCATGAAACATCTTTCCAAGTACCTCTTCTTGCTTTTCCTTGAAAGAGTGAGTTGTGCATGATCCTAACACATGCATACTCTAACATAAATATGCAAAATATTGCGTAAAACAAGTTCAAAACATAAGTATATGTGCATACCTCGTGCATAGCATATACATAGTAGGAAAACATTTCCTGGTGCGCCATGTCACACTGAATAAAACTTTTTATTCTGCTCCAGAGCCTCCGGCTCAATATCAACAATAAAGTATTCCATGTGATCCAATCACTTACAAAAGTTTTCCATGTGCGTTCTTTTTCCCCTCAAGCCTTCTCGCTTGAGTCCAGGAAAAAAAAAATTCCCCTCAAGCCTTCTCACTTGAGTCCAGGAAAATTCCAAGCCTTCTCGACGTGCACCAAGCACAAGATTAGTACTCAACACCTTCTCGGTGTCATGCCCCTCAGGGTGTGCATCACGCACTGGACGATACCCAACACTCACCTAGTGCTCCTGAGTTACAGAGTGATCCAGGAACTTTTACGTCACTAAAAAAACATGGAACCACCTCTAATAGCTCTTCAGGATATTGCAGTGCTCCTGCATTAACACATCTTGTGTTCTATACCCAACTTTAGGTGTTCCTTTCTGGCCCAGGTCTGTGCTCCAGACTTGGCCTTCTCTTCTTCATTCTTCTTGCTTAGATTTATTTTAATTTAAGTTAACTTTATTTTAAGTTAGCTTTATTTTAATTTGCAGGGCGCCTCCCTCCCCCTCCTGCTTATGTTAGGGTGAGGTTTTGTTTAATAAAATTATGTGTAGAGTTATCTTTTAATTTCTCTTGATACTCTCAAGATTTCCACTTCTCTGGTCATATTGTCTCATGTTCATGCAACAATGTCTCATAACATTGCATTAGTGAACTCTTGGTTCTCATTGTGGCTCTAATGCCATTATCATGGCCAACCGGCTTTACCAACACAAGATTTAAGTTGAGCCTACTGCACATGACAATTTAAGTTTGACAACCATATAGAGACATTCACTTATAGTGATTTTTGCGAAATCCTTTTTTGGTTTAGCGATCCACTTGTCGTTCATTAGCTTTGGTTCTTAATTGCCAATCCCTTACTTCGTGCGATCAATTTCTCGCACACATTAACCAAATATGTATATAGATAAAACCTCATGGAGGTCAAGTGTCAATCACAAAAACATATTCATAATATTTTTGTATCACATAACACCTTACATAATCATAATATCATCGCTTTGATATGCAGTACATTCACCTATTTACTTATTAATATATTTATGCCCGAGTTTCTGATCTTTTATTCACATAAAGTATCATGCACACTTGTGCAATTTTTATTAGTTGTAAACTTTAGCCAGCTAACTTTTAAACTTATGAAAATGTATGCATTTCATATCAACCAAGATATTGATTTTACTCATCCTTATCTATCATGATTTTCATACCATATGATGGATCATAACCATTCCTTTACATCTTCACATTTTCAATGATGTCTTAACTACTTATTTGAGAATAAGCATAATATAGAAATTTTTGACATTTACTATATCTAAACAGTAATGTTAAACTCAATGCATAATCTTCATGCATTAAATATTTCAATCACATAATCTCCATGCCATCAATGGAATCAATATGCACATTTAAACATATGCATTAATCATAAACTTTTCGTCAATTTCAAATTTATGATTAACATGGTTATACCTAGACCTTAATCTTTTCCAATTTGTGGGCATAAGGCTAGGTTGTCCCACCATGTCAAAGATAACTAGCAGATTCAATCTCGCAATCTACTTATCATTTATGCAATCTAAAATATCATATGCATATATTTACTTTCATGCACCAATGTGCATTGCAGTCACATACTATTATATCATAATTCATTTATTTCCGTTTGCATGCTTTCTTAGTACTAAAAGGGTTTGACTCATCCATGCATGGAAAATGTCATCAACGTAAATTTTTCTAGGCATGCCTATGTGCCTCACAATTACATCCCACTATCCCTGTAGGTGTATTTAATCTCAAAATGCATATCTTTAAACATTAGCATTATAAAACCAATAATGCGAACCTCTCTTGTCATTGTTGCAGTCACATACTATTATATCATAATTCATTTATTTCCGTTTGCATGCTTTCTGAGTACTAAAAGGGTTTGACTCATCCATGCATGGAAAATGTCATCAACGTAAATTTTTCTAGGCATGCCTATGTGCCTCACAATTACATCCCACTATCCTTATAGGTGTATTTAATCTCAAAATGCATATCTTTAAACATTAGCATTATAAAACCAATAATGCGTACCTCTCTTGTCGTTGTCTCAACTTATTAATTCAACACCTTTATGTAGATAAACATATTAGTACCTCTTTAGCTCAATATGCTAATTACTAAAAACAACGACATTCTTCCACTATTTCCTTTTCATCATGTTCTTTGTGATATAAAAATAATAAGAGAACAAAACATGTTCAATATTTTCAAAGTACTTCCTTTCTAGTAAGTATCAAAATCATATTTTAGTCCTTATGATACTTAAAAAGGCAACTAACCTTTTAGAAACCAGAAATATTTTTAGTTATGGATCATTAACTCCCTTTAGTATTGTAATGACTAAACAATACACTCTTAGTTTTCATAATCCATGCCACCATGTATTCTTGTAGGATAATTCAGTTCACATGTTTTTCTTCATGACATTTAGAGAATTAACTAAATTGCATAACTAGCATTGTAAGATTAGTTTTGATTGATTCAAGTTTGTGTATCATAAATTTCATAGTCACACTTTCTTAAGTACTTGACAATTTATCACACACGTCTCTCATTCATCATCTAATATACACAAACTTATGATCATGCATGCAATCAACCATATCCAACTTACATGTTTCTTCTATTGATCATAACGTTAATCTTTATCTTCATTGATCAATAAAATATTATAATATGAAGCATAAAATCATACATTCTACAACATGCATGTCATTAAGATAAGCAATTATGAAAACAATTTGCATTCACAATAAGTTTTCACCATAAGAGTGTAACTTACCATCACGTAAGCGAGTCCATAGGTCGCACAGTGTTCCAACCACAGCTCTGATACCATTTGTAACACACCCAAATAACTGAGTTAGTAATTTGGAGAATTTCAAAATAGTTTCATATCCCTAATGATCTCTACAATAAAATTCATTTGTGAAAGGATCAAAATTCCGACATACTTCCATATATAAAATGACGTTTGGTTAAATCGAAAAATTCATCATGCATAAACATTTATTTTCATCTTTCCTTCAATCAATACTTTTGCAAACCTTGCTTACATATGCAAGCTTCTTTATCGATATTCAACATCAACTTAACTATCGTTTTAAGAAATATCTATACAACTTCTTTTGTCGCACTTGGGACAATTTCATTTGCAACCGTACACTTTGTTTAATAATAGTATATTGCTTCAACACACCGATAACTACATAAGTCCACAATTCATCTAACATATTAGTTCATATTCAAGCATTACCATCTTTACCTTGAAACATACTCATGAAATTCTTACCCCATAGTAGTAAATTTAAATATGCCTGAATTCAAACAATAAATACGTCTATGTGGTTATTACATGAACAGCATGAATAACAGGAATTATCTTTTACCCAAGGAACATTCGACAAAAAGTACACTTGTTCATGAGAAACAAAGCCATTAATATAACACACATGAAAGAGACCATATACGTGGTTCACCCAAATCTATGGGTTGCGTCCACAAAGAACTGTCACATCATATATTATTTATCAAAAATAAAGGGGTTACATTCTCCAACACAGATGTTGCCATATTTTCTTTCCACCTTCTCATAGCCTCTCTCATCGAGAGCATTTTTAAGACATTTCAATACAACTATCAAAACTATGACAGGGATCTATCTCTGGCAAATAATAATTGGTAGAGTTCTTCTCTAGGCATTCAATACTAACATTAATGCAATTACAGAGAATCTACCTCTAGTTTATGATCTAGGTAAATAGTGGCATACAAGTGTAAAATACAGAATACACAAAAGCAGAGTCCAACGTCTAAACCATATGCAAGGTTATATATAACTATATATATACAAAATGCATACACAAGCAGAGTACAACATCCAAATAATATACATAGATGTATTCTCTTTATGGCAATATTATTCATGTTCAAGCAGTGGGATACACTACAGGAATTCTCCGAAATAAGAGTTATAAAATGCATACACTAGAAGAGTACGACATCCAAATAATATGCAGAGATGTATCCTCTTTATGGCAATATTATTCATGTTCAAGCAGTGAGATTGCATATGTAAGTAAATACCAAAAAATATCAGTTAGAATGTAAATGCAGATACTTATACTTGGGAGAGTGTACAATATAAAGAAACAGAGCAATCAAATAATACAGGGCATGGATCATACAATAAGGAGCCCACAAGGTTGATCTCGAGGGTTGTGAACCTAGGATATCTACCTGGTATGCAATAGAATAAGAAGAGTCGGGGTCGATCGCTTAATTACCCAGCTACTGGCTGATGGTGATTTATACAACACAAAAATTACAAAATCAAGGTAGAAGTAGTATCACGAGTATCATTGGATCGCCCAGCTGTGACCTGACTACGACATCTAAAATGAAATCAAGTTCTAAGGTATGGGTGGATCTAGGATTTTCCAGCCATAATTTTTAGCATGAGATCAAGATAATGCAGAAACTGTTAAAACGATAGCTCTGTATAAAAAGAGAACTTCTATCCAAAGAACAACTACAGTTGTTTCCATGCATTAGCGTAATAATACGTTTACCAGATTATAGAGAAAGGGGCTTCTATTGAATGATAGAAAAGGAATGCAGAAATCACAATTAAAAAGTTCATGAGTTGAAAATAGCGCAGATCACAAGTAATATACCTGAGTATACATTCCTATGTTGGTTTATCAATTACACACAAACCAAATATTAATATTTAAAAGAAACATACGGGGATCTAGCTCACAATGTCCCTTCCCAAGCACCCTATTAAAACGTAAATGCAGAAGTAAATGCATACATTTCGTGGTTAACAGAGTTATGAGCAAAGCTTATAACATCTGCAAAATAAACAGGGATCCAACTTTTACAGCCATCCCTTCCCGAACCATGTCAACAGTAAAGGCATACATTTCGTGGTTATCAGAGTTATGAGCGAAGCATATAACATCTGCAAAATAAATAGGGATCCGTCTTTTACAACCATTTGTTCCCAAACCATGTCAACAGTAAAGGCATACATTTCGTGGTTATCAGAGTTATGAACAAAGCATATAACATCTGCAAAATAAACAGGGATTCGGCTTTTACAGCCATCCCTTCCCAAACCATGTCAACAGTAAAGGCATACATGTAATGACCCTTTTTCAAAATTCTATTAAAATGCCAATTTTTCCACTTTTTCCCCAATTTCGACCTTTGACTAGTTTAACTGTTTTGACCTCCAAATCAACCCAAATGATCCCAAATATTCTGTAGGAGTGTATGAATGGTATTTAGACTTGAATATCAGGTTCAGAGATGTTTTATGGCCCTCCAAATACTGCTTCAAACTTGATTTGTATTCTGATCAATATAGGTAAATTTGACTAGTAATTTGTGCATCAAATCCCCCCCGGGTAACACTGAAAATGGCCTTCCAAATGCCTCCAAACTCCAACAAATTTATGAACAGAGGTATATAATGTGTTAAGTATGTGATTAAGGTCTCATATGCACCATTAATTGATTTTTACTACTGTTCTAACTCTCTCACATTCAACAGCAAAAACCCCCAATTTGACCCTTGGGGAAATGGCACTATTTCACCTCCCAATACAACTAAACTGAGTAAAAATGCTTCAAATGCTCAAGTACAGTACATGAAACTTGTAGAATACATCCATGGTAGTATATTGATCACAAATATATCAGAGAATCATCCATCCATTCGAAATAATCAACATTATAGTGTCATACATCAATGCATTGGGGAAATGGACATTGTTTGCTCATTAATCAATGGTTTTGCATACAACCAGTGGGTATTTCGACATGAGACTTTCTGAATATTAATAACAGAGGATATGAATCTATTACAATCAGAAATATATGATGAGAAGCTCTCTCAAGAAGCACAAGTGCTCACCAAAAACGCCCTCCCTCAAGGAGCATGAATATGCCTTCAAAATTGGAAACGGTGGAGAGAAAGTGCTGCACTAAACCAAACCATGAAACTTCCTGTAGCTGCTACCTACAAATAAAAACTCCATTAAAGCACTATGAAAGACCTGAGTGGCCTCTCCAAACACCAACTTGGATGGGAATCTTTCACCCTCGAAATTGGCTAAGGCAAGAAACTAGTCATCCACTAGCTCTCTCTTCACAAATGCAATTTTTCTCAAATCATCAAAAGCCATTCTCATTCTTCATTTCTACATTTTATAACCAACATTATCCTTCTAAGGGTTGAAATCCTCTCAATAGATTCAATAGATTTCCATTTAGGAAATATTCCACATTTGCCACTTGTCTCCTAGTTCCAACCTTCCATATTCTCCCAAATTCGATTTTGAGTCTCTTTGGCTTCTCCAACTCCCAAATTCATCTTCCTTGAGCCTATTTTTGGTGTTGACATGTCATAGTGGTCAGATGTCAGAGGTCAGGTCTGCAATTTGTCATAGTTGTCATAGATGCTCCATCATTGGTGTCATAGGGGCTAGGGAATCTAGTCCAAGTGTCCACAAACTTCTACTTTGACTCTTTATCTTCCATGGAGGTTACCAATCCTTCCCAATTCGACCTAAGATGCTCAATGACATGTGTTATGACTTACCAACTCACCCAAGAGTGTTCACATTCCCATTAATTCGAATTTGCAAAAGAGAGATACCATGTATTATGAAAAATCAAGCTAGTGTGGGTCCCACCACCTCCATATGTCTCCAAAACCACTTGTCACTTAGAATTTAACTTGAATTTATTTATTCACCATATTTATTAAATGCTTGAACCTCTCTAATGTCTAAATATCACTTATTAGCTTCCTTATTACCATCCCACATGTGCCCATCCAACCTAGGAAACTAGTAGGATTGATGGGATTGTCTTACTATGCACTTATTTGAATGGGGACATTACAGTCCTCCCCACCCAAGATTGCTTGTCCTCAAGCAATTTCAGATTTTGATGCTGCAAAATATTCTCCTCTTCCCATGTGGCATCTTCATTTGGTAAGTCCTTCCATTGCACTAAATATTCTTTGATGATTCCCTCAACCTTCTTTCCCGTGTCTTCAAAATATTTTCCGGAACAAGTGTGAGCTGACCTTCATCATCCAAAGGAGGAAGTATTTCTGAAGTGATGATTTGTTGACCAAGAGCTTTCTTGAGACAAGAAACATGAAATACATTGTGGATTTTACTCCCTTCCGGAAGTTCTAGTTCATATGCTACTTCTCCAACCTTCCGCACTACCTTGTATGGCCCATAGTACCTTGGTTTTAATTTTTCTGCTCCATTCTTTTTTAGAGATGTTTGTTTATAAGGCTGCAACCTTAAATATACTAAATCATTGACTTGAAAGGTTCTTTCTTCTCTATTCCTATCAGCATATTGTTTTTGCTGATTTTGAGCAACCTGCAAATTGTCTTTCAAGAGCTTTAAAATTTCTTGGCTCTCTTCCACCCAATCTTTAGCCTTTGGGGCTCTACTATCACCAAATATAATGTCAGCAAATGTAAGTGCATCATAACCATATAATTCTTTGAAAGGAGACATTCATATTGACATATGATAAGTGGTGTTGTAGCAAAACTCACCCAAGTGTAGCCATTTTTCCCATGCTTTTTGCTGCCCTCCCACATAGTTTCTTAGGTATCCTTCCAACCATTGGTTTACCCTCTCTGTTTGTCCATCAGTTTGTGTATGATAGCTGGTACTTGGATTCAATTGAGTGCCTACCAATCTAAAAATTTCTTTCAAAAAAGCACCCATGAATCTACTATCTCTATCACTGACAATGCTCTTGGGGAGCCCATGCAATCTGAAGATTTCTTTGAAAAAAATATCAGCCACTTGTGCAGCACTAAAAGATGATGTAACAGCAAAGAAATGAGCAAATTTTGTCAACCTATCAACTACCACATAGATGCAATCCTTACCCAAGGATTTAGGCAATCTGGTGATGAAATCCATGGAAATACTGTCCCATTTTTGCTCCAGAATGGGCAATGGTTGTAATAGGCCGGCTGGACATGTAAGTTCTGATTTGTTTTGTTGACATGCTTTACATTCATTCACATACTTATGAACATCATCCTTCAGCCCCTTCCAAAAAAATCTTTGCCTCAACTGTCTATAAGTTTTGAAGATCCCCGGATGGCCCGCTAGTGGGGAATCATGTGCTTCTTGCAAAATTTGATACTTGAGCTTGGAGTTATGAACTAAATAAATTCTTCCCTTATAATATATCAGCCCATTCAAAATCCTATAATTATCATCCCCTTTGATTCCATCCAACACATCACAAACAAATTTGTCTTTGGCATATTCAACTAGTAGCATGTTTTTCCAATCCTTGGCAATATCCATGAGAGAAAAAGAAGGCCTTCTTGACAAAGCATCTGCTACTATATTATTCTTTCCTTTGACATATTCAATATCAAAATCATAAGCTTGAATCTTGCTTACACACTTTTGTTGCCTTTCATTTAGATCTTTTTGGGTGAGAAAGTGTCTTAGACTATTGTGGTCAGTTTTCACCACAAACTTGATGCCCACCAAGTATTGTCTGAATTTGGCCAATGCATGCATAACGGCCAGCATTTCTTTATCATAGATGGAGTAAATTTTTTCATGAGGCTGCAACTTTCTGCTCTCAAAGGCTATGGGGTGTTGGCCTTGCTTTAGGACAACCCCTATTCCTCCACCTGAAGCATCATATTCCACAACAAAAGGTTTAGTAAAATCAGGAAGTGCAAGTATGGGACAACTACTCATTACCTCTTTCATTTTTTGGAAGGACTTTCCAGCCTCTTCATCCCACTTGAAAGCATCCTTCTTAGTCAAATCAGTGAGTGGAGAAGTCAACTTGGAGAACCCTTTCACAAATTTTCTGTAGTAGGTGCATATGCCAATAAAGCCTCTCAATTCGGTAATATTTTTTGGTGATGGCCATTCCAAGATAGCCCTGATTTTTTCCATGTGTACCTTCACTCCTTCTTGCCCAATAATGTGCCCAAGATACAGTAGTTCTTTCATCCCAAACTCACATTTTGATAATTTAGCAAATAAGGACTCTTCTTGCAAGATTTTCAACACAATCTCTAACTGTTGCAAATGCTCTTCCCATGTTTACTATAAATGAGAATATCATCAAAGAAAACCAAAACAAACCTTCTTAGTTGCTTGCAAAATATCCTATTCATACATGCTTGAAAGGTGGTTGGAGCATTAGTTAACCCAAAAGGCATGACAAGAAATTCAAAGTGGCCAAAATGACATCGAAAAGCGGTCTTTTGCACATCTTCATCTTTCATTCGAATTTGGTGATACCCTGATCTAAGGTCAATTTTTGAGAAGTATTTGGCCCCATGTAGCTCATCCATGAGCTCATCAATCCTAGGAATAGGATACCTATTCTTGATAGTCTTTTTGTTCAAGGCTCTAAAATCTATGCGCATTCTCAATGTTCCATCTTTTTTCTTCACTAGCACTACTGAAGAAGCATAAGGGCTAGAGCTTGGTCTAATGAGTCCAACTCTAGGAGTTCTTGGATAGCTTTTTCAATCTCATCTCTGAACTTTTTAGGATGTCTATAAGGTGGTATCTGAATGGGTGAAGTGCCCTCCTCCAAAATAATACTGTGCTCAACCCCCCTATCCGGTGGCCTACCATGTGGAAGGTCTCTAAAAACCTTTTCATATTTTTGCAAAAGTCTCTCTATCTCCTTTGGGTGTTTAACAATATTTATAGTTGTATTTGGAGATGTAATATGACATTCAGCATCCCATTCTATATCCCCATGCCTCAATATAGATCTCATACTATTGCAAGTTACTACTTGATTTGGATAAGTGTGTTTCCCTCTCACAATTCTTTGTACTCCTTTTGAATCTTGGAATTTCATTTTGGGAATTTGATAATTTACTGTATGCTCTCCTATTGAATACAGCCATTGCACTCCCAAAACCACATTAGTATCAGCAACATCAACCACATAAAAACTATCAACAAAAGTATAGTTACCTACGGTGACTTGCAGCTTTGGAACCCATGTTTTGCATTGCATTGTGTTGTGACCAGGAATGACAACTGTGAAGCCATCAAATGGTTCAATAGGTATCTTTCTTTTCTCTACCATCTCTGCATCAATGAATTTATGAGTGGCTCCTCCATCTACCAAAACTGAAGTTCTTTGTCCTTGTACCACACCTTTGCATCGGATAGTATGATAGCGAGGTACTGCTGAAAGCACTGCCATTCTTGCTTTGTCCGGTGAAGGCTGATTTTCTTCTTGTCTTTCCTCTTCTACTGCTGTCTCATATGCCTCTTCTTGATTTGAAATATGTCCATCTTCATCCATGCCCCCATCATACCCCTCATTGTTAGAAAATACTTCTATGTATTGAGCCTTTCCTTTGGTACATTTGTGCCCCGGTGTCCATGGTTGGAAGCATGTGAAGCACAATTTCTTTTTTCTAAGTTCATCCCTGTTTAGTCCCTCTTTTTTATTCCTCTCAAATGACTCTCTTTTCCAAGGTTTCTTATCATATCCATCCATTTTCCAAGGTTTCTTTTCAAATTTTTAGCTAGGCTTAGGAGGAAATCTCGTTCTAGGAAGCACATTTTGGAGATCCCTAGTCAAGCTCATTGCATCTTTTAATGTAGTTGGCTTGTGGGCTTTGATAAAACCTCTTAAGGGTTCAGCCAAACCTTCAGTGAACAGAAATACTAATCTTCCCATAGATACATCAACCACTTTGACTGATAATTTTTGAAAGTCCAACATATATTCGGTAGGGGACCCAGTTTGCTTCAATTGAGCTAGTTCTTTGAAAGGCAATTCTGGATCTTTTTGTTCAAATCTTTCTAGTACCCTGTCAACAAATTCTCCATATGTTTTAACCTGATTATGACCCAAGGTTTTAATCCCATGAAACCACCATTCATTGGCATCTCCTTCCAAATGCAAAATGGTCATTTTTAATGCATCCTCTTCCAACATAGGATTCAGCTGAAAATATACATCCAATTTTTGCACCCAAGTGTTAGCAGAATTTTGAGAAGAACCATCAAAAGTAGGAAGTGACATTTTTCCAATAGCACTATTCAATTCTTTGTTTTGGAATGGACTCCTATTGTCTCCCTTCATTTTAATCTTTTGCATAGCATCAATGTAGTCACTGAGTGGTACACCTCTTTTACACTCTTCATTCAAATCATTCCAATCATTTACTAATTTCTTGTAATCCAATTCAAGATTGGGCTCTTCTTTGGGTGTGAGAAATTTAGGTGCAGTATGCCTTTGTGTGCTTTGAAATTCATCAGGTCTATTATGAGGTCCTGTACTTGAGAAAATATGCTCATTCCCTTCCATCTTTTCCCCTGAGTGTGAACCACTATTATCTCCTATCATCCCTTTGCCTGAAAGTTGGCTACCCAACAATTTGAAACCTTTCATCATTTGTTTATTCATATCTAGCATAACCATGGTAATTCCTTCAAAACATGGTTTTAAGGCTTCAATAAATTCCTCCTTATGTCTTAATTTTTCCTCCTCCTCTCTACCCATTGTTTTAGAAAAAAACTCTTTTTCTGCTACTATCTCTTCTTCAACCAAAACTTCTTCAACTACTGATTCAAAGGGTGGTGTTTTATTTGTTTGGCTTCTTGTTAATACCATCAGGTGCCAAGACCATGCTCTGATACCACTTGTAATGACCCTTTTTCAAAATTCTATTAAAATGCCAATTTTTCCACTTTTTCCCCAATTTCGACCTTTGACTAGTTTAACTGTTTTGACCTCCAAATCAACCCAAATGCTCCCAAATATTCTGTAGGAGTGTATGAATGGTATTTAGACTTGAATATCAGGTTCAGGGATGTTTTATGGCCCTCCAAATACTGCTTCAAACTTGATTTGTATTCTGATCAATATAGGTAATTTTGACTAGTAATTTGTGCATCAAATCCCCCCCGGGTAACACTGAAAATGGCCTTCCAAATGCCTCCAAACTCCCACAAATTTATGAACAGAGGTATTTAATGTGTTAATTATGTGATTAAGGTCTCATATGCACCATTAATTGATTTTTACTACTGTTCTAACTCTCTCACATTCAACAGCAAAAACCCCCAATTCGACCCTTGGGGAAATGGCACTATTTCACCTCCCAATACAACTAAACTGAGTAAAAATGCTTCAAATGCTCAAGTACAGTACATGAAACTTGTAGAAGACATCCATGGAAGTATATTGATCACAAATATATCATAGAATCATCCATCCATTCGAAATAATCAACATTATAGTGTCATACATCAATGCATTGGGGAAATGGACATTGTCTGCTCATTAATCAATAGTTTTGCATACAACCAGTGGGTATTTCGACCTGATAATTTCTGAATATTAATAACAGAGGATATGAAGCTATTAAAATCAGAAATATATGATGATAAGCTCTCTCAAGAAGCAAAAGTGCTCACCAAAAGCGCCCTCCCTCAAGGAGCATGAATATGCCTTCAAAATTGGAAACGGTGGAGAGAAAGTGTTGCACTAAACCAAACCATGAAACTTCCTGTAGCTTCTACCTACAAATAAAAACTCCATTAAAGCACCATGAAAGACCTGAGTGGCCTCTCCAAACACCAACTTGGATGGGAATCTTTCACCCTCGAAATTGGTTAAGGCAAGAAACTAGTCATCCACTAGCTCTCTCTTCACAAATGCAATTTTTCTCAAATCATCAAAAGCCATTCTCATTCTTCATTTCTACATTTTATAACCAACATTAGCCTTCTAAGGGTCGAAATCCTCTCAATAGATTCAATAGATTTCCATTTAGGAAATATTCCACATTTGCCACTTGTCTCCTAGTTCCAACCTTCCATCTTCTCCCAAATTCGATTTTGAGTCTCTTTGGCTTCTCCAACTCCCAAATTCGCCTTCCTTGAGCCTATTTTTGGTGCTGACATGTCATAGTGGTCAGATGTCAGAGTTCAGGTCTGCAATTTGTCATAGTTGTCATAGATGCTCCATCATTGGTGTCATAGGGGCTAGGGAATCTAGCCCTAGTGTCCACAAACTTCTACTTTGACTCTTTATCTTCCATGGAGGTTACCAATCCTTCCCAATTCGACCTAAGATGCTCAATGACATGTGTTATGACTTACGAACTCACCCAAGAGTGTTCACATTCCCATTAATTCGAATTTGCAAAAGAGAGATACCATGTATTATGAAAAATCAAGCTAGTGTGGGTCCCACCACCTCCATATGTCTCCAAAACCACTTGTCACTTATAATTTATCTTGAATTTATTTATTCACCATATTTATTAAATGCTTGAACCCCTCTAATGTCTAAATATCACTTATTAGCTTCCTTATTACCATCCCACATGTGCCCATCCAACCTAGGAAACTAGTAGGATTGATGGGATTGTCTTACTATGCACTTATTTGAATGGGGACATTACAATACATTTCGTGGTTATCATAGTTATGAACAAAGCATACAACATCTGCAAATAAACAGGGATCCGACTTTTACATCCATCCCTTCCCAAACCATGTAAACAGTAAAGGCATACATTTCTTGGTTATCAGAGTCATGAGCAGAGCGTATAACACCTACGAAAGATCAATATCAAAAACTCTCTTCCGCCCCCCCTTCACCAGCATAAACATCTGTTATAAAAACATTATGTTTCCCCCTTCTCCTGTAGAGTCTGCCTCAGTTTAGAGGGATCCTTCCGCCAAGTGTAGTTCCAACCGACAGTTAAGTGGCAACCATATATGATGCCACCGCATAATACGACCATGTGACAATACTATACAGACCATACCCATATTTTCATACAACATGGAAGCCATTTCACATGTCTTTAAAATCAAACCATATCACAATGTATCGTTGAACCATATCGCATTGCTTAACCAACTATACCATCGTGGCCTAGTATTGAACTTATGTTCTTCCCACTAAGGATGCAACTTCCTTAAGTTTCTCGACCTCCCCCCTACTAAGGAAACAACCTCCTTAAGTTTCTCAACCAGGCTTTCGAGTTCCTAACTTACATATATAAATATATATGCATTATTCTTAGTAGTTTTATGTTTTAGTTTATCTTATATATACATCTCATGTATTATCTCTAATCAATTCTTGTTTATTTTTCATATATATATATATGTATGTATGTATGTATATGATTATTAATATAAATACATCACATGTATTCTCTAGTTAACTCTTTTGTTTATATGCTTAGGGCTAACCCTAGGTCATTAGAATGTCACCTAGAAATCTTTTAATCATTAAGACATTAAATTATATATATAATTTATATACCCACCAATATAAATCTATATATATATATATATATATATATATATATATATATATATATATATATATATATATGTTTATCTTAGTTACCTTCCTAAGATATTAAGTGTCTATCATGACATCTTCAAGATCCCTTAGTCTATTTAGTGATAAGTCGTTAGCTTACGTTAATTACTAGATAGTGGGTCTTTGTTGGTGATGAAGACTCTTGGAATCCTTTGTTGAAACTAGGATGTCGAAGACATCCATAGGAGTTTCTTCTTTTTTCATAATAGCTTTTAACAATAATTACTTAGTGCCAAGATTTAGGTCTTAGGAGACACTTACAGCCCTTCGACGGTTAAGGCTAACTTTGGCATCCCTCTCAAGGACTAACTCATAACCCAAAAACAACTTAGTAACCTTCGATGAACGTCACTGTTCACTTAAGTGTTTGCGACAATAAGATACATGTGTCATCAACCATCAAGTACAATTACATTTGCATTCAAAATAGCAGGGGTGTAAAAGAGGGATATTACACCTTTAGAGGTGATGGGGGAGCTTCTTAGAAACGACCTGCTAATTTTTTTCAAGATTCCGCAAGCCACAAATCGGGAGTCGGAAGTTGGCACCCCAACGCACCACTTCAATAATTACACCTCCAACTTCTGCAATCCGCAATGTAGGAGTCGGAAAGTTGGAACACCCAATTCACAACTTCAAAGATTGACACCTCCAACTTCCGCAATCCACAATCTGCGATGCGGGAGTCGGAAAGTTGGAACCCCAAATTATTTGCTTCACTGAATAACGCCTCTAAATTCCGTAAATCCGCCATCCGCGATGCGGGAGTCGAAAGTTGGACTCCAAATTCACAGCTCCGGGCAAATTACACCTCCGACTTCCACAATCTACAATTCGCGATGCAAGAGTCGGAAGTCAGAACTCCAAATTCACAGCTCCAGGAAAATTACACCTCTGACTTCCGTAATCCACAATCCACGATGCAGGAGTCAGAATTAGGAACTCCAAATTCACAGCTCTGGGAAAAATTACTCCTCCGACTTCCGCAATCCGCAATTCAACTTGCGGGAGTCAGGAAGTCGGAATCACAACGTGCAACTTCGAAGAAATCACACCTCCAACTTCCGCAATCCGCAATGCGGGTTCGGAAAGTCGGAAGTCGGCCATATGCTCATGTTACTGCCAACTTCTTAGGCCGATATCTTCCTCATCCTAAGTCCATTTTTGGAAAACTTGGTATCGTTGGAAAGCTCTCGGCGATCCCCATGCAAATTTATGATCCTCTGCCACACCTAAGAACTATGAATTTGTCCTTCTTCCAACTAAGCTGTTTCCCAAAATTCATCAAGACTTCGTTACCTCTCTATAAAGAGCTATGATCCACTCTGCCATGTCTCCTCCCATTAATCCATACCCTCAGAGGGAACATGATCAGACAGTAGGGGGTGTCTATTTCTCCCCCAAAGACATGACTGAACATTCTGAACCTCCTGGGCCTCAACAAAAGTTAGACCTATTCATCAATGAACAAATTCATATAAATAAAAACACATGGATGCATATGCATACTCAAATAAACACAACTAAATGAAACATTATCCACACACATGTAAGGGAATGCATCAGCACATTTCTCCCAGGAAGAATGATGAAACAACCTATAGGGAGTTAGTCCTCTTCTCATGTTATGCATAGGCTTATACTGACTAACTTAAGATAATTATTTTATTCCCATTACCATGAACAATTAAGCATTCAGAACACATAATGAACATGTTATAAATCGCAGAGAACACTTTATCTTTTATTCAAATCTCCAAGCAATTGGCTATGGACTACAACGTTCCAACCCAACCATAGGTCTCTACCCATCATGTATTCTTTCATCACTCAGAGACTGCCCCCGAGTTGGGGCTGTGTATCCAGTAAGGATGAACTAACAGGCTCACTCACAGCCTTAGGCATAGTCATTCAAGGTCATCTAGCACACAGATGGATCTGTCAAGCAAGTGGGGAGACATGGAAGAATTTTCCTAAGCCAATGAGCTCAACCATGGATCTACAGGCATATCCTATTGGCTTCACACCCCCCAGGAACCCCCGTCACCTCCACTCTCATCCTAAGTAAGGTGCCATTCTCTACTACACAGTCCCTCAGGCGCCCCTTCCCTCAACGCTGACCTGGGAAGGTATTGTTGGTCCTGAATTCTAAGCCAAGGTTAAATGATCCCTCATTGGCTCTACCATGAAGTCTAAGCCCCCCGATCTCTCTCCCACTGCGATCCGCTCTTGGATCTTCCTCAAAGTTGTGGTTGAAATGTTATGTCCCGCAACTGGGTTTTCGGCGATCAAATCCAGGTCTCCCAATAGATTTATGGGCATCCAACCCTCTCAATATTGCCCCAAGGTTCGGGTCTTTGGATTCCCCAATGGATTTCACTTCCCACACATATTTTTGGGCATTTTTGGCTCTACAAATCGTGGCTTCATTCCAAGTCGTGATTTTCGGCTCTTCTCACTGCTGGGCTTGTGTCCTCTCTCCCAAACTGATGCTTTTTTCAATAATGGTCTGGGGATGAGGGAAAATGTCACCTCATGAGGTAGGGTGACTTATGGTTGAAGAAAACCAATCCCATACCCTGCCTTACGAATTTCAAGGTTTCCCATACTCCATCACTCTCATAGACTGATTTATGAAGTACTTCCTTACAACAGAAATAAATGACAACAAGGAAAATCAAAGGTGGGTTCTCAAGGTGACATTTGGAAGCCAAGGGTTCAATCCCACAACCCCCTCACCTATCCCTAGTGGATACACATACCCCCCTCATTTAGTTGCATCCATATCCATCCCCTTGGTATTTTATTTGTATTACAATTATTTTCACGCTTTTACACTTTCCATGGCTTACTAGCACATGGGTAGCACAATTTGAAATATTAGGCTAAGCATTCACTAGCGCGGCCTTGGCCTTGAGCTCCACGCTAGGAATCATACATCACATATATACAATGTTTACATTAAAATCCAATATATCCTAAGGGTCAAAATGGGGGTATTGCAATATTACTTAATATAAAATCTAGGAATGTGCACCCTACTAGGGTATCATTCAATTTCTAAGATCATACTTCAATCGTAGAGTACTACTTTATGGTAGCCATAAATGAATGAAATTATATATATATAATTAGAGTAATGTATATTATATTTAAGTGATTTATTTTATTAATTTTAAAAGTTAAAAATCAAATTTGCAAAAATATATATTATTATAATGATAACATTTCATCTAATAATGTAAGTTTCTTATTAAAAACTTATTAGTTTTTAATAATGTTTTCAAAGAATGTAAGTTTTTTAATGACCATTATGTAAACTTACCCCCACAAGTAGTAGAATAAAATTTCATATCACATTGTTGATGAGAATAAATGCATGGAACTGCAAATGTCCAGTGGGGTATTTTGATGGTGCTGAGCAGTGAGGTTTGTGTGGTGCAAGATGTTTTATATTACTTTCTTTGGTTTGCTGCTATGAGCTCTTTTTTGGTTGTGGAAAGGGGAGTAACTCCCAGGATGAATTATTGGTCCTCTAGGGTCTACTACAGTTTTCCATAACAAAACATATTGTGGATTTACAGATTCTCAGTGACTCCACGGCTATCATCGACTAGGCACGAGGCATGCGTCAACTTCGGGTGGCTTCACTAGACCAATGGAAATCAAGGATCACAACACTATTGGATCAATTCTCCTTCGTCAAATTTCAGCATATCTCTCGGTATTTTAACCAAAGAGTTGATATATTTTCCAAGAAAGGACTGAATCAAGATGATGGTGTCCTACACTTCTCTTTTTATGTAGATCACCAACTTAGGAAAGAGGGACTTTATAAGATCTTTTAATTTATTTATTTTTAGTTTGTCTAGAACATATTGGATTTATAAGTTATTATGACTATTTGTATTAAGATACTTCTATCTTGATACGAGATATCATGTAAAAGTCTTGTTTTGGATGTCATGTTAAGATGCCATAGATGTACTAATTCCAAAAAAAAAATTGTATAGAAAGTACTCACAGAACTATCCATGGGATAGGAGACACTTGTAAGTTTCTTTGATTCACACTATGAATAGCAAGAAGAAAAAAAATCGTTGAAAAAAAAAGAACTACAAACCAAAAGAAGTATATGGAAATGCTTTGATAAGTCTTTCAAAGAATATTGTGCAGAAAAACTACACTATCATCCAATGAATGCTAAATTTAAAATAAATCTTTCCTAAACTATTGTCCGTATAGTTGTTAACGGGTTCTATAATAGATACATATATATAATTGAGGGATTTTGAGTGTTATGATGGACATTCAAAGTCCTCAATGGTGTTTGTAACCATGAGCAGCAATAGAATTACTTTTTAGTCTTTATGAGATTGGATTCAAGTTCCCTATAAATAAAAATTCAAATTAAATTTTTTTATTATCAATTTCATTATTATATTGCTTGCAGTAAGTAATAACGGAAGAAAAGTTTAAAGATTTATAATTTTTTAAAGTGTAAAAACTTTGATGAATTTTATTAATTTTTCAATATCCAACCATAAAATGTTTGGCGATACTTTTGTAAAAATATTTAAAATTTCAGGGATTTTATATAATTTATAGATAATTTTGGCAATGTTCAAATAAAATGGGAAAAAGATGGCAGTTAGGCTTTGGGGAAATCCTGGCTAGTATTTGAGGAAATTTTTTCGTTTTTTCGGCAAGGATTGCAGAAATAGAAGAGATCCATGGCCAATTGGTGATCTACTCATATGATTCATGGCAGTATTCCAAAATTTTTTGTTTATATGAAGAAGTTAGATCTCAGTTCGAGCACTTTGATGGTTGTGCAGGAGGTTCCAGTCCTCGGTACAAGTATGATGCAGGGTTAGTTGGAAGTTTGATTATCCAGTCAGCAGTCAGACCTAGCTGTCAGAGGATAGACTCTTTGCACATTTTGGCTCGTTTTCGAAGACGGTGATGATCTCAACATCAAACCATGATGGGGCGTCTGAGAATGATTGCGGAGGGAATCTAGGTATATTCACACATTCTCCATTGAATGATCAGTAGGAGAGGTGGGTAGGAGACCGTATAACGATTTTTTCCAATAGGAAGGTGGCGGCAAAGGAGGGTATGGAACCTCATTTTAGTCATACCGCCATGCATGTAGTCCATAAATCTCCCTTGGTGGGTCATGGGGGTGCCAGGCCAATGGCACCCGTTAATCTCTGTGTGGATATTCTTCATATTTGCTATGAATCTCGAGGTGGTGGTTTTATCAGAAGAAAATTGGTATTGGAGGATTTGGAAGCCTGTTCCAAGCAGCCAAAAGTTGTTATGCACGATTGGAAGAAGAAGAAGGTGTTATTGTCTAGGGGGTAGGGCATTGAGCTAGTGATTGGCAAGGACATCTCAGTTATGGATATCCCATAGTATTTTGGAAGGTTGCTTATTAGCAAGTTCTATGGATGAAGGTTTTCATAGGAAGTTGTGAAGGCATGGGCGAAGGAATCTTGGGGTACAATGATTGATGAAATGGTGAAGATTATGTGGTTGGAAAAGGGTTGGTTAGGTTTTTCCTTCAAGATTCGGGAGGCAGCAGAGAGCATTATGCATAGGGTTTGGCTGAATGGAAAATATATGCTTTATCTAAAGCAATGGAATCCTATGTTTTATCCCATGAAGGATAAGTTGGCCTCCTTCCCTATATGGGTTAAACTGCCTTGTTTTCCCCTGGAGTTCTGGTCTCCTGAAGGCTTAAAATCCATACGAGATGCGATTGGGAAATTTGTGTCAATGTATGCGAATCTTTTAAACTCGCAGTGGAGGTTGTTGGCCTGAATCTTGGTGGAGGTGGACGTTCATCAAGGGTTGTTTGAATCTATTGATTTGTTGGCGGATGAGTATATATTCATCCAGAGTATATATTCATCCAACAGATGGATTACTTGAATGTTCCATTTAGATGTTCCCAGTGTCACCTTTACAGGCACGTGGTTACATATTATTCGTTAAATTTGAGGAAACAAGTTTGGAAGTGTAAAGGTCCACAGGCGGGGGATGAAAGTACTTCTCACTATCTGAATGAATCGGGTACTTTGCATAAGGCTCGAAAAAAGGTGGCAGAATAGGAAACCCAAAGGATTTTATTTTTTTGGTTGTCCTTCCTATCCCCAAAGAGAAAGCACCCTTGTTTCAAGAGTTGATGGAAGGCATGGAGATGTTAAGCAGTCAAATTGAAAGAGTTCCAAATATTTGTTAAGGTTGCGAAGTTAAGGAGGGGGGGAAGTTAAGTCTTTGACGGAAGTGGGGAAAGATGTGAGTGATTTGAGCCTTTCGAATCCAAGTGGTTATGGATCCCTTTCTGAAATAATCATTAAAGAGGACTTGGTGATTGGTTTGGATAGCGAGTATTCCCAAACGATTTAATTGAAAACTTCTCTTTCATCAGAAGGTGGTATCCATGTCTCGGGGGGGATTTCTAGAGGCCCATATTTTTTGCGATCAAGTTCAAAGGGAATTCTTCAAACTAGAGGGTTGGGCATAAAGGAGACTCCATGCTTCATTCCTAGAAAGGTTGGTCGAAAATCACATATGTTTCATGTGAGAGAAAGGGCAAAGAGGGAAATTTCACAAGGATGACAAATGAGCATATATGGGGCCCTTAGATCACGCAATCCCCCTATAGGATTTCCTTAATGAAGTTGTCTTCCATCAATGTGCATGGATTAGGATGGAAATACAAAGTTAGAGCCCTCAAGTGTCTCATAGAGTTGGAAAATCCTAAAATTTTGGTATTGTAGGAATTGATGATGGAGTGGTCAGAAGAGATTGCAAGGATGGATAATATCATTCCCCATATGTCTTTTTTGGCATTGGATTCAAATGGAAGGTCAGGTGGATTGGTGATTGGTTTTTCGAAGAATTTTTTATTAGAGAACTCTTATGCTTGCAGTTATGTTCTAGGGATTGAAGTTTATAGTCAGGAATTGAACAAAAATTCCTAATTTTGAATATCTATGGGCCTTATGAAAACAAAAGGGATTTCTAGTCAACTCTCTTGCCTTGGAGTTGTTTTGAATCGAAATATCTTATTGCAGGAGGGGACCTGAACTTGACGCTATCGATGGAATAAATATGGGGGGAGACAGCCTAAGAGGGTCCTCTAGCTCCTCTTCTCGGGGATTTGTTTGAAGAGAAAGGATGGCAAGATATCAAACCATCATTTATCAACCCTACATGGAATAAAAAGTGCACTAGTAGTCAGAGTATTTCAAAACGCCTAGATATTTTTTTTTTAAGCATGAAAATTTAGCTGTGGATTTGGATTTATTTCGGTCTTGGATAGGACCTTGTTTGTTCTCAGACCACTTCCCTATTTTTATAGAGATGGGAAAACTGGATGGAAAACCAGGTACCCCTTTCAAATTTAATTCGGGTTGGGTTGTGGAACTGGAGTTTCAAGCCCTTGTAAAATCGACCTGGAGGCTTATTATTGAGGGAGAAGGGGCAAGTGCTTGTTGTCAGATGCCGAAAACTATGCACAAATTAAAGGAGGAGGTGGTTAGGTGGAATATAGAGAAGTGAATGGATAGGGAAGCTAGGTTATTGGGGATTGAGAGGCAATTGGAGCTCTTGTATTATGTTTCCTTGTAACTTTCCAATTGGATTCTTTAAGACGGGAGGTGGTTTCATTTGAAAACGAGAAACAAAATATTTTGGAGGAGATAGACTAGAATGGAGGCTAAAAAGTAAATCCCTATAGCTGGAGGTAGGAGATCAAAATAACAATTTCTTCTAGAATTATGCATCCCATAGGAAAATTTTCAATTCCATTTGGGAGCTTCATGACTCTGCTAGTCTCCCAGTTTGAATATTCCTGAAGTTAGTTGGGATAGAACTGGAGCATTTCAAGAATTTATTTTCAAATCCAAGACTTCAAGACATGGGGGGTTTGTTGCAGGTTATTGGTAAGATCCCTCATATGTTGGAGCCAGAGGACAATGAGGAATTGTTTCAGGTCGTGACAAAGGATGAATTGTTAGTTAAATTGAAACCCTTCACTAGAGATAAGAGTCTCGGGCATGATGGATGGCCTCGAGAGTTCTTCGTGGACTTCTTTGACCTGGTAGGTGGTGATCTTTTGAAAGTGGTTGAAGAGGTAAAGTTATTAGGTATTATTCCGGGTTCCTTGAATGCCACTTTTCTTGCCTTGATCCCAAATAAGGACTAACCGAATTCTTTTTCGGACTATAGGCCTATCTCTCTGTGTAATGGTGTATACAAGATAATATCTAAGATTATTGCTATTTGTTTAAAACCTCACCTATCCAAATATGTTTCCAGATAGAAATTTGGTTTCCTAAAAGGGAGATTAATTCACGAAGCATTGGGATTATCCCAAGAAGGGTTGCACTCCATCAAAATCCATAATATGAAGGTGGAAGCTCTTAAATTGGACCTTTCAAAAGCGTATGACAAATCCTCTTTGATTTTTATCAGACCGGTACTTATTTAGGTGGGATCTAGTCTTGAGCTTCTGAATTGGATAATGGGGTGTGTGACCTCCCCTCATTTTGCAGTGTTGATCAATGGTTCAAGCTCATCTTTCTTCAAACCCATCCAATGTCTAAGGCAAGGATTCCCTATCTCTCCTTATTTGTTTTTTTTGTTTATTAAAGGCTTAAGTAGGCTATTGAATTTTGAAAGAACCAGGAGAATATTAACATGAGTTTATTTCAATGGTAGAGAGAATGCTACTCATCTTATGTTCGTGGATGATATTTTCCTGTTTTGTGCACAATCATTTTTGGAGTGTCAATTCCTGGTAGAGAACCTGGATCCTTTTTGTAGGGCTACTGAGATGGAGATTAATGAGGGTAAATCTGATTTATATATTCTAGCTAGTCATTTGGTGGAGAGAGGTTTTCAGAGATGTTTTTTTCCTTATGAGTGTCGGTTGATGGAAGAGGGAGTTCCATGTTTAGGCTTTCTTTTAAATCCTAAATATTATGGTAAGCGAGATTAGATTCGGATGATAGCTAAAGTGGAAGCTAGGATTAACCTATGGTGCAACAAGTGGCTTTCAAGAGGCGATAAGTTGGTTCTAGTAAAATCAGTTTAGAAAGCAATCCCTGTATATTGGCATCCAATGGAAACTATCCCTGTTTCGACACTGAACTCTATTTGGAAATTTTGTTTCATCTTTCTGTGGAGGAAAAGCAAGCAGTATTTGGGTTTCCATTTAGCTAGGTGGAAAACTTTAGCAGCCTCGAGAAGCCTTAGGCATTGGGGGATGATAAACATTTTTCATTTCAATAAAGTGTTAGTAGCTAAGACTCTTTGGAACTTTCTCTCTAAGAAGAGCTTCTAGAAAGATATTCTAGTGGTCAGATACATAGCTCCGAACTCTGTTATAGGTTGGGTAAGGAGAACTGAGAAAAAGAGGAATCCGGTTTCAAATCATTGGAAAGCTCTCACAAATGCCTTCTTATTTTTATTTCCTTTTTTATCCTGGAAAGTTAGTAATGGAAAATTGGTTCGGATTGGCAGTGATGCTATAATGGGAAGCCATGGTAGAGATCACCTTCCTCTGGAACTAGTCAAGCATTTATAGTGGGTGGGGAGGGCTACTTTGGACAGGGTTTCTAAAACTGAGGATACCTCATTATGGAAGCAAGGATGGTTTTCTAGGGAAGATATGATGCTTAGAGTGGGTCAGAAGGTATGTTGGGATAATTTATGCATAATTCTATCCTAGACTCATATCTGTATTTCTAGGGAAGCAGATGTGCTCAGGTAGATCTATAATTCAAAAGGGGGGGTCTACATAGCCAAGTTGGGATACATGACTCTCTTTACGTTGAATTTGAGGGAGCCTAAATGGTGGTGATAGGATCTATGGAGAATTAAATCTCCCTCGAATAATGTATTGCATTTTTTGTTAATACTAGAAAAAAGAGTGCTAACTTGGGATAGGTTGCAGAGGTTTAACTTTCAGGGGCTTGGATTTTTTTCATTACGCAAATTGGGTGAAGAATCGATGACTCACTTGTTCTTGGAGTGTGGATTTTCCAAAGTGGTGTGGAAGGAGGTGGAGAGGACATTAAATTGTTCGCATCTATGGACAAGGAAATCGGTGGAAGCTTGCTTCAAAAGGTACTTTGAGTTTCCAGCACTTAGAACCTTTAGATATCTTCCATTGATTGTTACATGGGACATTTGGTTAGCAAGGAATGGTATCGTATTCTAGGACAAGGTAAGACCATCCTTCCATATTAATGCACAGTTTGTTTCTCTTCTTCAGTTTTTTAGATTGATATCTATCCCATGAGCAGCAAGAGTGATCGAGTCGTTGATAGTTGATAAGAGTAGGACCTAGTCATTTTTTTATGGAGCCAGTCAGGAGAACAATCAGAAAAGTAATTTTGGTTTTATCATGTACCTGTCTTTGGATAATTTCTTTTAGGGGAAGAGTTGTTTAGGGCCTGGCACAAATAATTGGGTAGAGTTCAAAGGCCTTTTCTTTCTTCTCAGATAAGCGGTAAGATGTGGAATTCAAATGCTACAGGTTTATGCCGATTCGAGGCTGGTGATCAATAGTATGCCGAGGGTGGTTGAGCTAAAAGACATAGGTCTAATCCATTTAGTGGCATAGTTGAAGAAAATCAGTGGGACCTTCCCCATGGTTCACTACAAACATATCCTTCGTGAATTAAATAATGTGGCCAATGACATGTCAAAGTAGGGTTTATTGCTTCAATCTGGATCTCTGCGGCTGGAAGAGTTCCAAGGGGGTACCTCTCGGCCTCTGTTAGATTTATCTCTTGAAATTTTTTGTATTCGGAATTAGTCTATGAGACTCTATGATGTATTTGTTGTATTGGACACTTTGTGATGGCATTTGTTGATTTTTTTTGGATCATTTGAAGTCCTCATTTTTTTAGGTCAATCAAAATACTTGTTTTTTTTAACAGAAACGAGTATTGTATATAAAAAAAAAGTCATGGTTATGAACCAAATCAGCAGAGTACATTTGAGGCCAAATTGGCCTGAGGGAGCCATTATTGGTTGAGAAAGCAATTGAGGGTATGAGTGCCTATCTTCAGTTGAAGAAACGCTTTCTTAGGAAGCTTATTGCACTAGGCTGAGTTGAAAAAATTCGCTACAAGAGCTAATGATTACTGTAAAAGAATAAAATTATCTGGAAATGCTGAAAGATTTTTATGAAGAAAAGCTAAGTCTATGCATTTCGAGTTTCTGAGCCATGCTTCCACCATAAATAAGAAAATTGCGTTGAATGTTTCCATGATGGCGATCAGCATACTTTCTAAAGACTGCGATGAGAAGCTTCTTCACCTTTTAAATCTGGAAAACGTGCTTGAAAGGGTGTTGTATATTGTTGAGATTGTTTCCGAGAGAGATGCATTAGTTATGATGTTGTGAATGATAGGTCTCAGGTTGCTCTGCATCATTTGAAGCGTAGAGGTCGAAAAGACTCAGCATACTAGGAACTCGGAGTGCTTTGCACATTCAATTAATCAATCATAATTTTTCCAGGAGGGATTCAATTAGTCTTCTCTTTCAAAACTGGAATTGCAAATTCTCTTATTCTGTTGGGAGAATCTTGACTTAAGGAATATGATGAGCTTCAATTACAATATTGGATAGTTTCAAATTGCCTTGACTTAGTCTGGTGGCTCCATTAGCTTTATGTCAACTTCATTATTTAAGCTTCTTAATATATGATAAGCTTTGAAATTTTTGAAAATGCTCGAGATTTGTCGGATTCGCTGAATGATTTGACTGAGAGGAAGATTGTTGGTAGTAGAATTCGTGTTGAGAGCTCTGATGATAATCATTGAATCTCCAAAAACTTGAAGGTTGTCAATTTTGTGATCTTTGGCAAGCTGGCATCCTTTCATCAAGGACAATGCTTCTGCTATATTATTTGAGAAGGTGACTAGGCCCCAACTATACTTCAGTCTCATCGATCCTTCTCTAGTCCAAAAGACTCCCCCAGCTCCGACTGTACCGGGGTTATTTTTGGAGGCTTCGTCGAAATGTAGGCTATCTGTATCCTGATTATTTCTCCAGTCCTGGAATTCAAGATTAGTGAGTCTGATGTGCCAAGCAAGTTGATGTCTCCGGAGGGGATCTGTACTAGGGTGAGGGGGGGTGGCTCCTATCCATCTCAATTCTTTGTTGATGAGGGTTGCATCAAACCTGTGTTTGGAGATATTGAGACACTCAATCAGCAAACCTTTGGCTTGGCTTGCGATTTGTAAGGGGGTGCAATGCTTGTCGTGGAAAATGGCATTATTTCTTGCTATCCAAATTTTCCAACAAGCGAATTTAGGCATGGAGATTTAGAGATGATACCAGAGTTTCTTATTGGAGAGTGGGACAGGATATGAGGATTTCCAATCTTTAAAGAGCTAGGTGATTGAGATAAAGTTAGGCAAGGTGAGGTTGAGATCGAGCAACTGAAGATTCCAGACAGTCTTGGCAAAATGACACTCCAGAAAAATATGGTTGGTAGTTTCTAGATTACTCTGACAGAGGGGACACCTTAAAGGCCCATGGAATCCTCTCTTACTGAGATTGTCTCCGGTGAGGACTTTGCAGTGGATTAAAGTCCAAGTGAAAAAATTTATTTTAGGTAGTCCAAATGGGTCCCATACCGACTTCCAAAGGTCATTTCTTGCTTCATCATGAATGTGTAGAGCTTTGTAACCGAGAACAGTTGTGTAAGAGCCTATAGGCCACAACCCCGCTCGTCTTTGGCCATTATATGTAAGGGGGCACATCCTTTCAGGTTTTTGATAAGCCTGGTTTTGGCTGTCACAAGATGTGGTGGTATGGCTACATTTTTCCAGCTCTACCAGTTGCCATGTGTGTCCCAGATGTTAAAATCTTTAAGAGTATTGATCCCATGCTAAGAGAGCCAGGTTGCGATATTTTGAAGCTCTTGAATATTTTGAAGTGGATCATTGTCCATTATTTTGTCGAAAAATATGTCTATTTTCCTTCTGTTGCCTGGTACCCAATATAGATCTTTTTCAAAAAACTCCCAAGCTGCTTTGCATAATGTCCAAGCGTTGGTACCTTTGGACGTTGGCTTATGATATAGACATCTTAAATTTGTCCCATTTAAATATTTCTTCCTGAAAACCTAACTAACTTGATGGCATTTTTTATGTAGAATTTGTCAAAGTAGCTTACCACTCAATGCCAAGTTTGCAAGGCGTGGGTCGCGAATTTGAAGGCCTCCCGAGGCTTTCGGCTACTTAATGGTCTCCCAATTCACTAAGTGTAATCTGTTTTCATTGTTTTTCCCACCGAACCATAGGAAGTCTCTCATTAATTTACTAATCTGATCTGCTGTTCCTTTTGGAGCTAGAAGGGTAGAAAAATGGTAGATAGGAGAGGCGGATAGAACAGAGTTTACTAAGATCAATTTTCCCTCCTTGCTAAGCCATTGGCCTCCCCATCTTCTGATTCTTCTTTTTATTTTGTTGAGCGTGTCATCCCAGTTTCCAGCATTTGAGTTTCCATAAGTGATAGGAAGGCCGAGATAGGTGAATTTGTCCCAGTGGGTATGGACATTGATGCCAAGAATTCTATTGATAGTGGTTGCAACTCTGTTGTTGAGGTTCCAGCTGTAGACTGCACTTTTATGCAAATTAATCTTGCCTCCGGAAGCATTGCAGTACATATTCAAATTGCGCTTAAACTTTTGAGCTAAGATGGAGGAGGCTCCACCCAAAAAAAGTGAATCATCGGCAAAAAGGGTATGGTTGAGTGGGTGGGAATCAAGGGTCAAATGGAGGCTAGGAAGGGAGCCATTAAGAAGATCATGGTTTAATTTTTGACTGAGTGAATATGCCAAGATGATATACAGGAAAGAGGAGAGCGGGCATCCTTTCCTAATGCCTCTAGTGGCTTGGAAGAAATCATCAGGGCGACCATTAATTAAAGGAGCAATCCTCGGGTTACTAATGCATGCAGAGGTCCAATTGATTAAGGCTTCATCGAATCCAAAGTGAGCCATGATATTAAAGAGGAAGGAGTGCTTGACACGGTCAAATGCATTGGCCATATCCAGCTTGATTAACATACCTTTTTCCTTTCTGGATTTGCTGGAATGTATAGCTTCATGAACGAGTATGACGTTGTCAAGTATTTGTCTCCCTTCCAAAAAGCCTCCTTGATTGTCAGAAATTATATTGTTGAGCAGAGGCTTCATCCTAGTCGCCAACATCTTGGATATGATTTTGTAGGAGGAGTTGCATAAAGAAATCGGCTTGAATCTACTGAAGGAGATGGGACTGGTTTCTTTCGGGATGAGGGAAAAGAAAGTGTTGTTTGTGCCTCCACCGATTTCTGACTTTGAGTGGAAATTTTTTATCATTCTCATAAAATATTTATTTATATACTTCCAGCATGCTTTATAAAAATGTATCGAGAATCCATCGGGGCCCGGTGCACTGTCAGCTTCAAAAGAATGAATCGTATTGATCACTTCCTGCTCGGTGAAAGGTTTAGTGATATTACGATTTTCATCAGGCGAAATACTATTTGGAATCTGCTCCAACAGAGTGAGCTCGTTATCTCCTTCAGTTCTGTCCTCTTCAGCGAATAGCTTGGAGAAATGAGCATGTGCTGCATTTTTAATATTAGTGTTTCTGGTGTAAATTGTGCCATCCTCACCTTTGATTTCAGCGATGTGATGAATGTTTTTCTGAGCTTGAATTGCTTGTGGAAATACTTGGTGTTCTTATCACCCGATTTGAGCCAAATACTCCTTGACTTCAGCCTCCGGTAATCCTCTTCTGTTCGAAAGGCCAAATAAACTTTGGTTTGCTGAGTAACTTCTTCGTGCAATGTGAAAGGTTCCACAGGCTGATCTTCCATGGCGGATTGGATATCTTCAAGTTTACCCATGACCTTCTTTCTGAGGTGTTCCGGGGCTGGGCAGTTGGTTTTGGCCCAAATCTTGAGAGCAACTTTGGTATTTTTAAGTTTTTGTTCCCAAACGTGACAAGGAGAGCCCGTGATGGGTATTTTCCATGTTTTTTCCATAGTAGTCCAGAAGCTTGCATGTTCAAGCCGTTGGGGACTAAACCTGAAGGGGATAGGGCCGAGATTCTCGATGTCATTAAATAGGAGTTGGATAGGTTTATGGTCTGGGGTGAGATTGACTAAAATGTTGGAGGAGATGATTTGGGTATCGGACAGAAGGCTGCTATGCACTAGGAATCTGTCTAGTCTGGCCATGATATTTCCCTTGCCAAGATGCTTATTGGACCATTTGTATTTCCCTTTTTTGGGCTTGATGTCTATAAGATCCCATTTACGAATGAGGGCTTCAACCTGCACTTTGAAGAAATCGTTACCATTGAGGCCACCTTTCTTTTAATTTTTGGAGAGTGTGATGTTCATATCACCAGCTACAATGATATTTTGAGGATTATAAGCATCCAGAAAGTCATCGAGTAGACTCCAGCAGTCTTTTTTCTCAGAGTATAGATTTGGTACATACATGTTAAAAAGGGCGATCTGCTTGTTGCTCTTCAGGTGGGTGAGTTCAGTGAAATCCAATGCTGCATAGCGAAGTGGTTGTGGAGATGGAAATTTTCTGAGGACCATAATGTTGCCAGACCGCCAGAAGCTCCTCTGGCACTGACTACATAACATGCATTTTTGTTCCAATGTTCTTTTCCGGTGTCTAAGACTATGTTATCATCGAGTTTGGTCTCCTGGAGTAAAAGAAGATCCGGCATGTCACTTCTCTGTAAATATTTAACCGCTTCAATCTTACAGGGATTGCCTAGACCTCTGCAATTCCAGGAGACCAGCTTCATCATTTAGGTACGTAAATGGAGGAGGGAGTTCCTCCAGCTATGTCTCTGTATTTTTTCCCTGTTATCCTGGCTCTAGTATTTCTGCTAAAGACCATATCTATCGTGGTTTGGGATCCTTGGACTTTCTCCCGCTAAGCTTCTTCTTCCCTCGGGTCTTTAGTGGATTTACGACCTGGTTTTTTGGAAGATTTATCGATAGGTTCTTCCAATGAGGAAGGGGAGCCCGGGGGTCTCACTTTAGTGATTTCAGTGTAGGAGGGAGTATCTTTGATCAGGGAAGATCTGAGGGGGCTGGGGGTATTCTGGGTTGGGGGGATCATAGGATTTTCAGGGGCAGGCGGAGATGCTTGAGTGACTTGTTGTTCACGTATTTATCCTTCTTCTTCAACCTCAGGGTTGTCATTGATCTCACATGTTTCCAGGACTTTGAAGTTGTTCCTGCTGGTCGAGGTCGACGGATCTTGTTGTTGTTGATCTGTTTTCTGTTTATTTAGAATTTTTGGGTGGGATTTCATACCTGATTTGGTATTTTTTTGGATGGTTGTCCATTGATTTTTTTCCCATTTGATTCTGGATCCACTGGCTTCTTTTTGCATGATCGAGCGAAATAGCTGTATTCGTGGCAGAATTTGCATTTGAAGGGGATCTGTTCATAGTCGAGTTCTTGAATGTGGGACCAATCTGCTACAGTGAGATTTATAGCTTCTGGCAGGCCATGTTCTAAATCTACTTCGACACAGATTCTCGCACATGAGTATTGATCTTTCCGGTCAGCTTTGTCGATGTATTTACCTAGGGCATTTCCGATGGCTTCGAGGGATTCTATGTTCTAGCAGTGTAGGGTAAGTGGGGAAGCCTCACCCAAACAAGGACTGTTGAGGGGATGTCAAGCGATGGGTCAAAATTCGAAGTCCATCTGTTCATGTAGATCCCTTGTGGTCCCATGAAGTAGGGTCCATTCCTGAAAATGAGCTCATGATCCTGTTTGCATTCGAAGACGAAAGTGAAGTATCCTTTACCCAGGAAGAATGATTTGACATCTTCCATGATCAGGGGTCTCCAATTTTTCTAGACCCAGTTTTCGGTGGACTTAGGAGAAGGCCATAATCCTGTGAACTGACCGATTAAAGCACGGTCCGACAGATTAAGTGTTGTCTTGTAGGGTAATTCCACCGGTAGAGCTACAATCAGGATTTCATTGAGTTTTTTCACGAATTTTTGTTGAGAAGAAGAAAGCGGCCTCTTGCCTTGGGCCGCTAAAAGCTTGAGGAAGTTAGCAAGGTCAAGGGGGATTCCAGCTTCTGAGTCCATTGGAGGCCAAGCCCTAGAAGAGGGTGGAGGAAGAGAGGAGAGATGCCAGGATCGAGGGTGAAGGGAAGAAAGGTCAGGCTGGAAGGAAGGCGAACAAGAGAAGAAAGGGGGAAAGGGAGGGCCAGGGACCAACCGCAAAAGGCAGGCCGGGAAAGGTAACACGAAGGGCTACAGATGCCCACAATCAACTCCGAAGCAGGCTGACAGTCACCACGCAGCCAAGGAGCCGAGCATGCAGCAGAAATCCGGTCAAAGCCAATTCGTCTACAAATTTCTAATGAGCATGGATCTGAATCAAAATACTTGTTGAAGGGCACTGAATATTGTATTTTCTCATCTTGAATGAATGGAAATATTTCTTTTTTCATGGGAAATTCTTTTTAATAAAATATTTTTATCTTGTGGAATATGGACGAATCATTTTAGAAAAAAATGAAAATTAGTGAATATTTTTTTGAAAAAAATCATCGAAAATTAACCCGTTGACTAAAATTTGCCCCTAAATTTTTCCATAAACAACACTTTAAAGGTCCTTGCTACAAAAAAAATGGTCAAATTACTTTATTGTAAATCAAATGAGGCTTGACAAAGCAAAAACAATGTCAAAGAAATACTTTAAATTTGACATTGCTCGAATCAAAATAATACCTTGCACTGTGGACTATTGCTTTCGTGTGTTTGCTATAACAGAGCTATTGAAAATAGTGAAAAGAAAGCAAAGTTAGCATTTTCATTCAAATTCAATAAAAAATCATTTAACACAATTTTATTAACAAAAATACATCAAATTTATATGTGGCCACTATTTTTGGTTGCTTTACAAATATACCAAGGCAAATCCCACCAAGCATCAAATTACATTTTCATGTTTAACTTGCTGCCATTTCAAACCCATACTATAGCATGTGTGATCAATTCATGAATATACATGGAGAAGGAAGGATGAATCAAGAAGATAAATATGGCATCAACTTTATGAAAGGCATGTGTTAAATTAATGTAACTTCAAAGAATATTCTACTTGTACTTTATTATTGTAACTCCGTCAAGGATGTTTTACCTCCGTTCGAAGATGTCACTATTATAATTGGTCATATAAAAGTCATGAGGTAAATCCTACATTGTAAGTCGGGTCGTCAGCACCCTAAAGAATGTAATATAATATTATTTGAGTCCTTCTAGGAGAGGTCGGCCCACTCAGTTAAAGTGAGGCTGACCTAGCTGGGATAAAAGTCAAGTAAAAGGTAAAGTATAAATAGAGAGCGAGTTCCTCTCATTTGTACCATTACTCACTTGTGCAATTCGCATTAGAGGAGAGAGAGAGATATCCGTGAAGGAGGAGGTAGATTGGCTTGGGTCTAGAGTTTGGGTTTGTCTCTCTTATTTGTGAGACCTATTTTGGGCATTGTACTTTGATCATCTATATTGAGGAATTTCTTGTTGGGTTTTCTTCCCCTTGAGGGTTTCCCAGGGTATATTGTTTTGTGCTTTGTGATTATGTATCTTCAGAGATCCTTATTATGCTGCTATTGTGAATAATGTATTGAATGCTAATGAAATTGGAATCTAGTCTATAGTAGCATATAATCTTAATAGCATGTGGTCGTCCTGTGTTATAATTCTTATATTTTAACATAGTTACATCCCACATACTAGGTTGCATCCATTTTCTTGTGACAAGATGACAACATTTAAGGGAAAGTTTGGGTAGTCACATTTCATATTGATCAGAGTGCAAACAATGGTTAGAACATTGTCCATTGAGCTTTCTCAATGATAAAATATCGACATAAATATAATATTAATATTGCAAGTAGACATAAATGTGTTAAATTTTAATTTTTGATGATGACGATAATGATAACGACGCGATGATGATGATGATGATAGTTAACGTCCACGTAGACCAATTATAGTCTATCAGACCTTAAGAAATAAAATTAAGGAACTACTTGGTTTGCTTTAAAGTTTTAATTTTGTGCTCAAACAGCTTGGAAATGAGTGTTCCTAATTTCTATGTCATGTGCATTTGCAACTAGCATATTTTCATCTAATTAAAAATTTTCCAAATTTCTAATTTATCTATCCTAAAAAAACATTTGCCCTTCTTAATAAATTAAAGTTAAGATAATTTATTTTTTCCAAATAAAACCTAAAAAAATATTTCATATATTTATGAATAACATCTCTATTCAATTCATAATTATAAATTACTTAAACACCCATTTCTTAAAAAAATTGTAAATTAAATTAACCACTTAAATTAAAACTTTTTACACAACAAACAATGATATTTTATATCTCTATACGTTTGTGTTACATCATTGCATCGAGAGTAACAAGGTGCTTACAACCCAATATGGAGGATATATTGTCACATTTGTCATGTTACGTTCCCATGTCGGCTCATAACTTATCAAAAATAAAAATAAAATAATTAAAAAATTAAAAGAGAGGGATCCAATTTCTTGAGGGGTAAATTTTTCTTAATGTGTAAACAATTTAAGGTAAATAAATAAATTGCACCTCAAGAAATTGGATCCCTCTCGTTGCTTAATAGATATGGGTTTAAGATGGATCTACGTTGGTGTATACATCTCAGCCAATATCCCTCTTTTTCCATGTGTACTTTTATCTTACATCTTTGTGTAGGAGGTAGACATTAAAAGTAACCAAATAATAAATAAAAAGTTATTAATAATAACAATAAATTTATATGTGACCTAGCGTGTTAAAAACAAGTTTATCTTTGACTTCACATGTTCCATATTAATATGTCAAATTTTAAAAAAAAATCACATGTTAATAAGGCAAAATTTGGAAATGTAAAGAAATTTGTTTTACATGGATTTATGAACTTATTTTTTTTTCAGAGAAAAAAACTAAATTTATTATTTTCAATAAGAAAATCAAAGTTAAAACAGTATGTTCATAATCAACATAGTCCATCTTAACAATCCAGGATAAATCCTCTAATAATAGGCGATGAAGAACAATCACCTAAAACAAAATAAACGTAAGAAAACTAAAAACCATAACCATTGGCACCATGAAATCCGGGCATATGCCACATCAACAAGTCGTTGAACAACAAATTACACAGCAAAAGAAAAACAAAAAACAATTGACCACCTCCATTATAATGCCCTCATGGTACCTTGAACTTATGTACCGAGCTTTACTCAATTAACTCTTATCGTTGTCTCATAACTTAGAAAAAGGACAAAATATGTAATTCATAACTACATTGTAGATAGGATTGGAATCATGTAGTCATATTTAATTGAACATCACATGCTTCCAACGATCTCCAAACAAAAGTATATGACACAAGCTTAAAGTAAACTCCCGAGCCTATCTTTTTTAATTAAAATAATGCAAAGATATTTTAAGTTGTGTTATTTTTTAATAATATTATTAATATCTAATCAAGGTATATTTTGAGTAGTGTTATTTTTTAATAATAATAATAATATCTAATCAAGGTTTTAGTTTAGTTAAATATTACATTGATTTGTGAGGAAAAAAAAATTGTTTATTGCATTGAGAGAAACGAGGTGCTCTACATTCCAGTATGGGGGAGATGTTGTAACGTTTGTTACTAACAAAATAATTAAAAAATTCATGTCAGCTCATAAAATAAAAAATTATGGAAAGTATTTTAAAAAAATCCATGTTGGTTCATAAAATAAAATATTATGAAAAGTAATTAAAAAATAGATGTTCGTTTATAAAATAAAAACTTAAAACTTAAACCCGGATCTATCAATCAAGAGAGACCAAATTTCTTGAGTTTAAATTTAAAAAAAGAAATACACCTCAAGAAATTGGATCCCTCTCGGTGCCTGATAGTTACGGGTTTAAGATGGATCTATGTTGGTGTGATAAGATACTTTTTCCACTTAAATAATTTTATGATTTAGTTTGTAAAGATATACACACTCTACTCTTTTTATAGTCAAATCCATAATTAAAAAAAAAAAAAAAAAAAAAAAAAAAATAAAAAAAATAAAAAAAATTCTCTTAATCGGTATGTCCATTTAAATAATTATTGATAATAATTTTAATTTCAAGATTTGATAGACTATGAAAGGATGTTTTGTGATCCATTATATCTACATAAATGTTTGAACAACCAAGCCTAAATCTTGTAATGAAAAACCCTATGAGAATGATGGAGCATTAGAAAATGTGGCTAGCAAAATATATTTATTGAAAAGCTAATAAGCATATGGTTAAATTTTGAATAAATGGAACAAATATTTGAAAGGTAGAGAACATATTATCAACTAATAAATCATCTAATTGTAAGAGTATGTGGTGATTTTGGGGATGACAAATGTGTACATGGATGACAATTCCAATCTCATTTGCATTAGTATATATTCCAAATAGGCAAAGGGAATGATGAAGGATAATTGAGATGAAAATGTAGTATGAGGTGAGTATGGGTTTGTGTTGTCTTCAATGTCACAAAAAGAGGGCTAGAGAGTTGTAATTGAAGTAGAATTTCATCGTTGAATTATTGAACTCATCTTTGGTCATTTGTGGTAATTTCATACTCTCTGATGTTTGTAGTGGTTCTTATGCTTATTGGTAGCATCCACATTTTCCTTCTCATCGTAAAAAACATAAAATGCTTATTCCATGTGTTCACGATAGATTGTTTAGTTCTAAGTGCTTATTAGAATCAATGCCCCGACTCCCATGTATAATGACTAGAATTTGTTTGAATAAGGCATTATTTCAAACAATTTCAATGCCCCTCCACCCCTGCTTTGTACAAGAACAATGGAATTGAAAAAAACAACTTTGTTTAGTGTTTGTGTTTTATAATTTAAATGTTGCTCATATATGGAACAAAACTCTAGAGGTACGCAAGAGGTAGCATGGAGTGTCATTTTCACATGGAAATAATTGGGTTCTTGATGCTTGGGTTGTGTTGTGAAAAAATTGAATGCACAACCAACTTTGACATGAAGTCAAGCCATGAAATCATCTGCAAATATGTCATTGACCATGATGAGAAGGGGTTGAACCGCATGGATCCAAGCCATCCATGCCAAAAACATATTGAAACTCAATAAATCTTGGTGACAATTATGATTAGTTTTATCAGGAGGGAATTCCCATCTAAATTAATGCTAAAGTTTATTTACGAGCTCATGTCTACCATAGACACATGCTAATCTATGTTCATTAATTCAAGTCAAGCATTTGCAAACCTTGCAAAATATGTTTACCTTTCATATTGTTAGTGGTTGCTTGATTATAATTGAGTGGGAGATGAATGTGAATCGCATTCCTCCTACATATAATGTGGGTGGGATAGCACAACCAAGAAGATTACCGAGGATATAGTTATTTACAAAACTATGAATAAATAAGCTCAAATGTAATTGAACTGTGAATACAATAGAAATCAACATGGATATGGAGAGGAAGCCTCACATCTTGGTATTTCCATTTCTAGTGGAAGGTCATATTATCTTATCGCAATGCTAGGCCTCACCACTCTCTTCCCTCTCATGGCCTCTCCCTAATAGTATCGACAACTCCTTAAAATCAATCCCTCTTTAGTCATTTGCTGCATAATGTTTTTGCATAGGGACTTTGAGTTTAAATTCTTATCATTCCCTTTCCTCTTACCCAAAGACTTCCGTCTAGATGTGACAAAAGCACGGAACAACATACTTCTCATCATCTCATCCCAATGTTGATGTATGCATTCAAAGAGCTCACTCATCTAATAGAATAATGGCTCCAATAATAGAAGAAGAGTCCATAAGAAGTCGACTCTCCTATATGCAGAGTCATCAATTTCTTCCTCACATGGACTCACGACATAGTTGTAAAGTTTAAGATACTCAAATTAGTATTACATGCATTGTTTCATTTGAAGAGTTTACAATGTAAATCTATGACTTGTTAATAATGGTTGGTTAGGTAAACATATAAACAATCTCCAAAATAATAAAAATACATAGTATGAAAATCCTTTTCCAAAAATACATCTACAATTAAAAAAACCTTTAACATAATTAACAAAATAAAATAAAATTTAAACATTAAACATAAATTAATTTATTCCTAATATTTAAAATACCATGATTTCATTTTATGAATTCAATAAAATAAACTTATAATAAAAGCCAATGAAATTTAAGTCAATGCCAAAAAAAAATAAACAAGGCAAAGCAAAACACGACAATGGAGATCTTTACAAATAATTAGAAAAAAAAACCAAAGCTTTCTATAAAGATGAGAATATCTCTTATACCCCAAAATTTGTTGTGATAACTTATATAGAATAAGCATAAACTATATAATTATTCTCATTTCGATCAACTTGAAATAGAATATATTTCTTCGAAAAAGACTTGAAATAAAATACGAACAGAATATATAATTGATGTATAGATTGGAATTGACATGTACAAAATTTTAATTTAAAACTAGAGGCAACCAACCACACCAAAACCAAAGTCTCACGAATGACATCAGCTCAATTTTAATAAGAAAGAGGAGGCAACCAATTATCGCTAAACAAAAGTCTCAAAGTAAAGCCCGGAATCTTCGTTTTTATTTATTAAATATTATCAAAAATATATTTTAAGCCTTCTTTGAATTAGTAATTTTGCTTTATTAAAAATAATTTTGACATATAGATCATGCAATGAGGGAGTATGTAGGTTGAAGTTTATGTAGCAAAAATATTTTTTAAGTCTTATGCAAATTAAAAAAAATGTTTTATTAAAAATAATTTCAGCATATATATTATGTAACAAAGGAGTATGATGTGGCTTTTTTTGGATGACCAGCAATACAATCAATGTTTTTTTTTAATATGTTTGAAAGGAATGTTGAAAGAAATTTAGGATTGATATACTTACATTATCTAAAGTAACTTAGAGTTTATGTTATTGAGACAAAGGAGGATGTTATAATTGTAATAAAAGGAAGAGTTTATTGTCAAATTAATGATCTCGTTTTTTGTTATCTATAATAATTATGAACTCAAATTATATAAAGATTTTGGGTTTGCAATGATTTTTGTATTTACTGATTGACAATTACATTTACCTACTCATTATAGCAAACATAACATACGTATTCCAAGTATTTTTTTCCTTGGAAAAAAATATGAATTTTATTTCATCTGAGGAGAAAATAAGTTTACATTTTGTATAAATATATGTTTCCATGTATTTTGTGACCAAAGAGAAGGCTAGACTTCCAAAAAGATTGTTCAAAATAGAACAAAAAACCAACAGAAACATAGAGTTGTTTATTGCTCATAAAATATTCTGCAACATACGAACATCCAAACTTGTAGCCTGTAGTTGAACCTCAACATGCATTGTCTTCAAAAAACCATAAACGGTGTGTTGATTTATACATATGTGTCTTACATATTCAAAAATATATGAAATCGTTGATTTTGGAGACCAAACCATACAACACATAATAAAAAGATATATATCATAGTTGGAATTCATTGTTGGAGATCTATAACTGGAAGCTCTTCGATGAAAGACCTGTGATAAAATTCAAATGTTATCCTGCATTGGTCTTTGAAATCATCCATTTCCCATGACCCAACTGAATGACTTCCTTATAAAAAATATCGGCCTCTGAGTTTTGTTCCATGTGTACATGTTGAATAGAGAAATAATCAAAAGTGTCCAATTCTCTATAAACTTCTTCAAAAATTGAAAGCAAAAAAAGATTATAACACTTTTGTGCTTTTCTGAACCAATTTATTATAGTCATTGAGTCCCCATACACCTAAAACCGATTGACATTTCTTTCCTTTACAAATAACATCAGTAATTTTAAAGACATAAGTTTAGCATAATTGTTTGTGCCAAGACCCAATCCCATTTTTATTTTGAAGAAATTGGAATCTGATAAGAAAAGGACTGCAACCCCCCCCCACAATTATGAAAGTTGTTTTGTGAGGCCCCATCAAAATAGGCCCACGACTTTGTATGGTCCACCTATTCTTCTTGAATGCATCTAACTAGTTCCATTCCTTTTTTCTTGTGGAAAATGTGAGAGTATTCTAAGGCTTTACACATCAATTAAGTCTGGGATCGATACCCTCTCTTGGAAAATGGATGCATTTCTAGCCAACCACACTCCCCAACTAACGATCAAGGGAAGAGATTTTATATGACGGTTTATGTATTCAGATACCCAAACTCTCCAGGCATCCTCTACAGAAAGCCCGTGCCACCTACAACTCTGACCTAGCTTTTTTGAACAATACTTCCAAATTTGATTTACAAAGGAGCATTCAATGAATAGATGAAGAGCAATTTTCTCATTAGACTTACACAAAGGACACCATCTCGGGCCTTCCTTCTACCTTTGTTTCATTGTGTCCTAGGTCGGCACTTTATTTTTTATCATAAACCACTTGAATATGCAAACTTTTAAAGGGCATTTTAATTTCCATAGGACTGTCCACCACCATTGAGGATCCCTCATCTACAAGTCAATGTTTAGTTGGATATAGCCCAATTTCGGGGTATATGTACCGTGAGGAGCATGCAACCAAACGAGTTCATCCTCTCTATCTATTATACAAATGTGTGCAATTTTTAAAGCTCTGAGAAAAAGATCCATGTTTCAGCCTATGCCTCCCCCAATCCTATTTGAGTTGCATTCATCCATCCCTAATTCCATAAGCTAGTGGATCTCGGATCAACAATCTAGTTGAGAAAAAAGATCCCTTGATTATGTAGATCTCGTATCAAAGCCAACGGTAATAGATGGTTCGCTCCATAGCTAGGTAAGGATAAGAGCTTATGCGTACCTTTGATCCCTTTCCAATATGTCAAGCAAGTCCAATTACATGAAAAGAATTTAGGACAACCTTCCAGATAATGGAGATAGAAGGTCTCTTTTTTATCGGTTTCCTTATCCATTCTTCAATTGATTCTAGGAAGATGTACTTTTGATAAACCACAAACATCCACAAACTCTCTGAATATATTAGTCTCCAACAAACTTTGGCTACCAGATATTTAGAGAATAAAAATATATTCTTCAAACTCCATCCTTCCAACAATTTGGGAGTAGGCAATACCTTCCAACTCACCCAAGGCATGACGAATTTTTCCCGATTCCCAACCCACAAAAGTCTGAAACATATTTTCCTAGCCTTCTCTAGAATACCTTTTGGGATCTAGGCTAAGGACATCCAATACATCAAAATGGATTCCAGGACTGGTTTTACCAAGATGAGCCTTCCTTCCTTGGACAACCATCCGAAACTCCAAATTTTTATCCTTTTTCCCAGTTTAGCCACCCCCAATCCTCTTTTTTTAGCCATTCGGGTTTAGCTAGAAGCCCAGGTATTTTAGTCCCTCATCAAATTATCTAACTTCATAGGGAAAGAGATTCATGTAATAGATTAGATAATTTTCCTCCAAGTTTTGAACAGAGAGAAAATATTTTCTATCATTACGTCGAAGAGGCGCATTCTACAGCCCATTAGGGGGAGGATGTGTAACTCCTTCCATGCTCATCTTGGAGTTGACAAGTGTCTTTAAAAAAAAAAAATTATAAAAAAACAACACGTCGACTCAAATTAGATTTAAAACATTTACAACCGCATATATATAAAACTACACAAATTAGATAAATTAAAACCCTTCCTCAACACTTGCACTCTAAAAATAGGTTTGCACTTGCAGAGATTTGATCCCTCTCAGTGCTTAGTAGATCCACTTTTAAGATGGATCTATGTTGGTTTATTTGCATACTTGTTTCCCTTCCAAAGATCCCTGGGATTTCCAAAAAAAATTCAGCACCGCCATGTAATCCATTACAGAAAATAATCCATTACAAAAAAAATCCATTACAGAAAATCAAGATATCATCTACAAAAACGAGACGAGATATTCTTAAAGTAGGAGTAATGGAAATACCTTGGAACTCTCCCTGACTTATGGCCACTTCCAATGCTCTACTGAGTCCTTCCCCGACAAGTCGAAAAGGGAGGGGTGAAAAATGACATCCTTGTCGCAAACCTCTTTCTGCATGAAAAAATGGGGATGTTGCCCCATTTATGAGGACAACAAAAGAAATCGTTGTAATACAACACATAACCCAATTTATAAAAGGGACCTTGAAGCCAAGATGACTTAAAATAAGTTTGATATATGTCCAACTCACCCTATCATATGCCTTTGACATATCGATCTTCAATATTGCACCTTTTATTTTCCTAGTTTTGATGCTATGCATTCCTTCCTAAGCCAGTCCAATGGCTCCATGGATCTGCAAGCCTTCAAGGAAACCAAATTGTTCTTTTGAAACCACGATTGAGAGAATCTTCTTCAATCTTCTGGCTATTACCTTTTCCAATACCTTGTAGATACAGTTACATAGGGAGATTGGTCGGAAATCCTCCACAGAAAGGGGATTGTCTGATTTCAGAATAAGGGCAATAAAGGTTGTATTTAAGGGAGCATACATAAAGCCTTCTGAGCGTGATTCTTCAATCACTTTCAAGATATCAAGACCCATAACCTCATATAGTCCAAAGAATAATTCTATCAACCATTCATCTGGTCCTGGGCTCTTATCCTTTTGAAAATTGTGAAGCACCTCCTTTAATTCTTCTTCAGAGACCTCTTCCATACGAGCTTTGTTGTCTTCATCATTCACAAAACTAGGAAAGAAAAGTGCCATTCTTACAATCTCTGCAATTATGACCCTTGCAACCTCTTTGAACAAATTTTGAAAATGATTTTTCCCCATCTGTGTCAACCCTTCAAAAGAGGAAACATTGCCTTTAGAGTCATTCAAACTCCAAATGGTATTGGATATTTTCCTTCCCTTTGCATAAGCTTGGAAATTTTTTCTATTTTCATCCCCACATTCCAACCATATTGCTTGAATTTTTAAGCACCAAGTTGCTTCTCTGTCATCTAAGATCTTCCTATGCTTTCCTTCCAGAGCCATTAGAGATTTTTTAGATTCCACTGAAGCAAAAATCCCTCCTTCAGAATCATAAATGGTTTATAGGGCTGCTTAAACTTCTTTTAGTTCATGTTCCTCCCTCTGTCTCCTTATGTGTGACCATTCCACATTTGCCTTCTTTACTCTTTTGAAGTTATCTGCAAACTGAACCGTGACTGATGCATCACCCCCTGATCAATGGGGACCCAATTTTCTCTTACCAGGGCAAGGAAAATCTCCTCGTTTAGCCATGTCGCATTGAATTTGAACAAGATTGTTGGTTTGCTTGAGCCACCTGCTAATTCCATAAATTGGCAAATGGTTGGAATCCCCTCCAGTTCCAAGCCATTACTGAAACTATAGGTGACCCTCCATCAATCTACCTAAGACCAGGAATCTATATAGTCTTTTCTCGATTCTTTCCTCCTCTATTATCTTATTCCTCCATGTAGTTTTTAATTTGACTGGCTCCACATCGACCAAGCCCCCTTCATTTAATTTTTGGACAAAAATATCAGTATGAGGGTCAGGTCTTTCCTTTGCTCCCCAAACCTCTAGAGATCCCAAGGAGAAGTTTAGGTCACCTCCTATAATAAGGGCCTCATTAGTCATGAAGTATTTCTTGAGCAGGGATTCGCAGAAAGGGATTTGCTCCAAATAAGGCCAATATATATTAATAATCGTGAATACCAACCCGAGATCCATTGACATAAATTTTGCACCTATTCCAGACTCAAAACCCCATGAGCTTTGAAGTTTTACAGAGTGGTTGTTCCTTCCAACAACCAAGCCACCGGATCTACCCCTTGCATCAACACCCATGAACCTTGAAAATTTAAACATGGTTCCAAAACCTTTTCTACTGTTGCACCTTCTCCTAAAGTTTTTTGCAAAAGAATTATGTCAGGATAATTTGCTTATATCAACCTTTTCAAGGCCATTTTTTTGGGAGGGTTGGCCAACCCTCGACAATTAAAGGAAATAAGCTTCATAAAGGAACCCCTGAGGGGGCGGGCAATGATGCTCTAGGGAACCCAAAAATGGAGAGTTGTTTACCTGTCGCTAAATCCACAAGAGCCCTCTCCTCTCCCCAAATGGACATATGGGATTTTCTCCCTCTCCCCTTCCCACCACCAAGAAAAACAGGGTTTTGACCCAACCCAACCACTCCATTACTTACAGAGGATGACAAAGCTAGGATGGTTCTATTACATCGTTGATACACCGCTACTTATTCTTCTAAGTCCTAGAGGATTTTTGTTATGAGGTGATTAAAACCGGGGATGTGGAAGACCTTTCTTAGGAAAAGGAGTAGTGGGATAATGAAAGGTCCACCCAATTTAGATTTTTGAAATTTGAGAAATTATCAGGAAAATATATGTTTTTGAGAGAACACGACCAGTTTCAACCAAGAAAATCCAACGAATTTATTAATAAATTCATGGAAAGAGGAGGAAGAGTAGGTATACCCAGCTGAGTCGTAGCCTCGCACTCCAAAGCCACAACTAGTTGTAAATATGTAGAGTCAACCAATACCTGGGGAGATTGATATTCAAACATCCTTTTCAGGGTGGGGACCACGTCCTACAAATATCGCTCTTCTGCTTCTGCATCCAATACTGAATCTCTCATCGGGACTTCACCTTCCCCCCCGGCCAAATTTTGAGTTTAAAGAGACAGACTCCCCCCCTTCATGAGAAGCCAAATGCTTCCTATAAGAATCTTGGGGAGAGTGTCTTTTCTATCCTTTAAATGACAACTTACATTGATTGACAATATCTCCATGCTGATGACATTTGCAACAATGGAATGGAACCCCTTCATAATCCAATTTATGCATATAGCTCACATTCCCCAAAACCATCTCCAATTCTTCCGCCAACCCTTCTCTGACATCCAAAGAGACTAGGATTCCAGCAATAGACATTTCTCCCGATCTTTCAAAGGACATTTTGCCTCCAGGAAGGTCCCCATTACATTCCCAAGATCCTTCAAGCTTTCTCCATTCCAAAATTCTGTAGATAGGACTGGGAGATGAACCCAGATTGGCATCACATCCATACACTCCTTGCTCACATAAAAAAGGGGAGACCATTTTTTGAGCAACATTGGAGTGGAATCAATGCTCCATGCACCTTTTAACACTCATGCTGCATCATCCACAAAGCTGAATTTTAGAAGAAACCACCCTCAAGCAAATTGTTAACATAAGGAAGAGAGCCAAGTGAATTCGACCATGTCTTTCCCACCACATCCCTCCGAGTTTTTGTATTTAAATGACGCCCCGTTCCCTTCCCACTATAATGGCGTTGGCCATATCTACTACCTGAGGAATTTTTACATCAACCCCCCCGCCAGCTTTATGGCCTTCCCTTTAGATTTTATACATTTATTTTTCCTTGGACGAATGCTCAAGCTATGAGAGAGTTCAAGTCACTCGGGCCTAATATTAGGAAAATGGCTAGAGGGAATCCCTTTTGGTCTTTACCTAGCCTCGACCCTAACTTTTCCACCTCCACTGTGATGGGTCGACGCTAACAAAGAGGAAATGAATCATGACGATGTGAGCGAACCTCCTAATCCAAACGACGATGGATGAGGAAACAAAGAAGGGAGTAGAGGTAGAGAAAGCGCATTCAAACCCCAAACCCTACCAAAAGTATCTATATTCCCAAAACCGACACCAACAGAGCCCAAGTTTTGCAGAGCAACAAAGTTGTTAGGATCTATTAGTAAAAACCCTTCCCCACCTTCTGCAGCTGCTACAACCCCAACAACATTCCATGATGGGGACCCAAGTGCCAGAATCAATTCCCCGAACGGTGACCCTAGAGGTTCAATAGATGAAGATCTCAAATAATCGTGGCCTTGGACAAAACCAAACTCCGTAGACTCGCCCAAAGGGTTATGAAAAAACCTAGACCCCAAACCCTTTGAAACATTACACTCCAGTGGAAAACCGCTGTAAAGGGGGGAACCACCAAAACTTGACTAGTCTTAGACCCCATCTATTTCATGGAGGGAAGCATCAGGTAGCTTCATCCATTTGACCGCTGGCGACGCCCAAATCTCTTGGCCCTCCAATGGATCGAAATAATAATCTAATAGTTCCTCATCCTCCTCATACCAATAAGGTCTTTCCATAAAAGACAAGAATTTCCTGCCGTACATCCCTGCTAGATGAAAAATGTCATCCACCCACAACCCCTCACACTGTCGCAATAGACATTCTACAGCCCCTCGCCTAGGGTTTTTGCAGAGCCTCATACTTATTCCAAGTATTTATCGTAGATTGTCCATATTTGAATGTGATTAGAACCAATGGACCAACACCCATATAATGACCATGGGCTGTTTGAATGAGGACATGTCTCCCTCCTCACTTGCATATGAGGCCAAAGTCTAGTCTCCCCCCTCTCCCTTGTATAAGAGCATTTAAGTTGGCAAAAGCTTGTTGTTTAATGTTTGATGTTTTATAATTTAATGTGTTGTTTATTATATGGAATAACATTCTAAAGTTGTACATGATGTAGTATGGAGTGTTGTTTTGTAATGGACATGTGTTATGTTGTGGGAAAATCAAGCACACGACTAACACCTTGATTTGAAGTTGAGCCATGAAATTACTTGTAGATATTTCATTAGTCATAACGAGAAAGGGTTAAATCCTTTGGAGTTGGGCCATCTTTGCTAAATACATTTCTAGGCTCAAGAAATTGTGTTGCCAATTATAATTAATTTCCTTAAGAGAGATTTTCCATCCAAATTATGATTAAAGTCAATCTATGAGTTCATGTCTATCATAAACACAAGTCAATATGTATAAGTGTCAAAGTCAAGCATTTACAACTTTGCAAAATGTGTTAACTTTTAATATTGTTTGATTGTTTGGAAAGAATTGAATGAGATATAAAGATGAATCACATCCCCCCTACATATAATGTTGGTGGTATAACATAAACAAGGAGATTATTGAGGTTATAGTTATTTAAACAACTGAATAAGTTCAAAATTCATTAAACCGGGACTAAAATGAAAATCAACATGGAGATGGAGAGGAGGTCTCATGTCTTGGTATTTCCATTTCCAACACAAGGTCATAGGACTACATTGCCAAACCTTGATTACGTTACTATACCACACCTACACTCTTGCTTCTTGTGGCCTCTCCTTAACAATGCTCACAACTTGTCAAAACTAATCCCTCTCGAGTCCTTTGTTGCACAACATTTTTGAATAGGACCTTCATATACAACATCTTACCATTCTCTTTCATCCCACGAAAGGAAACCTCCTTGGATGTGATCAAAACATAGGGCAATGTCCTTCTCATTATCTCATACCAGTCTTGATGTATTCATTTAAATAATTGTCCCGCTCATCCAATATAAAAATTGTTCCAACATCGGCAACATAAGAAGAGCTCTGAAAGGAGCTGATTGTTATATTTTCATGTTCAACTATTACTATTTTCGATGGACTCACAACATAGCTCCAAAGCTTGGGATACCCAATATAATATTACATTCATTAGGTATACTTGTCGTTTATGTCATCTATTATTTCCAAGAATAAATAATAATAATCTAATTTAAGGTCACAATGAAGCAAGACACCAAATTGGTGTATGATACCCCTTGCTTGTGGGACATGTAAACAAATATTAAAGCAAACCAATGTCACGATCATTTTCTAAAGATACACTGACATTAAAAAGCTAATTTATGCATATTGGAATTCTTTCTATAACACAAATACCTCTCTAACAAAATACTTATAGATTTTAACATCAAATATATATTAATTTCATTTCATAACTAAAAATACTTATTGATTTTAATATCAAATATATATCCATTTCATTCCAAAGTAAAGAAAATAAGTTTTTTTAATTGAAATAAATAAAATAGACAAAAACCAATATATTTAAGTCCATATACACTTTAAGGTGGATCCATTTTATAAAGTCAATATATACATTTTCTTTGTTTGTGGACCATAATTCTTTTTCACATTTTTTAGTCATGTGTGAAGTCAAATTATTGCATAGTCAATATATAGGGTTAGGGTTCAACAAGAGTATTATCTTACTTACAAGAATTGGACGTGTGATCATTGGCACTCAAATTGTCTTTGTCGGCGAGGCACAGTTCCACCCCTTCTCGTTATTTTTTTGGAATTTAGACGATCTAGGTTGTCTTAAAATGGGCCAAAGCCCCTAGGGGCACAATTCCATGGCATAGTTCCGCAGTAAATGGGGTGGAACTACGATTCCGCCCGTTTTTATAACCAGATCTAGGGAACAAATCGCCGGAAAAGCAGGGCGATTTGAGTGCTAGTTATCTCACGCCCAAGAATTGAGCTTGAGTGGGAAAAATCATTCTTCCCAACTACCCAAACTACATCCAATGGACAAAACCTTTTCACATCCTTATTTATAAAACCATTAATCATCTTAATAAAACTATATAACTATATACAATTTTCTGGTTTGTGTACCATAAATCCTTTTCACATCCTTATTTACGGAATCATGAACTATCCTAATAAGAACTTAACCACTTAATATATGGAAATGGACCCTCCCCGCACAACAACAGAATCCCTGGAAATGGACATAAACTACCCGGATTAAACATGTGTGTGTTTCTAATTTCATTTCATTTGGAATTAATTAGTATTAATTTGCATCTATCACCTACCATTTCATCCGATTACAATCTCATCTGAGCTTCTTGGCCTGGTGCAGAGGCCGTTCGGAAGCTCACAAACTGTATCATGTATTGTTTTTTCTTGCCTTGAGTTATTTAGTTTGTTACTCAACTGCCACCAATTAAATTGGTTGCCTTCAACTGCCAGAGAGGAAGTGATGTATTAATGTGGAAAGAAAGTCCACCGATGGAACATTTCTCTCCAATTTCTGGTAGGAGATTGCTCACTCACTTGCGTTTTAAGTAAAATTTGAGGTCTAGGTTTTTTTATGATCATTAGGTAAAACGTGTTTGTCCGTAAGATCGAACATCTCTTGATTGACATGAGGTGAAAACTGGAATGTTGTAGGCAGGCGAGGCTGACTGATTTTGATTGGATTCATAAGTACTGGTACTAGGAGTTGGAGATCAGATCAAATCAAATCAGCAGCAGCGGTTGCTACCAGCGCAACAAATATGGGTTTCTCAATAATGGAGGTACGCTTGCACCCACATCTCCATGTCTTCTTCTATAGCCGGAAAGTCTCAGATTTTATACCCGTTTACTCTAATGTCCGTAAAATCACTGCTCTAGCCAGGCATGGGATCTTTCTGTAAATATACTAAGTTCTATGGGCGTGCATGCATGGGAGGAACGAGTTAACATCACCTGCTTCAGTGATTTTATTTATGGTCTTGTCTTAGACATAAGAGAATATTCATGTTGTAAAGGGGATTTGCCTGTATGAGAACAATTCGTTTGTTGTGGGCGACTGTATAATTTGTTGATAATGGAACCAAACACTTGTTCCAAAACGGAAAAGAAAGAAAAATCAAAATTTGGGATAGGTTTCATGTCTGTCTGTCTATCTTTGAGTAGACAGTGAAGTCTGGAAGGTCTGATTATTGGCGCTTTTTGTTTGCAGGGTTTTACAAAGTCTCTGGCGATGACAATCCTTTCTGAAGTAGGGGACAAGACCTTCTTCGTCGCGGCGGTAAGTCTAAGGTCCAATGTTCAGTTAGAGAATTGACAAATACCTTTATTCCCAGAGATTGTAATATTTGTAGCAATGGGCTTGCATTTTGACCTTATGGGGGTGTAGAGCACTTCGGAGGTGTTTGATAGTTTCAGAGATTTAACAGTAAGTCTTTTGATAAGTTACTTTATCGTTATATTTTTTGTTTTTGATACCACTGTTATTTTTCCTGTTATAAATCCCTTCCTAAACACAAGTCAGAATTAAAAAATTATGATTTTTAAAGCAATGATAAAGTTATGATTTTTTAAAACAATGATAAAGTTGCTTCCAGCATGAAAAATTTCTTTAAAAACCCAATTTGTAAAAGTTTGTATCTTAGTTTAGTTGAAAATGAAATATTTTGCATTTTTAATGCTTGTCAAATTTTTGCTGTCTTAGTTTTCCGGGGTCTGATATTTGGCATAGTTACCAAGTTCAAAAATTCAATTCGGATGAAAATTTTTCAGTTTGATTAAAATTCCAGAGTATACCTTTTAAAAACACTGAAAATACTAGATTTCCTGAAATATTGTACCAATTCTTCATATATCAAAGGTTGATTATTCAAAACCCTGCGTGATGCTGAAACTTGGATTCCATTAATTGATTTTTTCAAACTGTTTGTCTTTACCACCAAACTTTAAGTAATAGGTTCTATAGAAAGATTGCTTAAATAAGCGAGACATTGTATTATTGGATAGGTAGTTTGAACATGGTTGGATACTGAAGGAACCCGTGATGGATTCCATTCACTTTTGTTCTGGGTCAGTTGGCGGTGAAATAATTAGAAGAGAGGGAATTCGTTTCCTATGGTGAGCTGCTGCATATATGTATGAATCAATTAGTCAGACTGTGAGCGCCCTACGGAGATTGCTTGTGTTAGGGATTGGGTTTACCTTACCGATCACGGGAAAGCTGAAAAAGTACAGCACAGTGAACTCAAAGACTTATCCGACTGCACTGCAGTCCTGCACAGCCTGCTCTTAAAAGCCACAGATGTTTGTCTGTCCACTTGACTTGTCCATTGAACAACCTCTGGGTAATTGAAGGTGATGATGGTCTCAATTTTTTTAATATCCCGGATTCTCATTTTTCCCCATTTTTATATTCACTGAAGATAATTGCAGGGTGCCCCTGTGACCCTGAAACCCTGAGCTTTGAAAATGGACAGATCACATATGGAAAGTGCCCCAGCTTCTGCTGCAGAGAGCAATGCTGTTCCCTTATCAATGGTGGTCTTCGCACATGCCAAGCAAACCGAATCAAACTGAATTATTCGCCAGCTGAATTGAATTTTTGAATTTCCATACTATTTGGTCTGATTTGGGTGAATTAGGTAACTAGGATTCTTATACCCCACTAAGTTATTCCCAACTTTGATTTTTGCTTGAAACTCAATATCTCGAATCTTGTTATTCAGCTGGTGCCGTAGATATTTCAGGAAGCATGAAGTCTCTATCTGTTACTGCTTTTCCTGCTTTTTATGGGTGTGTATACCTCAATATTTCCTAATTATATCTTGATTAATCTTCAATAAATTGGCTTTTATATTGATTTGTACTCTATCGAGTTCTACAAGCCATGGCTTCCTTGATCTTTAACAAAAGTATGATATTATATATATTATATTAATATATTGTTGGGATTGTCTTGGAATGAACTTCACAACAGTAGTATCAAACTATCAATAAGATGACTTGAGGAACGTAATAAGAAAAATGATACCTATACATGTTATAGGTTGTGTCGAGGGGCACGACAAAATTTACACAAATGTCTTTGAACTGAGTGGCATTTCTGAAAATTGCATTGAACTGGGTAACATTGATGAAATATTGATTAGGAGTTTCATTGGTTGGGGTCGTTATGCTCCTATCTGAGTTGTTTGGTTCATTTTGTGTCTCTAGCAACACCATTCAGTGGCATTTTTTTGGATGTACATACTTTTCTACTAGTCTATGGGTAAACTGTTGCCTACCTTAAAGTTAAGAGAAACATCTTAGTATATAAATATGCCAATAAATCCTCTAGCACTATGTCGCTATTTTTCTGAAATGCTTTTATCTCATTGATTACAAAACATTGTTGGCTCCAATACAATTTGTACTGCATTATGAGGGATTGCAGTAGTTGTATAAAAATTAAAATGCTTATTATATTGGGACAGTCTAGTCCTTTTTCTTCATGTTGCAGAAAATTAGATTGAACGGTGTGGTTAAGATTCCTTTATTTGAGTTTATGACTTCAGCTTTTGTGTGTTCAAGATCATGGCAATGCGGCATCCAAGGAGATTTATCTTGGTTGGATCTCTTGGAGCTCTTTATGTAAGTACAATTTGTTTCAGTGTTATTGTGCTTGGACATAGCTTTGCAAGTTATAGTGTTCTTTCTAAGATTTATATTTGTTGGATCTCTTGGAGCTCTTTATGTAAGTACAATTTGTTTCAGCGTTATTGTGCTTGGACATAGCTTTGCAAGTTATAGTGTTCTTTCTAATCTTTAAATCGTGTTAAATAGAGATATATTCGCTTAGTTTGTTATTCTTTACAGTATAAATGGGTGATTGCCAGTGGCCACCATTATCTTGCATTCTCACTTAATTGTTCTATTGCCATACAGATTATGACTGTCATCTCTGTATTTTTTGGCTGGGCTGCACCAAATCTTGTAAGTTGCTGGTTGGCTATTTTCTATTGAATTAAGGAGCTAATGAATCTGTAATTTTGTAGTAGTTTTGTTTTGTAGTGGTTTTTTGTCATTCCTGTAATATTTGCATTACTTAGTCTAGACATTTTTATGGCAGAGTTGTATCTTCTTGGTACACAGTTTACATATCAAATGATTTATATTTTGAAAATTATTGATTCCTGATTTAGCATGGTATGCTTATAATAATTATCTAATGGTCAAAGTCATTGATCTCATTGCCCCTTTCATCTTCAAGCATTAGCACTACTGCAATTGTTGGAAGCCTTGAGACTCTAGAGACTTTTTATGCTGCTTCCATTTCATAAAATCTTCAAGAGAGTCTTATCCCTATAGTCCATGCTTATGTTATAGGTTTCTAATGGGACTATTGTTGGGAAGAAGTAATATTCTTTTTCCTTTTCCATATAGCTGGGTTATATCTTCTTGGTACACAGTGTTCATTTCAAATGACTGTATTTGAAATTTGTGTATCCTGATTCGGCATAGTATGCTTATAATAATTTTCTAATAGCTGAGACCCTTGATCTCATATGTCTGATTTTCATGCACATCACATCCAACAGTCTCTTGCCTTTTTGGTTTTCAAACTAATTTGTTTGATGGAATGGTTGTATGAGTGCTTCCCAAGTTGAATCACAAATTGGTTATATAAAACTTATACAACCATGTAAAACTTATTTCTACAAATTGGTGTGATGTAAAACGGTTTTGGTTAAACACTTCTCCCAAAATATAATAACTAAATTTTCTTTTGATGACATGATGGTCCTCTTACCATAACAATGGTTGAAAAATATCAAAATATTCATTAGTTCTATACTTCTATCAATGTGGCCTTGAATGCATTTGGAAAACAGAAGAAATGGTCATTTATGTACGTTTGTTAAGTCTATATGTTTCAATTTGTCTTTATTAATACACTCTTTAACATCTTTTATTATCTCTTTTAATCAATCCATGTATTGTGTTTTTCATTTAAGTTTTCAAATACGGTTTGTTAGTAAGGATTTGTTTGTTATAACAGCTTGAGAAAGTACAATAAGCCACAATCCAAGGTTGACCATGCATATAAGGGAAAAAACACATGACTTAGACTTGACAACAAATTGACAAACCTAAAATGGTAAAAACTTGTTGAAAAATTTGACAAAACCTTGACCTGAAAATATATAAACTGTGAAATATGTTTCAAAATTCTTTCAATTCTCCTTAATTACTACTTTGTGACAATCTTTAATCTCTTTTAATCAATCCAAGTATTGTGTTTTTCATTAAAGTTTTCAGTTATTGTTTTTTAGTAAGGATTTGTTTGTTATAATAGCTTGAAGAACTACAATTAGCCACTATCCAAGGTTGACTGTGCATATAAGGCGAAGGCACATGAATTAGACTTGACAACAAATCGACAAACCTAAAATGGAGAGTAAAAGTTGGTAAATTTTGACAAAACTTTGACTCAAAAAATATATAAATTGAGTGTCTTCTTGAAATATGCTTCAATATTCTTTTGACAAAACATCATGGCACATATTACAAACTTACTAGGGGGGCAAGGGGTACTCCACCAAGAATTAACAAAATCTTTAGATTCATAAAAGCATCAAATTGGAGTATCACCCGGCCATAAAATCAAAAGACAAAATGCCACTAGTGGAAGGTACCATTATAGCGAGCTACCCAAGATACTGTTATAACAACATTAATCCCCAGTAGCTGTAGATATCAAAACCAAGTACCCACTAATTGTGTCAGACCTAAAGCAATAAAAGCTTAACACAGGCTAAAAACTAGAGGCCACCAAATTGACAGGTAGAGTCTAATTATCATTGTTCTTTGGTGTAGGAGCTCTACTGTGGGGGAGTGCCCCTCCTCGCTCCTGCTCCTGAAGTTCGTTCTTTTTGGGAGCTCGCTCCCAAAACGCTCCCAGTTTTGGGAGCATGCTCTCGAGGTGCTCTGTACCTCTCCTATACTAAAAGCTCCTATACTAGGTTGATCATTTGATGACAGTGTTATGGTACCTCCCTTCTTTGCCAAGCTCCTATAAAAGCTCTTATGGTTGATCATTTGATGACAATGTTATAAGTTATTACTACTAGATGATTGACGTTATATGGCTTAATCCATGTTTTATATAGCCAATTCAACATCCTACATGTTTTTTAGATATAAATCAATCAAAATATATTAAAATTTAAAATATATACTATATAAACACTCCCGAAACGGGAGCTTTTGAGAATTTCGCTTTTCGCTCTGCTCCCAACAGCATAGCACAAGAGCACATTAATGCTTTGTGGCCCATTTACTGATAAATTAATGTCCATCCCTGCACACATTTTTGTAGTGGGTGCTCAGTCTCAAAATGGGCAAGTGGAACAATAGGAAATTTGTCATTGTGAAGAGCACTTATCATTATTGCCCTGCTGCCCTTACAACTTGTGACTTCTCACCTACAAGCCTTAGTTTCCTGTTTGGTCTCTATGTTGTTGGGACAACAATTGGAAACATCAAATATGTGAATTTAATAAGATAAAATTAAGGACTTTACATTTACATTACATTTACATTACATTTCATGATAGATCCATAAAATTTGATTGTACAACATAGACATAAGCTTATGTAAGTACTAAACAGTCAAATGAAATTTACATCAAGTTTCAAGATGGATATAAATACCGAACAATTGGACATCATTGATCAATAGTGTAAATGCTCCAAAATGTATATAGTAAATACTTAAGATTAAATCTACAAAGTTCGACTGCAACGGGTGATTGACCATTGCATAAATGATATTTCATGAAACTTTTGATCTCATGAATGAGAACTTGAAAACCTTGCTCCTACCCTTGATGATTTTGTTGAGTTAGTATCCAAATCTATCCAGCAAATTGAGGTCATTATCTTAGAAAGCTTCCTCCTCTATTTGAGCTATTCAACCTGATGTTGGATCAACCTCATCTAGCTTAATCATTCCCAGTTGATTCCAATTGCTTATTGCAGAGCCAAAGATTGTAGTGGATGGATGTTAAATCATTTAAGTGATTTTGGGAAAACCTGCTTTCCTTGGAGGGAATGTGGTTGAACATACTCTAATTATGTTCACATCCAGGAGCATTAGAGGCTTGGCTTATTCTTTGATGGACAATTTATGGAGCTTAGGAGCATGGTTACCAAAACCCTTCCATCATGCACCAAGTATATACTAATGTCATACATAAGCTGCAATTTTTTATGGTTAAAAATTATAAAACTAAAATTAGGAAGAAAAAATTTCAATGGATAAAAAATTTCATGGAATGAACTTTAACTAAACAACATGCAATAGGAGAAATCGCAGAACAAAGAAAGATACTTGTTGAGACCATCTCCCTAGCACAAATCACCATGTCATTCTAAACCCATGGTCATTCTTGTACCTTTGTGATTTTTTTTTTCTATGTCCAAGTATCACTTAATTGGCTTTTTGGCCCTACCGTGGCCTCAATTATTTATGATTTGTTCATGATAGAGTTATCCCATTGAAAATTTCCAATGTCTTCTGTGATCAAGTCTAAACAATGGGCTATACATGGAGTTCAGATAAGAGTGTGGCATCTATCCATAAGTATTCTACTAGCAGCTAGATATTTTTTGCCTTAGAAAAAATCACATTCTTTCCATTGTTTAAATCATATAGATATACCTTTATATTTCTTCGAACAATTGTATCCTTTTACATTTAAAATAAAAATATGCATGTCTTATATCTCGCCTATAATATAAGCATAACGGAATGCGCTGGGGAGAGACGATATTGAAGACTTGCTAAACATCATTAAAAGACCTAAGTCAACATGCCTAAAAATACAATATACAAATAGAATTGTAGGAAAAGCATGAACTGTCTTACATCATGTGTTTGCCATCTAAATCTTGATAAAAAAAGGTGAATTATTCAAAATTTGTCTTAGAGGAGGAACCTCCTTTGGCCCATCAATATACATAGGCACCTAGAAATATGTTGCATGTGTTCCATATGCTAACTTTAACGGGAGATCAACTTCTTTGTTAAGTTCCCTCATCACATGATGACATGGAGGACTTTTGACCCCAAGCTCTCATTCACAGTCCATGCAGTAACAGGTTTCTATGTTCCATGGATCCTTCTAACCAAAGGATGAGTAGTTTTGAGTCCCCAAAGAGTTGTACGTCCCTCACTCCATCTCTAAGCCTACAGTCAAAAGAAGGGAGACTGTTCAAAGTTCAATAGCATTGTTTAAGCCATTTCCCAAACCGCATTCAGAAGAAATCTATCGTGAATCAGAAATAGATCAAATCCCCATAGCCCCACCATCTTTGGTTTTCCTTGTGATTCTTGTCTATTTATAAATCTTTAATCTACCTTTGCTTATTTTTTCTTAGTTTGACCATAAACTTTGCAGGCTCCTTGTACTCTATAGGAGATCATCATAGGGGAAATCCAATAATGTTTTGTCTTGGGAGAGTGTTGCATTTCTTACCAACCATGAAAGCATCTCTTCTTCTGTCGGATGAGCCTTTAAAATTCTTTGCACTAGTCTCATTTGGCTTAGTATGTCTAGACGTGATGGGCTTTAGGTTTCGTAGGGTCTTATGGGCAAGGGAGTTTAGGATCATATCTCTCTAATATATTGTTGGGTTCCCAATAGTAGTATTTAATCAGTGTTTCATGGCTCTGGCTAAGGAGGATGGACTATACCCTTAGCCTTACTACCCAATTGCTATGTATGTAAGAGTGATTTCCCTAGCTATTGTGATAGTGTATTGTAGATAGAGATGTTTCAAAGGTGATCTAAGTATGCTCTTAGGTATGCTTATGCGGCTTTCAATACCCTAGGGTATGTTGAAGATCAAACATGTAAGTAGATATTGTCTAATATGGTACTACTTGCCTAATACCAACAAAGGTGTATAAGGGTGTCCTATGTAGATCCCACTTGTATTTTTTGTGTGAATGCTTCCAAATTGCAATTTTTCCTATTGTAGGGTTTCATGCTAGCGTTTGATTATAAGGTTACTGCTGCCATCTGTTACTGAGTCGTGGCCCTTGAAGACTGTTTTACTAACCCGTGAGGAGAGCTGTGATCCTAGAAGACCTGATCAAGCCACTGCTGTTATCCTGTGACCTGGCCGTAAGCCTTTGTTGGTCTGATCTATGTTGCTGAGAGCCTACTTATGGAGGCCGCATGCCTTAGTTTTTTCTGTTGGCTGTTCTTTGACTGATATGGATGCCACCTGCCCTAAAAAGCTGAACTGTTACTCAGTTGAGGTTTTCCGTTTTCCTAAGGTCCGATCCGATTCCTGTGTGTTTGCTAGAAGAGGCTGTGAGCTCCATTGGTCCCCAACTGTCTGCTGAGTGCATACCTATGAAGGCTGCAGCCTGCTGTAGCCCTGCTTGGCTGAACTGTGATCTGTTGTGGCCTTACTGAGATCCGATCTGCCTGTTATGATTTGCTTAGAGGCCGATCTAACTGTTGTGCTGTCTTTAGCATGCTGAGGTTTTGTGAAGGCAGTGTCATCTCCAGATCTGATCTTAGTCTGCTGTTCTGTTTTGTTGATTTTTTATGAGTTAAAAGTAGCCCTGGACCAGATCTTTTTTTTTTCTGAGATTTGTTCCTTTTGCTGAGACTTGTTCTATTCGCTGAGACTTGTTCTATATGCTGAGACTTAGACTTACTTGAGGGTCAGATTCTTGTACTGAGATTTATATTATGTGTTGGGATCCTGTTTGGAGTCAAAGCCCTTTGCTGAGACTTAATTGATTTTTAGATCTATGGTGTTGAGACCTGATCTGTATTGCTGAGTCTTGGTTGAGTTTGTCACTGTGTTTCTGACTGTCATTGACTTTCACTATTGTTGTCTACATCCTATCATCTCTCTCTCTCTCAGGTTTGTACTTACCCTATTAGGGTCAGCTTGTTCCTAGTGTTTGACTGGCCTCTGAGAGGCACAGTCTGTTCTGAAAGTAAATTCTTCTGAGTATAAAATAGGAAGGGTTCCATACCCCAGGTAAGTATCCTAACTTGTTCACTTCATTGTTGTTGATTGTTAATTATTACACTACTGCTGATTACATGCTACTGAAGATTACTTTAACATGGGCACCTGTTTGGTAGGGTTAAAGATGAAAGAGATGAAAATTATGTTCCAAATTATACTGTTTGATTACTGCTGTATTATTCTGCTACTGCATCTAATTTTTGCATTAAAGTATATGAAAGTTTGATTTCTTTGCATCAAACCCTAACCCTAACCAAATTTTAACACACACTTCCTCCACTCCTTCCCAAAAGCCATCTTGGTTTATGAATCTAGTGGTGGTTCTCCTATCCTGTTTTGTGCTATAGGCACAACCATGCCACTCATTAGAAAGAAACATCTCTTCAGCTTCAGTTCACAATATGGAGGAAAATGAAATTGGTGGAAAAATGTTACTTCTAGCGTGCAAGAACTCCTTGTTCCTTGTGAATCATCTCATGAGAGTCTGAGACTAAAGACAAATGCATGGTTATATAATATATATGTATTTGGTGATGTTCATGCCTTGATCAATGGTTGAGCTGACAAATGTGAGTTTGCCGATGTCCTCAAGCATCAATCCATGCAATGGGCAACACATGGAGTCGAAGACAATATGGGGTGCTTCTCCATTAGCAACTTGTTGGAGGCTACATAATTAGCAACATTATTGGTGATTACCTGAACCACATACTGCACAATGCTTTGACAAATTCATCCAACTAAACACACAACAATGCTACATCTTTACCAAGTATTGATGCATCATAAACTTTGTGCCCTTGTGGCAATTTACCATGAAATTAAGAAGGGCCTTGCCCTTCCCATCCGTCGAACCTGATGACATTACCATGCATCTAGTGTCCCCTCATTACTTTCTCAGCTCCTCCAGTCGAGTCCCTATATTGGCTTTTTTTCTTTTGAAGGAGTGCCCCCCCACAGCTTCCCATAGGTAGGGGCTTTATGTCTCGGGCCAATTGGACCAATAATAGTGTCAGCATCAAGCATGCCCTAGGAGAACACACTGGTCTTGCCAACGGTCTAAGATTTGTCACTCCAAAAAATACCTTGCCACAACTGTCTAATTTTTCCCTTTTTCTAACTACTGATTTAATGGATGGTTGTGATCCCTATTTGATTCTTGGAACAAAGACAGGTGAGGTCCTCATGGACGCTGAACCTGTGGATTCCCTCTCACAATCCCCAGTCTTGGATACACCTGTGGCTCTAGGGGATTTAGCAATTCCTCCAGCAGCAATTTTCAAGTTTTTGAGTTGCCAACTCAACCTTCTTTCTAACTCATGAGGAGCCTCATGGCATCTTGGATGATTTCTGTGGATGCTACAACCTATAACATCATGCCTTGGGATTCTTGCCAAATGTTATTTCAAGTGGTAAACCCCTGTATTCATTGTTGTTCCACATAGCTTACAGTTCAATTTCATTCTGTTTATCCCATCCTCAGGTTCACCATACTGTCAAATGGGTTCAAAGCCTTTGGCATATTGCCATGGAAATGATCAACTTCAATTTTCAAATGTAGGGCAAAAAATGAAAAAAATGAACATAGAAGATTGCTGAAAAAAAACAGATCTATGTCTTCTAAAATTGTTCTATAATCCATGAAAAAATGATAACAAGAGGCAAGTAGTATGCACTTTTCAAACCCTTGCATAAATTTGGAAAAAATTAGGTATTATGTTGATTAACACATACCTTTGGGAAATGGAAACAATAACCTTTGGGAAATGAAAATAATAATCCCCAAAAAATTCAGTTTTCAACCATTATTGGTGCTTTTCCATGCATGGCTGCCTATTTCCCATTAATTAGCAATTATTTCTAATTAATCTTGATTATTTCAATTTTGCAAAAATCATGATTTTTTGTTTGCAATTAATTGTTTTAGGAATTAGATCGGGGACAGTCATTGATTAATTTGACTACCACATGTAACATCCCAAAAATTCGCAATATTTAAAATTTTTCTATGTAGCATTAATTTCTACAATCGCTATGCGGAAGTACAATAAATATGAATTTGTTTAACTAAATGACATATTGATGACAACACTTCTCTATCAATCACAAATATTATGAATCCTGTTACGTCACTTACTTGTTTATGTATTTCTTAACAAGTTTGACTCATGCCCAATTTGTCATCTATGATGATGATTACTATTATAGGCGTATTTATACATGTTACAATTACCTAGGGGCTCATCTCTGTATGTGGGGATTGCCCCCCCTGTTGTTCCGGCAGTCTGGGTGCTTGGGTATGCAGAGAAACATCTGTATCTCTGAGAAGGTCTGTTGAAGGATATCTCTTATGTCATGGGAATTTTGTTCCAAACAGCCTTGGCCATTTTCCATGATTTTTTATTTCTTTGATAAAGAAGCCTTGAAAAAAGCACTAATTTTTTATCCCTAACAGTACACCCCTAACTAACCATTTTCTAACCCTAGTCAAACCTTTAAAGACTAAAAAAAGAACATTTCTGCTCTATGGCATTTTCAATGTCCAACAATTAGAGCAATTTGAGGAGGCATAAGTGGCATTTTCAATTTCAAGGAGGCATTTTCATTTTCATCTGGAGCAGAATAATTCTTTTCCATCTAGCAATTGTTCAAGGAAGTTTTTTAGTTTGAAGATGCAATCTTCTCCCTTATTCTCATTTCTCTCATATTGTTCTCCTCAGCTTTTAGTGGAAAGAAAATCAAAAGCAGCATGGGAAAAAAATCTTATACTCATAAGCCAGCCCTAAACCACACAGGATGGAATACTAATTCCGAAAACCCCCTCCTGTCAATTGTGACGAAAACCACCAAGGATATGAACATAATGGTGGGTCTTATAAATGGAAATGTAAATTGGTGATGCTGCAATTTCAGGAAGTTATACCCCTGTATATCAAGATCTTCTGGGTACAACAGGTCCTAAGGTCAAGGTGTGTTTATTTAGGTCGGACACTAGAATTTATGTGGATTATATGGCAGTTGCAGTTAGTTTTCAATTTCTGGTTGGTGTTTCCACAATTCAAAGGCTTCTCAAAGTAGTTCCTCGACCAAAGAAGTGACAATGATGTTACATTGCAGAGGCATCTCAATAACCAGGGCCATATATGATAACTGATAATGATGTTCAACGATTGATGGTGACTTATATTTTGTCCACTTGTCCTTTGAGTTCAGGCTTTTAGTTGTCATTGTTCAGTATGGCTGTAATGTATCAGCACTTTGCTGCAGGGGAGCGCCCCCTCTGCCTCACTCCTGCTCCCGAAGCTCACTCCCTTCAGGAGCTTGCTCCCAAAATGTGCCCGGTTTTGGATGCATGCTCCCGAGGCACTCCCTACCTCCTCCTCCTATACTACAAGCTCCTATACTAGGTTGATCATTTGATGACAATGTTATGGTACCTCCGTTTGCCAAGCTCCTATAAAGGCTGTTATGGTTGATCATTTGATGGCAATGTTATAAGTTATAACTTATAAGTACTAGATGATCGATGTTATATGGTTTAATCCATGTTTTCTATAGTTAATTCAACATCCGACATGTTTTTTAGACATAAATCCATCAAAATATATTAAAATACATACTATATAAAAACACTCCCGAAACAGGAGCTTTTGAAAATTTTGCTTTTCGCTCTGACACCACTCCCGCTACCCGCTCCCACTCCCAACGGCACAGTATCAGTGTTTTTGATTGTGCATGTCTTTGTATTTTGTAAAGATATTGTGGACTGTGTATGAGTGGACATTGATTGAACACTGTGTTTTCATTTTCAATACTAATAAGAAAACCAATGACTTGTTCAACATAGTAAATGTGGAATTTGAAGCTTGTTTATCTGTCTTATTCCTTGATGATAGATATATAGGAATGCATGGATATTGTTTCTGATATTTATTTTCTGCATGTTTTAACTTTTAGCATCTCATGTTCCCTGTATCCCATTGCATACTCTGAAATGTGGGGGGTGTTAACCTTCCTTAGTTTCCCCTCTTCTTCTCCTCATTTTTACACATTAGGTTAAAATTTAATATAGCTGTTTCTTGATTATGCTATTTTGATTCAGTCTCTAACTTCATTTTAAAATGGACAGTTATCTCGAAAATGGAGTCATCATGTTACGACAATCTTGTTCTTTGCATTTGGATTGTGGTCATTATGGGAAGGATTCACAGAGGAAGGGTGTGTTTTTCCTACAACTTTTTCTCTTATCTTGCTCTGAGATTTCCTATATGAAGTTCTTAATATGCTTTTGCTGTTCTATGCCTACTGTGGTGGGATATTTTTCCTGCAGAGAGTCGGAAGAGTTGGCTGAGGTGGAAGCTAAGCTGGTTAGTTATAGATTTATTACATTTATAACTAAGTAGGCACATGAATTTTGGTTTAACTGGTAGCTTTTTACTAAAGAGCTACTCTATTCTCAATTCATGCACAATGCAACTGTGGGGATTATTAAACTGACTGGAATACTGGACTATTTGTTGGGTGAATGGATGCAGTCTGCTGATCCGAAAGAAAATGGAATTTCAACTAAGGCAACAGTAAAATCTAAGGCATGGGATTAACTGCAGTAACCCTTATTTGAATTGAGGAACTTTGAATGTGATTTTATTCCTTTCCTATGTTTGTTGCTTTTTGGGAAATTGTTATCTTAGCTTTGGTTTAGATTTTGAACTGGGATTAATATTGGTTGTTAGGTTGTTTGTTTCATAGATGCATAGTGTTTAAAGGAGTTGTGTTTTTAGCTTTCAAATTTGGTTTGCCTGTTTATAATTAACAGTTACTATTGACGTTGGTAGGTGAACGATGATACGAAAAAACAAGAGAGACGTTTCCTTACTCTGTTTTTTTCACCCATTCTCCTAGAGGTAAGCATCTTCTTTAACAGAAGCCCAATTTAAACTGTGTAAATCTTATTCTATCAACGAGAGATCTATTTCAGGTCTCTGAAGAGAATTTTGGCTTTTGTGTTTTAATATTTCTCATTTCACATTTGCAGGCATTCTCGTTGACATTTTTCGGAGAGTGGGGTGATAAGAGCCAGGTATTCAATGGTTCTCATTAAAATGGGATTTCAGAGGAAAATTGTGAATGAATTAAATGCCATCAATGCACATTTAATTCTATATGAAGTTATTACTCTATATAATTTGATTCTTTTTGCAGATTGCTACAATAGGATTGGCTGCAGACGAAAATCCTGTTGGCGTCGTTCTCGGGGGCATTTTGTATGTTCCTTCCAACGATATGCATTAGCAATGAAGGATTCTCTGTTTATAAATAAAATTTTAATTTGGATTATCAATGAATTCAGATAGCTATAATTCATCTATTAGATACAGAAGATTTAACTTGATAAAATATTTGTCAATCAATGATCTCATGCTAGTGTAATAGTACTGTTTGATATATATGGACAGAAAACTATTATTTGTAGGAGGATTCTGCAGGTTAATTATATCATGCAACTATTTGAAAATTAATGGCCTTGTGCATTTCCTCATTGTAGAGGGCACACTCTTTGTACGGCTGCCGCTGTGTTTGGAGGCAAGTCTTTGGCATCTCGGATATCTGAAAGAATGGTAAATTGTTCATGCTGGTTCCATTTTCTGTCCTATAAAGTTTGTTTCCGATTGTACTGCTTTTTTTTGTCTCGCTTTTTTGCCGTTGCACTCTGGTATAATAATTTGGTGTATTTGGTATTGAGTATTTGCTGCCAAAAATGAGGAATTATTGAAATGATAACCACTGTATCAGATTATACTGAGTATTTTCTTGCTTGGTGTTTTGGCGTAACAGGTTGCAGTTTGTGGTGGAGTTCTCTTTGTTGTATTTGGCATTCAGTCTTTGCTTACTAAAGTGGAGAATGCCTGAAATTTCCTCTGACATGAGATGATGATGAAGAGCTATTTTATTATCTTATCCTGTGCCCATGTCTGAGGCCCACGATTATTTGCTGCTTTTATTGTCACATTGATCATCTAGTTGGGTAATTTCCGGCTGGATTGATTCAGTCATTCAATGCATATTTTTGGACCAAAGAACTCTTTTAACAAGTTTATGAATTCTCTTCAGCCTCGAGTTTTCCATCATGGAACACTGAAGTTCAATTTATGTAATTCTTCAATTAGTAGTGTTGTTCCATGTTTTAACTTTTAAATGGGCAATATTTTGAATCGATTTGCAATGCTGGTTGCTCTGGATTGACTGGCTTCAAGATTTTCCAGCCGAGATTTAGTCATTGCTTGGGGATTTTTGGGCTTAACCTTTTATTGGTAAGGGTTCGAGTAATGAGTTTCAGGATCTTGTCATTGCACGCTGATTAAATTTGCAGTTTGGAAGAGGAACATACTTTCAAATTTGACTGCACAGTTTGCATTAAAAATAAATTGATGATTTGAAGTTTTAACAAAATTATAATAAAAAGGGCACTTCTGAACCCTTTATCATATCTGTAAAGTTTGAGAACAATCTCAAGACACTGAAATTATTGTCTACTCTAAATGACAATTTTATGTGTTTTGATGTTCCAGTCTTTGCCTTTCTACAGGTGCTTTCATTCAGCAGGTTGGGACTGGTGTCATATAAGTTGGAAACTTGGAGGTTGATTTTGCTCCGCAAGTGTAGTGGGGTCTTTATGGGTCTAACTATATTCAATAATACATAATATGCACGTTGTATGGAAATATTTCGAATCTTTGTAATATAGGCTTGGTGTGTCTCGAAGGGTCGTTTTCCCCAAGTCCAGGGAGATTTAATGTGGAAATATATATAATCGAATTCTTTGTAACATAGGCTGCGTCTATAAAGGGAAATATGTTGTGGAAATATATTTAATCGGAATTTTTATAACATGGGCTTAGTGGGTTTGCAAAGGGTTTAATTTCTCAACTTGGCTTAGTGGGTTTGCAAAGGGTTTAGTTTCTCAATTTTTAAGTGAAAACATATTTAATTGGAACCTTTACAGGGATCAAAATTTGCAAATTAAGTGTTTTATACCTAAAAAATATAAAAAATATAATTGGAAATTCATAGCATAATAACAAAATAAAGCAAGATCTCAATATTAAAAGACACAATTATCATAACGATAAATAATTGTAGATAACAAAATATTACAACAACAATATTTTGATTGATGAAAACAATATGCACTTGCTTATCTTTATTGATGAAAGCAATGTTCACTTGGCTCTTCGAGGGGGCAACCTCCAAATGCAGCGAAGTTCCAATTACAATATACTTTACAAGACATCCTGTTTCATTGCCTAGTGAGAACTTTTTAGTAGGTAGAACTTTCTAGTAAGTCTTTTGTGAATGAACTTTCTAGTAGGTGAATCATTCTAGTAAGTATTCTTACAAATATTGCTTTCACACTATAGAGACTAGGTGGAATATTCTAGTAAGTTTTTATAATTATTGCTTTCACATTATATCTAATTTATTGGCCTAATTTAATATAAATGACCTTAATATATAACAACCTATCTAAGATGTGGAAATTGCTGAAATATATGTGTTGGTTCCCATGTAGTATACTCAGGATGGGTATCTTTACACTAGATCAAGACTTCTTAGATGGTGTGATGGTGAAGATGTTGTTCCCTTTTTTTGATGAAGGCCTCTGGTTACAACCAAATGGAATCTTTTTTATCCAATTTTAGAAGGTTAGTTTGAATACAACAATGATGACCAACCACATTCTTCAAGCAATAGATGAAATATTGGATGAATCTTGGAGTGGCAAATAGCTCTAGTTTGTAAGCCACAGGGCCCACACGTTTGAGGATCTTATAGGGCCCATAAAACTTCGGGGCAAGGTTTTGGTGGTGGTTGGCCTTGAGAGATGTTTACTTATAGGGTTGCAGGAGAAGAAATACCCACTCCCCTTCTGTAAAATGGTGTTTCAAACAATGTTGATAAGCATGGTGCTTCAGCCTATTTTGAGCCATTACCAGATTATCCTTGAGAGTGCGGAGAATGTTGGCTCGAAATTGTGAATGTGTTATCAACCTCTTGTATCTTAGAGATGTTTGGTAAGTAAGATAGTATTGAGGGGGGCCTTTGGCCATAGACAACTTCAAAGGGAGTCATTTGAGTGACAATATGATAAGTTGTATTATACTATTACTTTACTAAAGGTAACCATTGAGCTCATTGGGATTGTCGCTTTGAAGTAAAGCACTGCAAATATGCTTCCAAACACTTATTGACAACTTTAGTTTCACCATCTGTTTGGGAGTGATAGGTAGTGTTGAGATTTGACAACTTTAGTTTGACCATCCGTTTGGGGGAGATAGGCAGTGTTGAGATTAAGTTGAGTTCCTTGCAGCCAAAACAATTCTTGCTTGAAATTGCTAATGAAGGTGGGGTCATGGTTTGTGATAGTAGTTTGTAGCATGCCATGGAGTTTGAATATATTATCCATGGAGACTTGAGAAACCATACAGGCCTTCAAATGATGTTGTAGGGCACAAAAATGAGCATCTTTGGAAAGGCGACCAACCACAACAATAATTATAGGCTTGTTGATAGATTTTGGTAACCCCACAATGAAATCCATAGAAATGTCAATCCATACAATTGTTGGAATTGGAAGTGGTTGAAGTTCACCTGGAGGTTCCCCAGTCTCGCCTTTATGTATTTGGTAAGTGTCACATTCAATTACAAATGTGTGAATGTCCTTCATGCTTTGATCCCCCCAGTCTCGCCTTTATGTATTTGGTAAGTGTCACATTCAATTACAAATGTGTGAATGTCCTTCATGCCTTGATCCTTTCATATGTTTTATAAAAGTCTGAATGTTTGACTGTGGGGGATGAATGGAGCTCATATAACAACTGTGATTTCAATGATGATTTTTCTTGCAAATATAGACATCCTTTATAACGAAGCTCATCATCATGCCAAGTGTAGTCTGAATGTGCATGGGGTTCTTATTGAAGTTGTTGGATCATGGAAGCAAGCATGGGATCTATCAACCATTCATTATGAACGACATTCAACGATGAACGAGAGGGAAAATAGGGAACTTTCTTTTTCAAAGTGTTGAGAGAGAGCATTTGCTACCACATTCTCTTTTCCCTTCCAGTAAATTGTCTCCTAGTCACATCCCAACATTTTGGTGACCCATTTTTTGCTAAAGGGAGGAAGTTCTTTGTTTGAGAAAGTATTTCGGGTTATGATGATCAATTTTGATTTGGCAACATTGCCCAAGTAGGTATGGATGCTAGATGTTTGCAGCATGCAATATGGCCATTACCTCTTTTTCATAAGTTAATTTTCTCAAGTACCGTTTACAGATTTTTTTGCGAAGAAAAGCCAATAGTTTGCATTCTTGCATGAGGATTACTCCAAGGCCATTATTTGAGGCATCAAATTCGAGGACAAATGTTTTAGTGAAGTTGGGTAAAGTGAGTATTAGAGTGGTACACATACCCTCCTTTCATCATTCCAATTGAAAGCATTTTATATTTTTTTAGCAACACTATGAGAGGGGTTGCAATCTTACAGTTTTGAATGAATTTTCTATAATATCTCATGAGACCCAAAAAACCTTTGAGGATTTTAAGAGTTTTAAGGTGAGGCCAATCTATTATTGCTGCATTTTTATTTGGATCTACATGCATGCCTTCCTGCATACCTTCCATTTCAGAAGACACCAAAGGCACATTTGGATATTTTAAGAAAGAGTTGATCTTGAAGGAGTTGTAGGACCTGATCCATATGAGCTAGATGGCTTTTCCAAGTTTGATTACGAATCAAGATGTCATAAAAAAAAGATGAGGACAAATTTATGCAATAAGGGTTTAAATATTGTGTTCATGAGACTTTGAGAGGTGGAGGGTGCATTGCAAAGGCCAAAGGGCATCACCAAGAATTCATAACGACCCTTGAGTGCAAAAAGTGGTTTTGGGAATATCTACCTTCTTTATGTAAATTTGATGATAGCTTGAGTGGAGATCAAGTTTGGTGAAGAAGTGAGCACCCTTGAGCTCATTCAGAAGGTCGTCAGTGATAGGAATGGGAAACTTATCATTGCATGCCAACTATTTCAAAGCATGAAAGTCATGACACATGCCAAGTTCCTTCTTTATTGAGGACCATATTAACAGGGGAAGAATAGAGATTGACACTGGTTTAGATGGCACTAGACAACTTGAGCACCTTTTAATGGAGAATTACGTAGCGTGAAAGAAATGTCTCCACTTTCTTTGAAGGAGTAAATGTGGATCCCTATGGTCCACTTCCCCATGTTTGAACAGAAATCACAATCAAACTTCCCAGAGCGTGAAAAAACCCTATCAGACTCAGATCCTTGACGATTGGAATGATGTGTTTTGGTTTTAGGGCTTTTCTAAAAATTCCATTTTTGGAGCTTTCAAGCTACTTCTTTTGTAAAGACTTATGCACAATGTTTGTTCCACTCTTCTAACTTGTAAACAAAGAAAGGTACATGGTGGCATTTTGAGTTAAAATTTTCTTTGCTCTTCGTTCGTGAAAAAGTATAATGTTACATGGATCGCTTAGGGTATCGATGTTCTATAAAGGATTAAAAAAATAGGGTTAAAGCGATGTCCGAGGGAGAACATTATCCAGCCTGCTGCAGGCCATCTAATGCGGCGACAGTAGGCTAGTTGGCCATTGGATCTCAAGCTGCTTGAGATCCAATGTTCAACCAGCCTGCTGTCAGCGCATTAAATGGCCTACAGCAGGCTGCATAATATTCATTGTGTGGGAGTGAGCAGTGGGCTCAGGGTCACTATTTTTCTGGGATTCCATTGAAAGCTTCCTCCACCTATTTTGGGCGTGTCGTAAAGGACAATAAAGGTAACGTGACGCAATCCAAATTGCGATTCTCGAGCCTTCCTTTCAAATCTACGGCCTCTTTGCGCCTCGGGAATTGGTGGAGTGTGGATTAGCATGGATGAGTAAGCGATGGAACATCCATGACCGTCGATGAGGAAGGTTTCTTGAGGTTTGTTCCTTAGGAACTAGCAATTGTTAGAATGTGTGGATATCAAAACTTGCATAGTAGAAGGAGTTGAATCACTTGCAATGAATTTAGAGTATGGAAAACATGTTGAATGCCACACAACAAAATGAGACCTACCGAAATGGATACTTCCAGTAGCATTAGAATTATCATCCTATATCTCATCAGAACAACACATATCATGTAATAGGATGTGACTATCAGACTGCCTACTTCCGGTAGCACTGGGATTATCATCTAGCAGTCCATTTGAACAACACAAGGCATACTAGTGACCGACATACTCCACAGAGCATTCGTTGTTGACAACCCAACACTTGCATGTTATACCTCAATATTACACATTATATATTAGTGTCGCATCCTTGCATTACCGACCTAAATGACAGTTTCCCTTAAAGATCATCTGAACATCCAGAGTGAAAACCATTGACTGAACACTGAAAGCAAAACCTTTTTCTGCCATCTGCCAACCCAACTTAGCCCTGTTTGTGAGAACTACCGCTCCCTGCACATCTACAGGGGCGCAGTAGTCAGCACTACCGCGTGTTGCTCCTTCTCTGGGGCGCGGTACTACCACGTTATGCTCAGTTATAGGGGCGTGGTAGTCTGAAATTAGCCTTTTTGCCTTGGATTTTGGGATTTCGACCTTCGAGGAGATTTTGTTGGGATTACCACCTTTGGTTTGATCCTAACTCCTTCTTTGTTTAGCTGGCCTGATCCACTAAACTCTCCATAGATCCACACTTCTCTCTTGTTGGTTAACCTTCCCATGTGCTATAAGAGAGAAGCCTTCCATGAGCCAAAATGAGGACTTTTGGGGGCATCAAACCTATGATCTTTAGACTTCTGCAGAGATAGATAGAGGAAGCACTTGGAGCTGGAGGATTGGCTTGGATATCAAGCAACCTTTGTAAGCACTCTTCAAGTTTGTAATATAAGATAAACTTGTCTTGTTTTTTCCATTTCATGTGGATTGTATAAATCTTTGATATGAAATGTATTTAGTTTAGATTTGAACTTAATCTTTGCTTCAAGGTATTTGGAAGCTTGCATGCTTGTCCTTTGTTTGATTTCAACAAGTTCTACATTGGAGCTTCAGGATCAAGAGCTAGAAGCGGGACAAACGTCGAATTGGAAGGTGAGTTACGTCTTTCATTTCTTCTGAATGCATTTAATCTTGTTGTGAAGATTAGTTTAGGAACTCAAGGTAGCATTTGTTTCCTTTTTTTCTTAGCATAGAGTTAGTACATCCTACTTTATCCTAAGAGAGTTTCTACCTATCCGCAGGGAGAAATTTCTACAACATTGCACACCACCGGATCGATTGATCTTCATAGGTAAAGGGCATAGTTAAGAGGTAATGATGTCCAAGTCATTTTCATTTTTCTTTATGCATGTGCTAACGTGGGTTCTATATTGTGAAGTGGAAATCCACCTTGTTACAACACCTCGCATGATCCTCCATGTAAATCCATAATTTCCTATCGACATTCCGATCCAATCACACACGTATGTAATCTATAAATCTCATGATACTTGCCAAAGTCATTAGGGAATTCGGAATCCCGATTTGACCTGCAATGACTTAATCATAAATTGAAGTTTGTGTCCTTGTCACCACTCCAAAACTGGAAATCCCGAACTCTATTTTACCCCTTCTTATAACCATTGATCATGCAAATAGAACAATTTTGAACCTACAGGAACCCATATAGCTTGCACAAAGGTGACCAAATAAAGCAGAAGTGGAAAGAAAACACCAGTGCCTCGACATGAGCCTACGGGGACAGAGTGACTAGAACGTGACCCCGATTGCAAAGAGCCTTTTGAGAAGGAATGATGGCTTCCATTTCAAGAATGACTACATAGTTACAACGATAAATTGGCATATGAGTTTTCCTAGACCCTAAATGAGCAAGTAGCGAAGGTTGGGTCCTTAATGCTCACAATTTCAGAAGTAACCATTGCTGCATGCACATGTCTCCCTATCAATGAAGAATGATGGTTTAAAAGTAATACAATCAAGGAATTCAACGCTAACCAATTCCTGGTAGATGACCATTGGGACCCATATTGGAGTAAGGGATTTCCAAGGGAATGGATCAGAGAATAATGGCACGACCTCCTGTACCTAGTCGAGAAGTACATTACCTACTAGGGAAGGTATGCAGTAACTTTTCAATATCATATCTGTCTTTTGATACATTTAGCTGGTGGTAGGAAAATGAATTTTCCATTTTTCCTATTGAAAAGTTTTCATAAAATGGATAATCATGTCCAAAATCACCCTAGAAATATGGAATTCAGTCTATGTCATCATGGACTCATTAGACTGCTGTGGAGGAGGAATTGAAAAAGAACAACCAAACCTAGGAACACTTCCTCTTTTGGCGAGGATGTATTGCAGTCAGCTCCACAACACCCCCTCCCTTATTACAAGAGGGATCTTCCAAAATTAGACCCTTCTAAAAATTAGAGGAAGGAAAAATGGGAGTCTTCAAGGAAAAATTCAGCACCCCGTCTGTCTACAACATAAGGGATTTCTAAAAAGAATGAGACCACTCCCTATAATTAGAAAAGGAGGGCAGGTGAACCCTCAGGAGGGAAAGAGGCAGACAACATTATAAGCAAAGAACAAATTGTGAATTAGATTATGAATCCTCGTAAAGGTGCGATGGAAGGATAGTCTTCGGAGAAGACCACACCCTCTTCTACTCATAAGTCAAAATAAGGGAACAACAAATATCAAGGATGAGCCACTAAAATTAGCAAGAAGAGAAGAAGAAAATTTGTGGATGAAGAAGTATCAAAGGAGCAAGAAGCCCCTTCCTGGCACACCTCAGAGGAAACCTCCAGAAGTAGAACTAGAAAAGTAAGGGAGTTCTTCATAGAATTCAAGGAAGGGGGTAGAAATAGAGCAGCAACTGATAAGCCTACGCTTGAGGAGCCTCACACCCAAAATGATGAGGGGACTACTCCTAAAATTGAATATGTGAGAGAGGAAGAGACTCCTAAAGAGGTAGATGAATATGTTTATAGTCCACAACATGCATATTTTGAGGAGTTTGAGCTAGAGGAACCTACCCTTCATCTAGAGAATGCATCCACTGAAGCACCATTGCATAAGACAACAACAAAGAATATCCTCCATCTGGATTACTCTGATTCTGAAGAGAGTGATCCATGGAAGGCTGAAGAGGTCAAGGCACTAAAGAAACAATTGTTAGACTATGAAATCTTGAACAAGAATGCGAAGGAGGAGAACCAACTCCTTAAAAACATTTGTGCTATCTAGGATAGATCAAGATGGATAAGGATTGATGCTGGCTTTAAAATTTTGATGAAGCATTCCAAGAGGTGGTAGCGGAAGATGAAGAGTTTGGAGAGGGAAAATAAGACATTGAAGCTTGAATTACATGAGTGCAAACAAGCAAAGTCGCCACCTACTCCCTCAAGACTTTATCTTTTGGTCCAAGTGGTTCAACAAGACAAACAAACGAGAAGCAAGGATGATGTAGTAGTAGTTGAAGAAGTTGAGAAGGAGAAAACCAAAAGAAGTGCAACAAAAATACCCTGGGCATCCAGACAGACCAGAGGCAAGAAGGGAGATGTAATTGTTGACGAGTAGAATAATGATCCAACAATTGCAGTACCTCCTAGGAAGAAACAAACTCATTACACCTATGGCGAGTCATTCAAAACCCCAACATATCAAGAGAAAAAGGAAAAGACGTTGAAGGAGTATGTCCATGAATTTAAACATAGACCCAAGAAAGACTCTTACCCATCACCTTTGTACATTTATCAATACAAGTGTGCAAATGCAAGGGGCAAGTAAAACGAACCCCAATTGTTGGAATGACCAGATAACAGACTGCCAACAGATCACTACCGGAAGTAGCTACTACGGTAACTCACATGTGTTGAAGAAAATAAGGATCACTACTGGAAGTCTTTGTTTCGGTAGCTCTCTTGTGCACAATAAACGAATGATCGCTATTAGACTAGCTAGTGCACGCAACGATGGGACAATTGAGTTGGTTCTAGATATCCTTCTCTAGATTGGTGATGTGGATTGTGTTTTAGTTTGAGGTATTTCAGATCTATGACTTGTATCCAAACATTATATAACACGGTCCTATGATCGCTAAAAGGGGGTTTGTAATTGGAAACTTTGTAATCTTAGTTTTGATTAATAAAATCACTTTGTTGTTGGTTCATTCATGAGTACATTTTTTATTAATAAAATCACTTTGTTGCCTAACAATGACAACAAAAAAATGGTTTGATGCGTTCATCATTTTAAAATTTGATGTCGACTAGGAAGTTCATGTTGAGAAAAGTTGAACATAGGTTTGGATTGAGATTGCTTGAAATAAAGCTTTAATTTCAAAAATACTACATCATTGCTACATACTTATACAACACCTAATATCTAACATAGTTTTTACTATCCAGATTGGATGTTTTATGGCAAGATTGTATCCATGTCTATAGTCAAAAAATTGTTTGATACTTCCTTTCTTTGCAACTAGTTGAACTCACAATATCTCTGATGGTTGTTACATTAACAACCATTGCTAAAAATCTATCTTGGTTCTTTTATTAATGGAAAAATATCAACGTGTAGAAGTATTCAAAATCACCATGGCATGTCTACTTTATGGTGTAAAAAAGGTATAGTAAATATATATGTGCAAAACATTTAAACATATAGAATATTTAGTTCATATCATTTCAAAAGGGTTGAAACCGAAACATAACATTTCAACTAGTGTTGAACACCAACACATCTATTCACATTTATTGGAATGTAGTAAGCACCTTGGTACCCATTATCATTATCTGTGGGCTACCTCACATCTGGAAACAATATTCATTAATGATTGATAGCTAGACAATTTCTCCTATGTTCGACTATAATAGATTATTCATATGGTGCATATTTGTAGATCACAAATTATTTCGACTGAAAACCTTGGGCCATAGTGACATCCCTCATTAGTGCTTACAAACTCTTTTAATTGTTTACAATGTATTCTAGGCATCAATTGCTCCCTTTCCCTCACACATTAGGGGGCATCTATTATACATATTTTTGGGTCACCCACGACCTTAAGAAATTGTTTTGGCTTGATAAGAACTGTTAAATTTAAGAGCTTGAGCATTTTTGGGAATAATATGAACAATATTTCATGCACTCACACCTTTCCTTGAAGCAACACGTGGGCACTCACTTGTTGTGAGCACCCTTAATATATATATATATATATATATTGCACAAATATACAAGACTTTAAGTAGGATAAATGGAAGATCATCCATTAACCATAAAATGTGAGGTAGTGGTGTAGGGAAGAGGGATTGGTATTATTTTCCCTGGGCTTGGGCATGCTAATTGGTGTCAATGTACTAGCACACCATATCGTGGTTTACTCCTACTATTAAATATATTTTGAGCTTGAAGAGAAAACCAAGTGTTCCATGAATCGTTATTATGTATTAAGGGTCATGTTAGAACCAATATGTACAATCCCTAACAGTCACATCATCTCCTAATGGAGTTCACATAGTGATTATTGTAGGGAGGAAAAATTGTGTAGCATTAGATTTAAAGACCAAAAGTTTGTGGACAACGGTAAACTAGCTTAATGATCAATTCTGAGCACTTTCGACCAATTCTGTGTGTAAGTTCACCCTCAAGGACATCAATGTTTTGATCCATGGCACATTTTGGGTAGCATCAACCCTAAAAACCAACTATACTTCTGTGTAGTAAAGGGCCACTATTCATGTTTTAACTTTCCAAATCAGTAGTTTGTCCAAACTTGGGCATCCTGAGTAGATTTCAGGACTATTCCTGATATTTTGCAGCATAAAATAGTAATGAAATCACATCGTCTCATATTCTGGGTGCACCTAAGCATGAAATAAAGAGTAAGGAGCATTTTTGGGCACTCCTGGGTATAGTTTCAGTAGTAACCAACACTAAATTAACAATTTTGGGTGCAATATTGAAGAAGATTCAAGGAAGAATAACAACCAATAGCAAGTACCTACCATCTTGAGGTTATGGTGGTCTAACATGGTTTGTTATCAACAGGAGGTGCCAACTGTGATTTGAGGACCAATATTATCAATGCTATCCTTTCAGAAGTTTCATATTAACATTTTGATGAGGTGTGACCTTAATGCGCACATGTATTAAGGTAATTGTATGGTGGGATGTTCACAATCTTGAGCTCATCAATCTGGAGACAATGTCACATATGAGTCCTTATTATATTAAATATTAATCTTTATATAGAGCTTCCTCATATGACGACATCATGGTTGGGACTATCATGGATCCGTGGATCTTCATACTAACGAGTTGAATAATTTATGAGTGAAAAAGCAATGGTCGTGAAGATATTTGTTTTCAAAATATCTTCACGAGTGCTGGTGTCATCTGAGTGCCACTAATTCTGTCCCAAGTCTGCTACAAGCGCCTTCAAACAGTTCACCATGGTACTATCTACTATTCACCCTCAAATCAGAGATTAGGACAACGTAGAACTACTGTAAGGCAAACCATACCAAAATGATTGTAATAGAGTCTAAAATTGTCTGGTATTAACTGTTGGAAGATATGGGGGTTCTAGATATCTATCTTACTTATTGGGATGACCTTAATAATTCAATCATTCATTAGTTGACATTCAACATTGAACAATGATTACAAAATTTGATCATTCTCATTGATAGTGCTTGATTATTCAATCTAGTACATTAAAAAATTGTCCAAAATGAAAAAACAACATAATTGAATACTCAAGGCTCTAAGTCTTGAACCGTCTCGAGAATTTGTCTGTACACTTGTCTCATAATATACATGTTCAATTTTTTTTTTGCTTCTTGAAATTTTCTACATAATCCCTAAGTGTGTCATCCATTCAAACCACCTCACTTCTTGAGTCTTGTTGTAATGTTGATTGGCTTGGAATCCTCCCACGTAATGTACACTTGGTCTTGTACTCACGACATGGAAGCTATTGTGAGGCCGGGACATTGCCTACAATAACACAAATGATGAAATTAGTAAGGTCAATTATTAATCATTGAAAAAGTTCATTAATAAAAAACCATTTGCAATGTCATTACCTGGTGCACGAGTTGAGACCATTGGAATGGTTTCCATGTGCTGCTCATCTTGTAGAGGAACTTTTGTTGCATGCTCTGCCTTTGAAACAACACAAAAATTTCTAAGTAAACACTCGTAAATGTACAAGTACACAAAAATTGAGAAGTACACTAATTAAAAGTACAAAATCAATAAGTAATATATGATTTTATAGGCATATTACTGTCGAGGGCATGCGTAGCACCATCGTGGGGCTGTAGTCCGCTATCATTCAATTGCACAGATGCACCATGTTCTAGTTGCAGTCCACTTTCTCGATGCTGCTGTCAACTCGTGGCATTGTTATAATTGTTGTTCCCTTGCTATAAACAAAGAAACATAATAATATTTTTACAATATCAAACATGAATCCATTTTACAAGCAATGAAGGGTAAAACTCAATTGAGGCTTATTTGCCGTGTCTCGCAGACTAGATAATGGGCTCTCCCCCAGGCTTCTTCGACGTTCAATCAAAGCTTGAAATCCAAACTTGTAAGTGAGCCGAAGATATTCCTCTGTGGTTGCGGTTCCAAACATACCCCTCTCATTGCATAAGAAATTGGATTTTTTTAAATGGGTAGTTCAATTCAACATAAATTGGATGACGATATGAATGATTTTGTTTAGATGTTTCATCAATCACAACTCTTGCTATAACTTCATATAGCCACCATGGCCAAGTCTGTGCTGCCCATGTTTCTCAAGCCCTGGCTTGGTGGCTTGTCTGTGCTTACCATATTTCTCAAGCCCCGGCTTGGTGGCTTGTCTGTGCTTACCATATTTCTCAAGCCCCGGCTTGGTGGCTTTTGAAGTGTGAGGGAGTCTGCAAAAACTTTCAAATCTATTATCCATCACAATTTTATTTAAATTTTATATAAAATTCAAAGTATTAAATTCCAAACGTTATTTACCTTGGTGGACTAGGTGGCGTTTTCCCTTCTTTTTTCATTTTCTTCTCCCCTGCATCCTTAATAAGGGCCTTCCACTCCCTATCATGAACTATGGGTGGCCTTGGCCTCTCATATTTTGGGTTCTTTTGCAGTTGCACCCTATACATTTTCCTCACAATTTTTAAATAATTGCCGACCGTTAAGAGTACCCTATTTCTACTGAAGGTATTTTTCCCAAACATATCTTCAAGGTAGTCTGTAAGGGCATTTTTCAAGTCAGAATTTTGGGAATTCCACCTTGTGCATATGGTGGGCCCAAACAAATCCAAAGTCTTGTCATTCATGTATTTAAAAAATAAATTGTTTCTTACACGCGGAACGATTGCAATTTAAAAACAATAATCGAAAATATGTAAATTTGGAGGAGATAACATGAAACAATTGAAACATTAAAAAATACCCAGGACCTTCGGTGTCTTGATTGGAACAAGGTGCTTGTTCACCAAAAATGTTCCTGTATGTGTCCCCTTGCCTTGAACACGTGACGATCTAGGATATGAATGCATAACCTCAATAAAAGGGTCCCCTCCGTCATCATTTATAGGGGGTGGCGCAGTGACATCCTCGGGGGCGTGTAATGGGGCATTGAAGATGGCACCCCGCCCTGAGTATGGGGTCTGTTAGTGAGTGGTGGAGAGGAGAATAACCTCACCAGTATATTTTGGTTCGTGACTCGACTTTGTGGTGTTTCTGCATCACTACTGCCAACGTCGAGCTGAGGAGCAAGTCACTTGCATGCGAGGTTGCAAAAAATCATACATAAGAAAGAAAATGTCATTTCCTTTAGATAATTTAAAATTTAAAGAATCGAATATCATAATTGAACATAGATCATAAATAATCTCTTTGGAATGTGGAGTTTATCTTGTATCTCTCTATATCTTGTATCACCTCTTTGACCTGTAGTTTGATCTCACGCGTTTGTTCAAGTTTAACCAAATAAATAAGTTCTTTGTTCAATTTTATGACAACCTTTTTGAATGTTTGGAATAGGTTGAGTGAAGATAAGAAATCCTCATCATCAAGCACATCCCAAACATCATGGCCGATGGACTGCATTTTTGAACAAAACAAAGTTAATTCTCAATTATAAAAACAATAATAAATTTCAGATTATTATGAACTCGAAATTTTTTACTTGTTCTTGGGGTGGTGCTTTCCCACGATCATCCTGCCACATCATAATATAATTAGAATCGTGAAATTTAAAAAAAAATTAGAATATGACAAGAATATATCAATGTGTCTATCTACATTACCAAATACTACTGCTCTTGCTTCATCTACATAAATCTTGAGTATTCCAAAGAAGCTAGTTTCAAGTTACCAAACTCTATATGTTTCTTACCTCAATGTTACCATTCCTATTGTAGATATTGGCTATGTAACACTTGAGAGTGAGGAGTTCCAAATAAAGAGAAGTACCAAGAGTAGCTCACATGTGTTAAATAAACTCACGATCACTATTGGAAGTCTCTGTTCTGGCAGTTCTCTTGTGCATAGGAAACACCCGATCCCTACTCGACTGGTTGGTGCACACAACGATGGGACAATTGAGTTGGTTCCAGATATACTGATCTATATTGGTGATGTGGATTTAATTTTAATTTGAGGTGTTTCAGATCTATGCCTTGTAGACAAACATTATATAACACAGTACTTTGATCGCTAGAAGGGGGTTTGTAATTGGAAACTCTGTAATGTTATTTTTGATTAATAAAATCACTTTTTTGCTGCTTCATTTGTGAGAAGCCCCTGAGAAGACCTCAAAGCGGAACAAAATAGTAGATGAGAAAGGATTGAGAATAATTATACTTGTATGTTAGGTCGGTCTTTATGAGAAATCAAATTATAGTTATATTAATCAAGTGACAGGTCGACCACTAAAAAGTAGCACATGAATGGTATAAATGCATGCTTGAACCTCATCATTTGTATGGGATTTGGTGAGAAGGAATTTGTGTGGATCTGAAGTGCAATAGGGTTCGAGGGTCCTTCCATAGAAAGAGGTTGGGGTTGAAGACAAGGAGTGAAGAGAAGAATGAGGGTCTTCCCCATCATTGGAGTATACTCAGATTGCTAATCAGATCATGGTGGACATATGCAACAAGGTGAAGGTTGATTTTTGTCCTTGCAAAGGGAGAAATTGGGATTCATGTGCAACCCACTTTCCAAGGCTTTTAAGCTATGTAACTCAATAATGAGTTTGGAATTGCAAAGAGTTTAGTCTAAAAGTGTTAATAAAGATAGTTTAAAGACATACTGGGTGCTAAACATTATCAAATATAGAGTATACACATAGCTGCATACTTAGCATCTGAGACATAATTACACTCAAGTGCTAAGATCAGAGGAACCTACACAGTAAAATTCAGGTTAATTTCTTGTAAATTCTAGGGCAGCCTCTATCATGTATCAGCTGCAGTAGACTTGTTAAAGGTGCTGGAGTAGAATTAGAGCTGTTTCATTGAATATTTGGAGCATATTACATAAGATAGAAGAAGTAATTCCTTGAACTAGAACCCCCTTGAATAATTTTGAATCCTTTTTATTTTAAGTTGGATTAAGGAGGGAGTTGTAGCTCCCTGTCAGTTGAACCTGGAAAAACCCAGGAGGTTGGTGCCTCCACCAATTGGAGCTGGGAAGACCAAGGTGTTGGAGGACCTTTTGAGCCATTACTCAGAACCATTGAATGTAAACTCATGTGTATAAGAAAATATCTTTATATAAGTTTTTGATGTTCATGTATATTTCTTATGATGTTGCATTGAGAATTTATGTCTGAAAAGTAAGAATAACATAACCAAAACCGAGTGAGTTCAGATTTGAAGAAGAAATTAATTAAAAGTATAGGATACTGATTCACTCCCCCCTCTTAGTGTCCCCGATGTGTTCTTCAATGTTTATGGGCATTATTTCTGTAGTGTTTTTTCCTATGATATTACTTGACATCAATGGAATTTATATTCTTTCTTCCCAATTAAAAATATTAATCAAGGCATAATGCATAATGATGAACCACTTGATTTTGGTGATTATAATTCAAATTTCAAATCATGGTAATCCTTTCAACTTTATATATGGCATACAAGTATCTTATGGACAACATTGAACCTTATGCATTCAATAAGAGAGGACAAAGTGAACCTTATCCATAAAATGTTTTATTTTTCTTGAAACTACAAATTCATACATGAAATGACCATAACACACAAGCATAAACATAAATAAATAGATAACACCTCCTATTCATCATTGTTAAAGAATACACAATCATCTTCCCCACAGAGGCACTACTATGGCCTATCATATTCTTCATCCTCTCGCACATGAATAATGAGTGCATCGTCAAAATGTTTTACAATAGTGGATGGATGCGTCACTTCTAATTGTGGATAAATGGTGGCCGGGATGAAATGATGCCATGCGTCCCCCATAGTTCTCTTAGCCACCATCATATCTTTTACGATATTGGTATACCAGTCGTAGTTCAAAGGAAAATAAGTGCTAAGGAGGCTTATACACACTTCATTTGTGGACCAGACATGTCTAGGAATTATAAATGTGCTCGCGCATCGATCATTTAGGATTATGTTTGCAATTATGTTGCATTTTTTTCCCATTCACCATGGTTGAGAAGAGAAACCAGAAGATGCGATGAATCAACACAAATTTCATAAGTCGGAACATCCACAATGTAGGAATCCAGTGGAACTTCACTCATTATGGTTCGACATATTTCTGTCCTGACTTTTTATGTGCTAGTAGGGAATCTGCGTAGATATCCCTCGATACATGAAATAAAATTTTCAATCTGTAATGCATAAATCCAAATTATGTACTTGATTAGATAAACCAAAGTATGTGACACCACTATATTAATGGTTACAATATACTTTATTTATAGGTTTATGGTTTAGAGATTGTTTTGAGATTCAACTATCTTTTCTACAATTTTATTTACCAATGCATGACATTTTTGTTTTTAGTTCTACTTTGGATGAGCATAGGTCTTAGGTGCTAGAGACAGTAAGGAAACATCAACTACTAGAAAAAAAATGAAGTTTGAGTTTTGAATATCTAAGCAATCCTTGGTGCACTTGAGGCATGTGACATGAAGGAAAAGTAACATGAAAGGGATGTCTGTAAAGGTTAGGAATTCCAATCAGTTTTTTCTTTCCATTATTATGATCCTTAGAAGACTATTCCCAGTTAGTTGCCACAAATATTTATTTCTAAAATGTGTAGCAATAAATAGAAGTTTAACTTTCATTTGATACATAAGATTTGCTCTTTTAACCAACTGTCAACCAATTAGGAAATAAGAATTGATTCTATTCATTTGAAAAGAGACAACAGTTTAATCATTTCACTCCACTCTTAGTTTATTTGAAAGATTGATGCTTTGTTCTGTTCCTTAAATGAAGTTACTAACCTACATGCCTATTATGTAGTCTTCCTTGTAGGCAGTAAATCTTCTACAAAATCCAATTGATCATACTCACACTCAATTCAAGCTCAAATGTTTTTCCCTTGAGGTTTTGAAGTTAGCTTCAAAGTCATTATGAAGTCTGAAGCTATTTTTGATGGTTGTCGACATAATATCAGGTTTACTTTCCATATTTCAATCCCGTTAGAATTGTATGGAGTAAGTGCTCTTTGAGCACTAGGGTCGCTTCAACAAAAATAAAGAGATACCCTTCCCATCATCCTCATACTATTAATGATGAGCTATTGGATCACATCATTTACTCATAGTCATCCTCTTTATGTGACTTAATGTAAAAGAATTGAGCCCCAAGGATACAGGGCTGAAATTTTTTTATTTCTTGTTTTGATGTAGTAATGCAAAATGCGCCATGAAACAATCGAAATAATGGGGACCAACACTCAGTACAAATAAGGTTTATGATTTCCAAATTTTGAGAAATAAAGTCTTGAAATATTCTCCAGTGGTTGAGAAATGTAATGAGAAGGGACCCTATGTGACAACTAATACACATAGTAGTAGATAAAACTTCAAAACAAATTTGAAATCATGTCACTAAGAATGAAGGTTGAGAAATTCATTTGTCAACCTTATTAGCTATACATTGGAGCACTACTTCCCAAATAGTCTTCGACAAGCTCTAGAAGGAAAAAATGAATTCGAAAAAAGTTGAATCCCTAGCTAGGTCAAATCCAAGACCAATAATGATTGGAAACCCTTTGTAGAATGGACTCTTGGTCTAGACGATGACATTGTGTCTTGGAGGGTTTTGAATCACAAATTACCGAAGACATCTCTGCGGGCCTCCTCTTCCTCCTTTGGGGTCAAGGTTTATGGATCTTTGTGGGTCTCCTCTTTCTCCTTTGCGCATGGTGGTATACTTTGTCTTCTCTTTCTCCTCTATGCATGGTGGTTTCCTTTGTCCCCTCTGCGGATCGATCTCCTTTGTCTCATGTGGGAATCAGTCACTGTATCCTCTGTAGAGCCAAGGGATTTTGGGTGCGTGGGGGGCATTTGATTGTTCTTATTTTGTTGATTATGGAAACAAGGTTGTATTTTATTGATAATGGAGTTGGTGAGTCTATTGAGGGCTCTAGCCATGTTGTTCACATTTTTGCATTCAATACTAGGCTTGGTGGTTCTATTGAGGGTCTTGGCCATGGTGTTCACTTTTGTTTTTGATATTGGACCAATGGTTCTACTAAGGGAATTAGTCATGATGTTCACATTTTAGAATCCATAGTAAAATTTCACATCTAGAAATTACATGTTGAAATAGATTATGCTGTGAACTAGTTGATCAATTTGTACTTAGATTTATTTTATTCCTTCCCTCTACTAGTGTTTGTTCAATTAATTTATTAAATATAGACACATCAACACACACTATTGTTTATGGCTTAATTTCTTTATGGAAACAATAAAAAAAATGATGCGGTGTGGCTAACATCTATCATGTGTCGAAAAATCTTGGTAACATCATTCACAATTTAAGTGAAAAATAACGTATGAGTGTTTTGAAAATGTTACAAATAGGAAATGGTGGATCAACATAAAAATTTCCTTCTATATTATTTTACATTGATATTTATAACAATATTAACTAAAATATTTCATATATTGGAATTAGTAGATGTCAAAGATTGTAATGGCCATGCCAACAAGGGATGATGCTGATGATGGATGATGAGGATGATGATGGATGATGATGATGAGGATGAAGATGGTGATTATGGTGGTGGTGGTGATGATTATGATGATGATGATGATAAGAATGAATATGAAGATAGTGATGATGATGATGATGATGAATATGGTGATGATGATGCTGCTGCTACTGATGATAACCGTGATGATCACGTCGATGAAGACAAATACGATGATGGTATAAAATTGAATGAGACACTCTTTGTTTTAAGAATAATTTATTCTCTACTGAACAAGGAAAACAATGTGAAGGTGAAATCTCTTATGGCCCCTCCCCCCCCTCACATCATCTCAATTCCACAAAACCCAAATTGACATAATAAACAACATTTAGCATACAACATAGAAAATTGCATAAACTTGAAAATTTGTAATTAACCCATATAAGTAAATTATTTAAAGATGATAAATAAATGAAAACATATAATTACTACACTCCTCGTATATTTGAACTTATCAATATCATTAATCGTCTTCTTCATCTAACTGAGCATGTGAGTACATATAATCTATTTCATAATCAATGTTCAAAGGATTAACCATATCAACATTGTCATCACTGCCATTTTTGATTATATGATCATCGACATCATCACTGAGAACATTGTCTCCCACATATGGTTCAACTTCTTCAGGTTCTTTGTCCAACACATCTACTATGTCCTGCTTGACCTTTGCATCATATTCTTCTTCAATATCAACTTCTTCCTGTACATGATACTCTACATGCCTTCCTCTTGGATCATATCTAACAACATATGACCAACCTGATTTACCTGGAACCTATGAGTAAAAGACCTGATCACATTGGATTGGAAGAACATAGGGCTCTATGTTAGTTTTTCATAATTTAATACATTTTGATCTAGGATCTTAACTGAAAGAACAACATGCACAACATATCAAGCATAAGAGACAAGAGACAAGAGACAAGAGACACAAAACATTTCACCAAGGAAAACCAAGAAGGTGAAAAACCCCGCAACTTCCTCAGAGATAGAATAAGCATCAATACAATGATCACCATGATCAAAACCAAGAGATAGATATCTACAGCAGCATGCTCTTCCTCCACTTGTGTGCATCCTCCTCTTCTCTCACTAATGCGAAGTGAGTGAACAATAGAATGTGTAAAATGAGAGAGACACACTCTCTATTTATACACTACATCACTTGACCTTTACTCAACTAGGTCAGCCCTAACTTAACCACATAACATAATGCTGACTGGGATGACCCCCAATAGGGTGGTCTAATAACCCTTTGACCCACATGAATCATACAGGGCCGACCCCAACAAGGTGGTCTAATAACCCATCAAGTATAAGTTACGACACTTATAATATAACTTGCGACACTTGCAAGTACACATGATGACACTTCCAATCGGAGGAATAATACATCTCCGTTGGGGATACAATAAAGTACAAATGTAATACATACAATATACAAGTGAATATCTTCCGAAGTTACAAATACATAAACACTCCCTCTTAACTAGGAAGGTATTCTCTTCACACAAGTCTTCAATACTGGAGATGGATCATCATCACTGGATCATGGAGCATCATCGTCACTGCTGCTGTACTTGTCATCTCGATCACTGGTGCTATCTCATAATTCTTCTCGTCATAGGAATTTCCACAGAGCCAACCCTTTTTCATGCTGGATGTAGGCCCACCACCTGTAGGTCTTTATCATCACTAGCCATACTGTGGAATCCTCAGGACTTATTACGTGCGTCAACAAAACCTTGAAAGAGCATCCCAGGACTTTTACGAGCTCACTGCTCAACCTATTGGATTTCCCAGGGAAATATTATATGTGACCTCCACAAAACCTCGAAAGAGCATCCTAGGACTGATTACGAGCACACAGCTCAACCTATCGGATCTCCAAGGGCAATATTACATGTGGTCATGGAAAAACCTAGAAAGAGCATCCTAGGACTGATTACGAGCACACAACTCAACCTATCGAATCTCCCTGGATCTTTTACATGCAACTGCACAACCTGTCCACGGCCACGGAGTATCATCCTGATACTCATGTCATCTCAGCGAGCAAGCCATCAAGTAAGTACACCTCAGGACTGATTACACTACCTCTGCAAAACCTACAAGATCTCCCAAGACTGATTACACTGCCTCTGCAAAACCGACAAGAGCATCTTAGGACTGATTCTATGCCTCTGCAAAACTTGCAAGAGCATCTCAGGACTGATTCTATGCCTTTGCAAAACCTGTGTACCATACTGTCACCTCATCGTCTTCAGATCACCTCATTGTCCACGGAGCACAACCCAGATGAACATCACACATCACTTACACTCACCGGCATGGGAAGACACACTTCAACCATTTGTGAAAGGCTCAACACTTATATCTATGCCATGGGAAGACACACTTCAACCATGCGAGAATGGCACAACACTTATATTGCAGCCATGGGAAGACACACTTCAACCATGCTCGAATGGAACAACACTTATATCTACGCCATGGGAAGATACACTTGATTTGCATAAACTCGATATGGAGCTGGATTAGGGTTTGTCACGAACACCCTAAAAAGTCAAACTTTGAATTTCAAACTTCTGAAAGGATAGAAAGATGCGCCTTGATGAGTTGATCAACCTGGTATACTAAGAATTTGAAAACTGCAAAGTTTCACCCCTCAAATTTGCTTTTCAATCTTCCAGATTCACTAGGGAGGACCCTGAATTAGGGTTTGAGTTTCTTGGAGCTTCACCCAACCAAATAGTTTGATCCAAATCTCTAAACTTCAATTTTTCCAAGGAACTTCCAGCCATGGTCACAGAATTCAAAAATTCCAACTTTTGTAGAAGCCCTAATTTTCCACTTTTCCGATCAAAGTCTTGAACTAGGGTTTGATCAAGCCCGACCTTCTGACCAACCAAAAAATTCAATCTTGGTCTCTAAATTTCGATTTTGATGAGGAGCATCCAGCTATGGTCTCCGATTACAAAAATTTCAACTTTCTCCGAAACCCTAAATTCCCGTAGCCATGAATGAAGGTGCTCAAAATCCAATTCTATTTTGACAGAAATATGAACCTGATTGTTTCTGGTGTAACTCAGAAATTTTGGATCTACAGGGTCTGAAACTTCTACTTGTGGTATCCTGACCTGTTAAATTTCCAACCCCACAGGTCTGACCTCAAATGGATTCTCTAAGAGATAGTTATGCCAAGTGTCGCAATGTGACATGTTTATGGGATAAAACATGAGAGCGAACTTGTATGGAGTGCCACGTGTCATTGGTTCAATTTCGGCCTCTGAAAATCGTACATGTGAAAGTATAGTCCGTTCCCTATCGGCCACTTTTTACGAAATTTCATTTGGAGCTTCCTAGCCCAAGTTGTGACCTTTTTTCCTAGGTCACCTGTTTATGACTGAGATCTGGAAGATGTAGAAATCCTATATTGTACAGATCATAAATCTGAAAGTACAACGAATTAGAGGCTCTCCTTTGGATAAAAGGTACATGGGGATATTATCTTCAACTTGTAATATTTTTAGATCCTGAAACTTCTCCAAAATGAATTAATAGTGAAAGTTCTACGATGACTGGTTTTTGCTATATCAAGCCCTAGCTTCACAAGTGCAACAAGTGTCATAAATGCCATACCATGCCTTCTTTAAGGCTAGCTCTGATACCATGTTAGTTTTTTAGAATTTAATACATTATGATATAGGATCTTAACTGAAAGAACAACATGTACATCATATCAAGCATAAGAGACAAGAGACAAGAGACACAAAACATTTCACCGAGGAAAACTAACAAGGTGAAAAACCCCGCAACTTCCTCAGAGATAGAATAAGCATCAATACAATGATCACTATGATCAAACCCAAGAGATAGATATCTATAGCAGCATGCTCCTCCTCCACTTGTGCGCATCCTCCTCTTCTCTCACTAATGTGAAGTGAGTGAACAATAGAATGTGTAAAATGAGAGAGACACACTCTCTATTTATACACTACATCACTTGACCTTTACTCAACTAGGTCAGCCCTAACTTAACCACATAACATAATGCTGACTGGGCCGACCCCCAATAGGGTGGTCTAATAACCCTTTGACCCACATGACTCATACAGGGCTGGCCCCAACAAGGTGGTCTAATAACCCATCAAGTATAAGTTACGACACTTACAATATAACTTGTGACACTTGCAAGTACACATGACGACACTTCCAATCGGAGGAATAATACATCTCCGTTGGGGATACAATAAAGTATAAATGTAATACATACAATATACAAGTGAATATCTTCCAAAGTTACAAATACATCAACACTCTATTCTCGACACAACCATCCTTGTATTAACCATGGTAAATACATTATCATGTTCAATAACAGTTCGATCGGGATCATCTTCATTCATTCATAATCTGTACCCTTTGACGTCGAACATAACTAATTTGAAGGATCCGAAGTCACACTCAAGTATATCATCCAAATACCCATAGTATTTATTTTGAGATACTTTTGGATGTCTGTCACTCCTAGAGGAAACACTAATGACCTGGAAGACTGCAATTATCCCATAATCAAAATTTTTCCTCTTTCCATCCAGATTTTTAATACGAAATTTATGACCACTGCACCACACATCCCTGTGGCATTTCAACTACAATATTATGCCAGACACATAAAAAATTCATTGCCAATTAATAAACATATTAATATAACTTGGAAAGTATACCACACAGAAAAGAAACACACCAAACACATCAATATGATAAAACAAAAGTTAGCATCCTTGCCTATTTATCTTTCAAACCATATGCTAAATCAATTTCCCTATGTGTAACATTAGTATCTTGATCAAGATGAGCTCTTTTAACCAACATATATACCCCTTCCCATGAAAAAATTCCATAGTGTTCAGTACATATTCCAATCCATACCTTGATGCAATCAATATTGTTTGCAATGTACAAATGTAGAGCATCCCACTCTCAACCAATTATATGAAAAATAATAATTCGCCAATAATTAGATACCACGTTAAAAAGGTACGCTATAGACACAAAATACTATATACTAATAATAAGTACAATATACACATAAACCAAAAGTCAGATGCATTATAAATATTCTCCACCATCTAATTACCTTTCGCTTTACTGATTCTACCTTTCCCCAATAGGTGCTCCCATTGAAATTTCTTGATGAAGTTCACATCCCAAATGAGATCCACTTGCATATCTGATGCCAACATAGGAAGCTATTGAGTAATATACACCATGGATTGATATACCATATATCCGTCCACCATATAGCCCTCAGGACATGCTCTTTGTCTAACCAAATCCTTCAATGATTTAAAGTGTTTCTCCACCATCCACATTGACCTTGTGTATACATGTCCACACATTTCAATCTTCTCAACTTGATGTATGAGGTAGTGCTCTTGTGCATTGAAAAATGCCAATGGTAGGTACTTTTTCATTTCACACATTAGTCGAGGAATTTCTCTTCGCCAATAATTTATATCTTCTTTATGGATTTATTTTGATGACAACCATCTACAAATGATGCAAGTAAATCACATGTTTCAACAAAAGCGTTATATACATTACAAGTAGAACACATGTAATTCATGTCGACAACAAATTTATCAAACATTTTGCATACAAATTTCTACTTACCTCATGTATTTTCCAATATCATATATAACTTGTTTGATGTTGCTGTGAAAGCTATCCAGGAGAGACAAAGGTTGGACATACTGTAACCATAAAACATAATCATTATTTTATTTCCAAAATAGAAAAAAAATACAAAAAGAACGTTCACCAATATAGAAATATATAATACCCAAATAATTACCTTAATGAAGGTATGCCAATCACGAGTTTTCACCCCACTAAATTCACCTTTCTTTGTTAAGATATTATTTATGTTAGAAGAAAATTCGGTGGGAAACTTAATTTTCTGAATGACCTCTTTTACAACATTGCTTTGCTGATTTGTTAGTAACCATGGAAGGATATTAATTCGGTCTCCATCACTATCTGAATGAATCACACTTTGCAATGCATGATTGGTTTCCTGAATGTCACAAATTTTTTTGGTAATCTTTTCTTTGTCATGCCTACCATCTAAGATTCCCCATAACGTTTCTATTACATTCTTCCCGATATGCATTGTATCAAACAAATGAACTATTTGTAGGTCCTCATAGTAGGGAAACCTACTAAATTGTATGGGATAAATTTTTATTCCTCATGGAAGCCCATTAATTCCTTGATGACCTCCTTGAAGCATAAAATACATTACAACAATAATTAATGTCAAATACAGTAAACATATTGCAATAAAAATAAATATTACAAACAATAATACAATATGATACATAGACAATTTGCATACCAGCTTGACTCTATTATATTCCACCTTCCATAGGTGGGGTGTCATTCTTCATGGTTTTAATATAGTCTCTTCTTTCCCATTGGAAATATATTTTTCAGTTGTTCGATGCCTATGGTTCTTAGAGAGGAAGTTCCTATACACATCAAACACCTCTTTTAATAAACTTCTTGAACGACGAGATTTCATCTTAGGACCACAAATTGGACATGCAAATTTACTCTTTGTTTGAATACGTGCAAGAGATATATTAATTTCAAATATATATTTTATATATGAAGGGAACATTTAAAAAAATGCATGATATCTTAATAGAATTATATACTATTAAAGTGCATTGGAACGTCACATACCACAAAAATGTGTTAGCCCTGGGGCATCATGAATTATCCATACAAGTATTCCATGGAATTGAAATTCCTTTTTCCCTATTACCCTAGAGATGTTATACATAGTGATGCCAACCCATAATAGCTCGTCAATAAGAGACTCAATATATACACTCGTATCTTTAACTTGGTACTTACCTAATTTTTTGAAAATACATGTAATTACTACCATATGTATATATAAGCAAATAAATAAATATAATATATTAGGCAACAAACAAGCAAAATGAAATGTTACACGATTTAAAAAAATATTGTAAGCAAATACCTTGAACAATCATTGCCAACATTATATGCTCCCTCTTTATTGAAATCCAAGGAGGAAAGTTATTGTTGATAACAAAAATTGGCCACATTGAGTAAACATAATTGAGCTCTCCAAATGGATTGACACCGTTAGCTGCCAATGGAATCCTAACATTACGAGGTTCTTCTTTGAAAACGAGCCATTTTTTCTCGATGCTCCTAAATGCATAACCATATGCAGACATTCAAAGAACATAATCTCCAATTCTATTCTGCGCATTGTAATCCATAAACTATGCTATGCTTTTGCACTTGAACATTCGCTGGAAACGTGGAATTATGGGAATGAGACAAAGAACCTTGCGAGGCATCTTTTTTTTTAATTGATCGGTTCGATACCTACTGATATGACATTGCAGGAATCTTATTTCCGATGCATATTGTCCATAATATATAATATGATCATTAGGACATGCATCAATAGCTTCATATTTCATTCCAATATATTTCATAGTGGTAGATAAATATTTGTATGTGAGAGGAAATATATTTAACGTTGGTAACAAAAATTCACGTAACAATCTACAACATAAAAAATAACTAGTTAATGTAAAGAACATTAATTGTACTAAATAATGCATCCTTAATTTGCATGATGAGATTAATTAACACAAAATAGAGGAAAAAATATAACTTTAGAACAATGTGACCAAATATACCTTAGGATCCGTGTCATAGAATTGTTTGAAAAGCCATTTAAAAACTTTTAGTTCACCAACAATAATGTAGCTGAGAGAATATTTCCTCTTGAGCCTTCATAAAGTGGTTGATTTTCCTTCTCAAGTAGAGGTACATAATTAATATGTTGAAAGTTTGATCCATTCGAGCGAACATGTATTGGATCATTATGTTTGTCCTATCATCTTCAAGTATGTTATTATTATCATATTCTTCCATAGGATCATTAACTTGATTTTCAAAATTCACTCCATGTTCATCTCGTACAACTTGATATCTACTAGTATTTGGCGCATTCTTCGAAGCCGAACACCTAGGGGGAATTGTGTTTACAATTCAAAAAAATCACACAAAATTAGTGTGTATAAACAATATATGATATAAAATTTTACGAATACGATCAATATAAAGACATATAATGAATATATGTAGCTTACGGAGGGATGGTATTCATTCCCCCATTCGACGTGTCTATATTTCCTACAATGTTTTTCAGCTGGTTTAATCAAAATTATTCTCTAAATGAATCCCTTGCATCGAGCGCTAGGGAAATAACATTTGTTATCACCCCTCTCCTTGAAATCCGCCCACAACCTATCAAGAATCCTTTGATTTTCTTTTGGACTAATGTTATCCAACATTCTTCCCTACCAAAATAGAGTAATCCCTATCTTATAAAATGAAATGGCTGTGTACTAGATTTATTATTAATTTCTAATGTAATTTACAGATAAAATAAATATGTTTTATGTTCGGAAAAAAATACCTTATACCCTTTTCGAACTATAGCAATTATAGCAAAATTGTCGAAACATGTATTGAATATCATATATTTATAAATTTTGTATCCGTCAGTCTTTTAATGCTTACTGAAGAGTCAACACTGACTTTTTCAACATTCAACAGTCAATATTGACCATTGAAAATTTTTAACAACTATCCCTTTAGCGTCAGGGGTCCGATGTCTGATAGTCGTATTACCAACTAACATACATAAGAAGTTGGAGGTCTAGCGAGTTAAGAAATAACGTCGGTCAACCGGAGGAAATAGTTTTCATTACCGATGGTTTAATGATAACCATCAGTGGACCGACGAACACATGCTAATTTTAAAAACAATATATAAAATATTTGATTTTTAACAAGTTTTGTTTGGCGGTCTGTCCCTATCGTCGAATAATTTCGCCAAATTTCGAGCCAAAATGTTCTAGTGAAAAAAAGAGGTTATTTGAGAATGAATTTTGAGCTTGGAATTTGTTTCATTTGCAAATAATTTCAATGTCATATCCTATCATTTTATGACCTATTTTTGTTACTATTTTGAATATAGTTGGTTCTAAGAAGTACCCTAGGTTATCGTGATATGTTTTTACCTTTAAGTGTCATCCTATTAGGTGAGGGTTCCATTACCTTATTGCATGCATTATACCCAACATTTCCTTATCATTAATGGGTTTGAGTATTTTCTTTCCTTTTAATTGGTGGATTTGAAAGGAAAATGGCCTTCTTGCATTAAAATTACACCAATGCCATGCCTTGAGGCATCACCTTCCATAATAAAGGTTTTTGTGAAGTCAGGAATGGATAAGATATGAGATTTACATTTGGCCTCCTTAAGTTTTTTAGAATTTTGGATTTCTTCTTGAGTCCAAGGAAATGGATCTTTTTTCATGTTTTTGGGAATTGGCCATTCCATCATAGCTTTAATTTTGTTAGGGTCCACTTTCCTGACCTCATGAGATACAATACGATCCAAATATTCCACTTTTTGAGCCCCAAAGGCACACTTGGAAGGATTCACATGTAATTTTTGCTTTTGCAATAGTTTTACAACCATCTCAACATGATTTACATGTTCTTCACAAGTTTCATTGTAATTAGTATATCATAAAAAATACCAACATTTTTTTAAGGCAGGCCTTGAAAATAAAACTCTTGAAGCTTTGAAATGTGGAATGTGCATTACTAAGGCCAAAAAGCATCATTAGAAATTCATAATGACATTTTGGGAATGTGTTCTAAGAACTATTTTGGGTATGTCTTTTTCCCTAATCTTGAACGAAGATCCAACTTAGTAAAAAATAATGTTCTATGTAATTAATCTAACAATTCATCAATGACAAAATTAGGGAACTTATCTTTAATGGTTTTCTTGTTGAAATATCTATAATGTGAAACCTCTATAATCATGACACATATGATATGAAGAATCAGTTTTTAAACCATCATATTGGTGAAGAGAAACGACTTTGGCTGGATCAAATGTTTCAAGCATCTAGTATTTCTTGAACCATGTGCTGAATCTCACTCTCAAAGGCATAGTGGGAAGGAACTAGACTTTTAAACTAGTCAACATGTCTTGGAGCAATAAAATATTTCGACTCAATGGAGAATTTTTCCAGAGAAGTACCAAATGTAGAGGAATATTGTGGGAGGAAATATGCACAATGGTGCATATTGTCCCAAGGGTAATCATGGTTGGTGACTAAAGTTTCAAGAATCTCTTCATCACTTTGAAAAGTAGGGGTGTAAAGATCAGGAGGTGCATCATTTCCAAAAGTGACGAGGATGATGGTGATGTTGAAGAGAATGGACGAACCAAGGAAGAAACATAGGAAATTGATATGAATCCTTCATTAGGTTGGTCAAGGGGTGGTATCTCTTCAATGCTTGTAATCTGTGGTTATATGGACTGCAGTTGGAGTTGAGCCAATGTTTTGTGAAACCTTTGGAGATCGGTGCAATGGTGTGAGTAATGACCATAGATGCCACATAATGCATATGGGTGGTTGGTATGCAATGTCTTATTATGATTTTTAGTAGCGTCAAGGATGGTAATATAAACTATAGGAATGGATGAGTCATTACTTTCTTCTTGAACATGGATATGACTATGCAAGATAGGCAATTCCCAAAACTCAATTCTAGAAACTCACGGTTGGTGTGATCAAGGATATCACAAATCACACATGGAATGGGAGCCTTATTCAGTACTACAGGGGGTATGGTGAAAACTATGCCCAAGGTAGAGAAAAATGCCACATGCTTAGTTTTTCCCCAATTTTTTTTAGGGGTAGGTCTGGTGGAAGGGGAGGCTTCCTTAATATGAGAGGAAGGGCATTGGAAGTATTGATCAACTAGATAGGGTTTAACACCACTTGAGGAGTGGGATGGGGGTTTGATGGTGTGAGGTACCAAATGGAGAGTCTTGAATCAATACTTATAAGATTAAAAGTATCTATCATAGGGGTTCCAACAATCCATGGAAGGAGAAATAGGATGGAGACTTGATGAATATGAGCTCCTTCATAGTGATGTCCTGCTTTGGGAAAGGATTGGATGAAATTTATTGTTGGGTGGAAGGAGTTTCACAAGTGATAGTGCATAGCTATGAAATGAAATATTGTGTGGTAATAGGGAGAGGTATTGAAAATTTTCCATGTAATACTGAGTCTTGGAATATCCCTGGACCAACTCTAGTCAACAAAGGAATAAAGAGGCTGTCTTCAATGACATGATTTTTTTGGATTAGAGGAAAACTTGGGATCATGATATATAAGTTAATCAGTGTAATGATTTTTTGATTGTGAGGGATAATCATAAGTAGAAACTAAGTGGAAAAAACCACTTTCATAGAATACACATAGCTACGACCAAGAAGGATGTTGTAGTCTAACTAGGTGTCTACAACTTCAAAATATATCGGGAAAATTTTTCTTGCTAGTTCATCAAGAAAATTTTGGAGGAAGGCCTTGAGGTTGGGAATTCCAACCAACATACGCACAAAATATCATTAAGGATGGATTCAATTATGGGGATTCCAAAATCTTCCAAATGTGAGCTGACATGACATATGTGGAGGCTCCTTCATCAATGGATAGTCAAATTCTTGATGGTGGTAGGAACTTGAAAGGCTATGGGAGAAGGCATGTAGGGTTTGGCTCTACCGAAATCAAAAGTGATTAGGTAAGCATAAGAAGGATCAACCATGCCTAACGCATACATAAAGGTATTTCATTGGATAGGAAAATTTTGTAGAATTTCCAGGTAGACATGGATACAAGTGATTGAGACAATTCATCCACACCATTATAGTTGTGGGAAGCTCTATCATTTGGGCTATGGGATATGCAACGTAAGATGATATTGGGTATGTTTAGAGTAGGATCAATGCTTTGTCACATGAGATGTAAAGGTCCCGATGTTAAAGGTGAACCCTTATCCTTGTTCGAATTGATAGTTCAATTGGCATACCATATTACTTATGATGAGTTTGAATATTGGTGTCAACAAAGGTCATGAAGATGTTTTTGAAAAATTGGTCGCTAGGATTGGTTGACATAGATGGTTGAATGGAGTGAGGAATTGTCAGTGAAGTTGTAACTAACCATTATAGGGGGAAGGGATTTTTCAATACTATAGGTTTTTTAGTATAAGGATGAGTAACTTGAGTAATGGGTTGATCTTAAGGGGTGTTAGCAGACTCACATTTATTGTCATCATCCTACAGTTGACGAGATTGAGTAAGGCGTGGGAAATTATTATCTTGTTTGGTGAGTTTATTGGGATCTTGATTTGCTGAGTTAGGATTACCTCCAGTGTTAGTAGGAGGAATAAGGCGTTGGCCCCCACCCTCCTAGTTTTGGTTATTTTATTTATTCTTCCCATTATTATTTTTCTTGTTAGTATTAAATTGCATGTTTTGATTGTTGGGTGCAGGTTGGTTGGGTGTGTTCTATTAAGAATAAAATTTCCCTTACATAAAAGATAAAGGTTGAGGATGTTGCGGGACTAGAGATCCCGATGGAGGACTAGGAAATATATAGTAAAGATTATGGATAGATGGATCCACATATGCTATAGAAGTGCCACTACATGATGGACCATGTACATGGGATGAATGAAGAGGAGCCGAGTATGAGGTATCCCGATTGCGAGGATGAATGTGATGGATTTGGAGGGAAATAGTGCATATGTGGTTTCCCATGGTTAGATCGCTCACAACTAGGATTATTATTATACAAATTAGTGTAAGTATAAAGTGGTAGTTGCTTATATGGATGATAGGTAGATGCAACTACACCAACTAGACAATTCATAGAATGGGAGGCCTTTAAATGATCTCTTCGTGATGAGTCACTATGGAGTGCATAAGGGATGCTAGAGTACAAATATCCAGATTGAGCATAGATAAAATCATATTGACAAGTCTTCATAAGAGATTCCTAATCCATTTGAAATTGTTTAGAAGAAGTATCCTTAGTTATGAGAGGTAAGGGAGATTTCAATAACCTACCTAGAAATAATCGGTCATCTAGTTTGATCTTATAGAGGATTTTTCATCTTAGCCACTCATATATGCGATACACGCTATGGGTTTCTATATATTGATGGAACGAAAAAATAATTTCCACTCCATTATATTACATGAGTAGATGAAAGAACATGATAAAAGTGGAGGTTAAGGATACCAATTTGGGATGTGTTGCAGAGGGTTGTTCAATGCACCACTTTGATGCCATGCCCATGAGGGTTCTTGTAGTGTCCCCATTTTGACCCCTTTGTATTAAATCGTAAATGATGTAAATATTTTTATTTGATCATGGTGAGGAGCTCAAGGCCAAGGCCCCACCATTGATTTAGCGTTTTATGTATCGGCAATTAAAGAAATAGATGCCTATGGTTCTTGTGCTAGATAGGCACAATGTAAATAAGACATCATGTAATTACGAATTTTTAATGAAAAACCCACAACTAGCTATGCAATGCAACAAAAGAGATGGGGCATGATTCTACAAGGAATAGGGAGGGAAATTATTCAAACCCTTGAGCCAATGGTGTTAATCCATGTGTCAATGAGAAAACCCATAAACTACCAACTACCCATTTTGGGTTATGAACCCAATCATGTAATTCTTCCAGAAATTGGTTGAGGCAGTTAATGCCTTGGGAATGAAGAGGTATGGCAGCCAATTTCGTGCATGGGCAAGCCATCAACCTGGAAAATCGTGTTTTGTCTCCTTGGTCAAGAAAACACCCACGAAATGGTGCCCAAATCCATTCTAAACAGTCAGTCTTTCCTCTCTCACGCAGTCGGAACTACTGGGTTTTTCCCTACACGTTTTTCATCCATTTCCCTGCATTTTCCATGCCTGGGAGTCGTTTTTGGCATTGTACAGCAGCTGGGAGAGAAGGGAGTCACGTTTTGGGGGTTATAGAGGTCGTTTTTGCCCCAAAATATCCATGGATGTTTTTTGTGAAAACGGATTTGGCTTCCCAGGGTTGTTACCCATCTTCTAGTTTTGTTTTTGGGTATCCCATGTTTTTCTGAAGCTAATGGAAACCCCATCTTTGGGCATCTCACTGTAAAAACGTTTTATCATACCTAATAAGTGTGGTTCTGCTGTTATGTGCATCCCGGTTTTGATTTGAACCTGTGAGTAAGAAACTTGGACTGGTAGTGGATAGAATTGGCTTGATAAACCTAGTGGAGGGAGTAACCTCTCAAGAAGATCAAGAGGGCTTTGGCTACTTTTCTATGCACACCCTGAGAGCACTAGAAAGGAAGGTATGGCTTGAGGGACTGTGTGGCAGTGAAGAGAATACTTCTTTGTGTTGGGTGTGTAGGCATTGTGAGTGCCAAGCTGAATAGATCTGGGAGGGGTACCCTTAGATCTGTGGTTGATCTCACTAGCTTAGCAATTCTTCCTTTCCATTTCCTAGCAGCCTGATAAACCCAATTGTAGATTGGATTGGCTTATCTTGGTGTATGCTTGGCTATGTGTGAGTCTGCTGTTCCCTGGTTCCTTGTAGAGATCATGCCCAACTCGGGGGTGGCAGTTGTATCAAGAGGTTGATAAGCACAACTGGCCTATGGTTGGGTGGAACATTGCAGATGCATAGCTAGTTGCTTGGGACTACCTTGTCAAGATAAGTATTCTCTTGTGTTAACTTTGCAATTATTATTTGATGAATATTATGAATGTCTGATGGATCTGTTATTGATATTATTTTCGCTGTGTTTTTCTTATAATCATACAATCCATATGTCTTTTATATTATGTGAATGCTTAGCTAAAAGTTCATGGGGCTAATTTCCCGGATTTTAGCACCACGTCCTCTCTATCATGCTGGTATGATGGGAGGGGACGTTACATTTTGGTATCAGAGCTGCTGGTTGCAGCATTGGGCCTTTATGGGCCAAATCCAATTACAATATCAAGACTAAATGGGGCTAACTTGGATAGATTACAGAGGTAAGACCACCTCCTGCTAAGCAACAGTCATCACTAAAAGAAGGGAAGATTTCAAAAATTTTCTTAAGAGTTTTTGGAAATTTTTTTTTAAGTCTGTTTCGGGAAGAGTTCGGGAAATCGTTCCGCAATTGCGGAAGAGTTCCGCGAACCGCCCCGAAATTTGCGGAAGGAATTCTCTTCTGAAATTGCAGAAGGAATTCTCTTCCGAAACTGCGGAAGGATTCTGCGAGTTGTTCCGCAACGCGGAAGAATACAGTGAACTGCTCTGAAAAAGCAAAAAAAATTTCTAAGTGTTCGGCGTCGAAAGGAAACTTTCGGAAGGAATTCTCTTCGAAATTGCGGAAGGAATTCTCTTCCGAAACTGCGGAAGGATTCCACAAGTCGTCCCGCAATTGCGGAAGAGTTCGGCGAATCTTCCCGCAACTGCAGAAGAGTTCCGCGAATCTTCCCGCAACTGCGGAAGAGTTCGGCGAACCTTCCCGCAATTGCGGAAGAGTTCCGTGAATCTTCCCGCAAATGCGGAAGAGTTTGGCGAACCTTCCCGCAATTGCGGAAGAGTTCCGCGAATCTTCCCGCAATTGCGGAAGAGTTCCGCGAACCGTTCCGCAACGTGGAAGAGTTCCCCAAAATTTGCGGAAGCATTCCGCAAACCGCCTCGCAATTGCGGAAGCACTCAACAAATCGCCCCGCAATTACGGAAGCGTTCGACGAACCGCCCCGCGACCCCCTTTTTGTTTTTCCACCCTCATATGTTGTTGATTGTGAGAAAATTCGATGATTCGACAAATTGTCAACATAATATTTTCCCACGTGCATGAAGTAATTTATGAATTTCTGAGAATATAATGCAGCTAACAATTGTGTTGATGAACACATTTCGCAGAATCACAGTTACATCAGGGTAACACTCTAGATAGTATAGTTGGAAAGTTTTGGATCTTGGTTGGGCCAAGAAAATAAACATCATGGATGATGCACATGATCCCTATGAGCCTGAGACAGATGCCATGGGGGCGAACATACATGTTGAAAACGCTGAAACATAATCTAATGGGAGAAGAAATCAAGAGACTCCTCCAGGTATTGCAGCCACCATGAGAAGCCTAAGGGTGGAGTTTCAAAGCTGTAGAGAAGATAATGAAAGGATGATTAAAGCTCAGGAAGAACAAAATCAGTTGAATGCAGCCATGCTACAGAGTTTGACAGACATCCAAAGGCAAATAAACTCTAGGCATCAGACATCAAATCCAGAAAGGGGTGGGAGTAGTTCTAGAAGGAATTCCCGTAAGAGGGCCAGTAGCCCAAGAAGAGTTTCTACAGACATAACATATACTCCAGAAATCTCTTTTAATGAATCATCTGACTCTAAAGAATCCATTGAAGGTTCAAGCTCTTCGTCTCGCAGAAGTAAGAGGAATAAGCACTACAAGAACAATTCACATGGGGAATTTAAGAAGGAAAAACCTCCTACATTTGATGGAGAGGTAAAGTCTGGTCAAGAAGCTGAAGCTTGGATTCTTGGGATGAGAAAGTATTTCCAAGTCCAAGACTACTCTGGAAATATGAAGGAAAGGGTAGCCATCTTCAACTTGAATGGAAGAGCATCTATATGGTGGGAACACACCAAGCAAGTGAAGAAGATCAATGAAAGGAAGATTGTGTGGAAGCAGTTCAAGAAATACTTCAAGCAGAAGTACCTCTCTGACAGGTACTATGATGATAAGATCAAAGAGTTCCATGAGCTGAGATTGGGACAATTGACCATGGAAGAATATGCAAACAAGTTCTTGGAGCTGCTGAGGTATGTCAAGTACATTCGAGATGATAAGGTGAAAATTCAGCGTTTCCTAAGTGGACTGCCCCAGTCATATAAAGACAGAATTGAGTTCGATGAACCTCGAACTCTAGAGGAGGCCATAAGAAAGGCCAAGTATTGCTTTGATCAAAACAAAAGCAAACCAGAATTCCATAAGGCATGGAAGGATAGGAAAAATGAAAAGTTTGATCAAAGGAAGAAGGGGTTCAAGACTCCTCAATTCTGGAATCAACAAAGGCAACCATCACAGGTTGTGACTAAGCCAACTAGGATGATGGGAGACAAGCCAAGAGATCCAAAGGAACCAAGAGAACCACTTCAATGTTGGGGTTGTGGAGGAGACCACATGCTTAGGAACTGTCCACATCGGAATGAGAATGCAAATCAAGTTCACAACATCCAAGGAGCTAAAACTGTGGGTCAAGTGGCGAGAGCAATCCTTAGAATCTATGCAGCACTAGACGACCGCCAGGCAGATCATCAGTCAACTGTGGTTGAAGTTGAAGGTAAGATTGCTAAGTAATCTATTTCTATTTTGATTGATCCTGGATCTACTCACAGTTATGTCACTCCTAGAATTGTTGAGATTTGTGCTTTCAAGAAATTAAAGCATAGTAAATCATGGTTAGTTCAACTAGCCACTGGAACCAAGAGAAAAGTTAGTGAAATAGTAGAGAAATGTCCATTGGAGATGGATGGGCTATTCACTCATGCGAATCTGAATATTTTACCACTGGGTTCCTATGATATTCTCATTGGAATGGATTGGTTAGAAGCACACAGGGTTAAAATTGACTGCTACAATAAGACATTTGAATGCATGGACGAAGAAGGAAACCCGCGGATTGTAAAAGGCATTCCAAAGGTGACTTCTGTTAGACAAGTTTCAGCCATGCAGCTGAAGAAGTTATGTAGGAAGGGATGTCAATTGTATGCAGCCCACATTTTAGAGGCAGCAGAGAATGAAACTCTTAAATTGGAAGACTATCATGTATTGCAAGAATTTAGGGATGTTTTTCCTGATGAGATTCCAGGACTCCCTCCAAAGAGAGACATTGAATTTACAATTGAACTTGTGCCAGGAGTGGCACCAGTATCTAAGACACCCTACAGGATGAGTACACTGGAATTGCTAGAATTGAAGATGCAATTACAAGAGTTGCTGGAAAATAAATATATTAGGCCAAGTGTGTCCCCGTGGGGAGCACCTGTTCTATTTGTGAAAAAGAAAGATGGAACACTCAGGTTATGTATTGACTACAGGTAGTTGAACAAATTCACTGTGAAGAACAAATACCCATTGCCCCGAATTGATGACCTTTTTGACCAAATGAGAGGGGCAAAGGTATTTTCAAAGATTGACTTGAGGTCTGGTTACCATCAGGTAAGAATCAAAGAAGAGGACATTCATAAGACAGCCTTTAGAACGAGGTATGGACACTATGAGTTTGTAGTGGTACCATTCGGTTTCACAAATGCACCAGCTACATTCATGTGTTTCATGAATAATGTTTTTTGCAAGTATTTGGACAAGTGTGTTCTTGTATTCCTAGACGACATTCTCATCTATTCTAAGAATGAAGAAGAGCATGAAGAACATTTGAGAATGACAATGCAATTACTAAGGGAGCATAAGCTGTATGCAAAGTTGAGCAAATGTGACTTTTATAAAGATAGAATTCATTATTTGGGTCACATAATCTCTGACAAAGGAATATTTGTAGACCCTGAGAAGATTGAAATCATTATGAATTGGCCAACTCCAAGGAATGTGACTGATGTGAGATCTTTTATGGGCCTTGCTGGTTACTACAGGAGGTTTATCGAAGGATTCTCCAAGGTTGCAAACCCGATCACTTCTTTGCAAAAGAAGGGGATAAAGTTTGAATGGTCACCAAGATGTGAGGAAAGTTTTTGACGGCTGAAGAATCTTCTTACAAGTGCACCAATTTTGAAAATTGCAGACACAAAAAAAGACTTTGTGTTGTGTACCGATGCATGCAATCAAGGACTTGGAGGAGTTCTTATGTAAGACAACCACGTGATATGCTATGAGTCAAGAAAGTTGAAGGAGCATGAGAAGAACTATGCTACTCATGATATAGAACTTGCAACCATAGTACATGCTTTAAATATGTGGACGCATTACTTAATGGGAAGGAAATTTGAGTTAAGGACAGACCATTGTGGTCTGAAATACTTGTTTGATTAGCCAACTTTAAATGCTAGGCAAGCTAGATGGTTGGAGTTTTTGTGTGAATTTGATTTTGAAATCAAACACATAAAAGGAAAATAAAACAAGGTGGCTGATCCACTCAGCAGGAAGATACGTGAAATGTATGTGGCATCGCTTAGTACTTGCCAACCAGATTTGAAGCAGCAGATTGTTAACCATATGGTTGAGGATGAAGTGTATGAGCAGATAAAGGGAAAATTGCAGCTGCAAAACCTTGAAAATAAGTATGAGGGCTATCTTTTGGAAGAAGACGAACTTCTTACTTATAAGAATAGAGTCTATATTCCAAATGCTGCAGATTTAAGGAGAATGGTTATGGATGAGATCCATAAAGCTCCATACTCTGGTCACCCAGGATATCAGAAAACAATTGATACAACAAGAAAATACTATTTCTGGCCAGGCATGAAGAAGGACATCACTGAATACATTTCTAAGTGCATGGAATGTCAGCAGGTGAAGAGTGAACACCAACATCCAGCAGGTTTATTGCTTCCAGTGCCAATTCCAGAATGGAAATGGAAAGTAATATCCATGGACTTTATTACAGGATTGCCAATGACTGTGAGAAACCATGATTCCATCATGGTTGTGGTGGACAAGTTAACAAAGGCAACACATTTTATACCAGTTAAGTCCACACATAAAGCCTATTCCATTGCAAATATTTTCATGAAGGAAATATTCAGATTACATGGGTTGCCTAAGGCAATAATTTCTGACAGGGATACCAATTTCACTTCCAATTTTTGGAAAGGTCTCTTTGCAGATTTGGGTACACAGCTAAGCTTTAGTACTGCATACCATCCTCAAACAGATGGGCAAACAGAAAGAGTAAATCGGGTGCTTGAAGACATTCTCCGCATGTATGTAATGGAAAAACCATCCAAGTGGGAAGATTATCTACACTTGGTAGAATTTGCATACAACAATGGGCAACAAGCATCGTTGGGAATGAGTCCTTATGAGGCTTTGTACGATAGAAGGTGTAGGACACTAGTGACTTGGGACAACCCAATGAACAGAATTGTACTTGGTCCAGAATTGCTTAAGGAAATGGAGCAAGAGGTTGCCAAGATCCGGCAAAATTTAAAAGTATCCCAGGATAGATAGAAAAGCTATGCAGATAAACATATTGTGCATAGGGAATTCAATGTTGGGGATCATGTGTATCTTAGAGTGAGATCAAGGAAGAGTTCCTTGAAGCTTGGGAGTTGTGCCAAGCTATCACCTAGATATTGTGGGCCATTTGAAGTGCTTGAAAGAATAGGGTCAGTTGCATATAGACTTGTATTGCCTGCTAGCACTAAAGCTCATAATGTTTTTCATGTCTCTTTGCTTAAGCAATATGTACATGATCCTAACCATGTGATTAATTGGGATGTGATCCAGGTGGAACCCGAGGGAGAATTCCAAACCGATCCATTGCGCATCCTAGACAAGAAGGTAACATTGCTCCGGAACTGAGCCACCAGACAGTTAAAGGTGCAATGGAAGCACTACGGTCCCGATGAGGCTACATGAGAGCTGGAGGATGCCATGAGGGTGGCATATCCATTTTTGTTCAATTTTGATGAGCATTGAGGACAATGCTAATGTAAGGGGAGGGGAATGTAATGTCCCCATTTTGACCCCTTTGTATTAAATCGTAAATGATGTAAATATTGTTATTTGATCATGGTGAGGAGCTCAAGGCCAAGTCCCCACCACTGATTTAGCGTTTTATGTATCGACAATTAAAGAAATAGATGCCTATGGTTCTTGTGCTAGATAGGCACAATGTAAATAAGACATCATGTAATTACGAATTTTTAATGAAAAACCCACAACTAGCTATGCAATGCAACAAAAGAGACGGGGCATGATTCTACAAGGAATAGGGAGGGAAATTATTCAAACCCTTGAGCCAATGGTGTTAATCCATGTGTCAATGAGAAAACCCATAAACTACCAACTACCCATTTTGGGTTATGAACCCAATCATTTAATTCTTCTAGAAATTGGTTGAGGCAATTAATGCCTTGGGAATGAAGAGGTATGGCAGCCGATTTCGTGCATGGGCAAGCCATCAACCTGGGAAATCATGTTTTGTCTCCTTGGGCAAGAAAACACCCACGAAATGGTGCCCAAAGCCATTCTGAACAGTCAGTCTTTCCTCTCTCACGCAGTCGGAACTACTGGGTCTTTTCCTACACATTTTTCATCCATTTCCTTGCATTTTCCATGCCTGGGGGTCGTTTTTGGCATTGTACAGCAGCTGGGAGAGAAGGGAGTCACGTTTTGGGGGTTAAAGAGGTCGTTTTTGCCCCAAAATATCCATGGATGTTTTTTCTGAAAACGGATTTGGCTTCCCAGGGTTGTTACCCATCTTCTAGTTTCGTTTTTGGGTTTCCCATGTTTTTATGAAGCTAATGGAAACCCCATCTTTGGGCATCTCACTGTAAAAATGTTTTATCATGCCCAATAAGTGTGGTTCTGCTGTTATGTGCATCCCGGTTTTGATTTGAACCTGTGAGTAAGAAACTTGGACTGGTAGTGGACACAATTGGTTTGATAAACCTAGTGGAGGGAGTAACCTCTCAAGAAGATCAAGAGGGATTTGGCTACTTTTCTATGCACACCCTGAGAGCACTAGAAAGGAAGGTATGGCTTGAGGGACTGTGTGGCAGTGAAGAGAATACTTCCTTGTGTTGGGTGTGTAGGCATTGTGAGTGCCAAGCTGAATATATCTGGGAGGGGTACCCTTAGCTTTGTGGTTGAGTTCACTAGCTTAGCAATTCTTCCTTTCCATTTCCTAGCAGCTTGATAAACCCAATTGTAGATTGGCTTGGCTCATCTTGGTGTATGCTTGGCTATGTGTGAGTCTGCTGTTCCCTGGTTCCTTGTAGAGATCATGCATAGCTCGTGGGTGGCAGTTGTATCAAGAGGTTGATAAGCACAACTGGCCTGTGGTTGGGTGGAACGTTGCAGATGCATAGCTAGTTGCTTGGGACTACCTTGTCAAGATAAGTATTCTCTTGTGTTAACTTTGCAATTATTATTTGATGAATATTATGAATGTATGATGGATCTGTTATTGATATTATTTCCGCTGTGTTTTTCTTATAATCACACAATCCATATGTCTTTTATATTATGTGAATGCTTAGCTAAAAGTTCATGGGGCTAATTGCCCGGATTTTAGCACCACGTCCTCTCTATCATGCTGGTATGATGGGAGGGGACGTCATATCTCGATTTAAATTCAAAATTAGGGATGTCTGAAGGTAATTAGGTGGGAATCAAAGACCAAAATGTAGGGTGATGTATAATATGATCATTGGTTAGTTGAGTCAGATGAGGTAGATTTTGACTAGCCATTCAATGAAGTCTCAGAAATTTAGATGCATTCCCAGTAGTGTTTGCATTTGCATTTAGACTAACATTTTTACAAGGGTGATTATGAGAGTTGGGAGGGGGGATTCCAAACATGTTGGATTTTGGATTTCCTAATGGGGTGGTTATACTAGGAAATGGTGTCAATTCACGCTATGAGGAGCCTAAATCAAATGGTCCTGATTGGGAATTAGGTGAGGAGGGGGGGGGATTTTGATGTTTGATTCTCACATATTGAGATGGGATAATCACACAACTAGGATTCCCAAGGGTGGGAAGAAATCCTTAAATTCATCTATAACTTCTAAGGGGCACAATATTTATGTTAAATTTTCTTAATTTACTTCAATATGATCTAGGATCTTAACTGAGAGAACAACATGTACAACATATCTACAGCATATCAATCATGGAGACAATAATGCAAGCACACAAGAGACACAAAGATTTACTTGGGGAAAACCATAAAGGTGAAAACCCCAATAACTTCCTCAGAGATAGATAGAGCAATGATACAACCAACCAAGAGATAGACATAACCTAGCAGCAGATCCTCCTCCTCCATAAGTGCGCCTCTCCTCCTTGAGAGCATGTGTGAGAAGTGAGTGAGCAAATAGAGTGCCTCCCGCACTCTATTTATACTTGACTTGACTTGCCTTTTTACCTAACTCATGTCGGCTCTAACTTAACCACATAACATAATGCTGAGTGGGCCGACCCCCAATAGGGTGGTCTAATAACCCTTTGACCCACATGACTTATACAGGGCCGACCCCAAATAAGGTGGTCTAATAACCCATCAAGTATAAGTTACGACACTTACAATATAAATGACGACACTTCCTTATAGAGGAATAATACCATCTCTATAGGAATACAATATACATATACATGTGAAATACATTCCGAAGTTACATATACATCAACACTCCCTCTTAACTAGGAAGGTATTTCTCAGCACAGTTCTTCTAGCACAAGTCATCTTCTCTGGATCATCGTCACTAGATAATCGTCATCGAGTCATCATCATCGTCACTGCTGCTGCTATCTCAATCAATCTCTGAATCTACTCGTCATAGGAAGTTCTACAGAGCCAGTCCTTTTTCATACTGGATGTAGGCCCACCACCTGCAGGTCTTCGTCATCACTGGCCATACTGTGGAATCCTCAGGACTTATTACGTGCGTCACAAAACCTCGAAAGAGCATCCCAGGATATTACGGGTACACAACTCCAACCTGGAGGATCTCCCAGGGCGCTATTACATGTGACCCCACCACAAAACCTCGAAAGAGCATCTTAGGATGTTACGGGTACACAACTCCGACCTAAGATCTCCCAGGGCACAAATTACATGTGGTCCACCACAAAACCTAGCAAGAGCATCTCAGGATGTTACGGGTACACAACTCCGACCTGAGATCTCCTAGGGCACAAATTGCATGTGGTCATGGCAAAACCTCGCAAGAGCATCTCAGGATGTTACGGGTACACAACTCCGACCTGAAATCTCCCAGGGCCCAAATTACATGCCATAGGACAAAACCTCGCAAGAGCATCTCAGGATGTTACGGGTACACAACTCCGACCTGAAATCTCCCAGGGCACAAATTACATGTCCTCCCAGAGCAATGTCTCGAAAGAGAATCCCAGGCTGTTACGGGTACACAACTCCGACCTATAGGATCTCCCAGACATGCTCATCTGCACAACCTGATCCACGGCCACAGAGTATCGACCTGATACTCACCATACATCATCCTGATGTACTTATGATCGTCCTGATCATAATCACTGCAACGTCCTGCTGCAAGTCATCTGGAGCAACATCCTGAAGCTCGTCATCCATGATCGTCCTGATCATCAATGCAACATCCTGCTGCAATTCATCTGGAGCAACATCCTGAAGCTCGTCATCCATGATCGTCCTGATCATCAATGCAACATCCTGCTGCATGTCGTCTGGAGCAACATCCTGAAGCTCGTCATCTATGATCATCCTGATCATCACTGCAACATCCTGCTGCATGATCTACCTGATCATCAATGCATCTTCCTGATGCATACCAAGTATCATACATGATCCTCCTGATCATCAATGTATCCACCTGATACAAATATATGATACATATCATCATACATGATCCTCCTGATCATCAATGCATCTACCTGATGCATACCAAGTATCATACATGATCCTCCTGATCATCAATGTATCCACCTGATACAAATATATGATACATATCATCATACATGATCCTCCTGATCATCAATGCATCTACCTGATGCATACCAAGTATCTACCTGATACATATCATCATACATGATCCTCCTGATCATCAATGTATCCACCTGATACAAATACAAATACATGATACATATCACCATACATGATCCACCTGATCATACAATGTATCCACCTGATACATATACAAATACATGATACATATCACCATACATGATCCACCTGATCATACAATGTATCCACCTGATACATATACAGATACATGGTACATATCACCATACATGATCCACCTGATCATACAATGTATCCACCTGATACATATACAGATACATGGTCCAAGCATCCAACATGATGCATAAACAATACATACACATGATCCAACTGATCACATCCAGCATCCAACATGATGCGTTCATACATACATAAAATGATTCAACTGATCATATCCTGCATCCAACATGATGCGTACATACATACATAAAATGATTCAACTGATCATATCCTGCATCCAACATGATGCGTACATACATACATAAAATGATCCAACTGATCATATCCAGCATCCAACATACATAAAATGATCCAACTGATCATATCAAGCAGAAACTAGAACATCATCCTGATGCTCATCATCCAGCGCTTACATCCACAGCCATGTGAAGGATCCTCCTTCCAACATGCTTGGAATGGCTTCAGCAAATGTGTCCGTCACTTCTTCCTCGAAGTGTCCTCGATCTGAATAACACCAAGCCTCTCTCTGAAGTACTCGAACTTCACCCTGGCTAGTGGCTTCGTCAGCACATCTGCAATCTGCTCGTCCATTGCAACATACAGGAGCTTCACAGCTCCTCTCTGCACCATATCCCTGATATAGTGATATTTGATCTCTATGTGTTTCGACCTGTCATGAAACACTGGGTTCTCGGACAGCTTCACACAACTCTGGTTATCACAGAAGATACCAGTAGCCTCCAACGGGAGATCAAATAATTCAGACAGTAGCTTCCGTAGCCATACTGCCTCACAACTAGCTGAATAGGCTGCAACATACTCTGCCTCAGCTGTACTTAGTGCTACGCAGGACTGCTTCCTGCTAAACCAAGAGATCACACCTGATCCCATACTGAAGCAACACCCAGATGTGCTCTTCCTATCTGCAGCACTGCCAGCCCAATCTGAATCAACATAACCCTGCAGGTTAAACTTTTGATTCGCCTCATACCTGAGCCCAAAAACCACTGTACCCTTCAGGTACCTCAGAACATGCTTTACAGTAACCAGGTGAACACCCCTCGGATCCGTCAGGAACTGGCTCAATGTGTTCACAGCAAAGCAAATGTCTGGTCTCGTGTTCGTCAAGTACATCAAGGACCCAATCATCTGACGATACGTAGAGACATCAACCAGCTCAGATGAAGCATCACATAGAAGCTTCATATTCGATGTCATAGGTGTGGCCATAGCCTTGCAGTCCATCATCCCGAACCTCTTCAGGATCTCTACTGCATACTTCCCTTGTCCAAGGAAGATTCCATCACTCTGCCACACCTCCATGCCAAAAACAAATAGTGCATCATTCCCAAGTTCTTCATCTCGAACTCGGTAGTAAGCTTTCGCTGCATGTCGGCAATCAATCTATCTTCACCTGTAACAAACAAGTTATCTGCATACAAAAGTAGTATCACTTTTATATTTCTCAATGCTGTCATCTGCAACATGCTTGATCTGATAGATCCATATGGAAGTCATAACAAACTTCCCTTCAGGTCTTGGGACTACATCCCAAACATCGTTCTTCATGATCTACGGATCATGGCATTCCATTTCTTCATCCCAGATCCTGGGAACTTCAATATCTTCAATAGATAATTTTGTTGTTGAACAAATGTTGTAGTTCTTCTTTTGTAGGTGAAGATATACGGTCTTTCCTACAAAACAGGTTAAATTGCATGATTAGAAACATCTCATAATTTTCAGAACAAATTCTTACACATAACGAAATATGTCATACAGTCATGCAATTATCTTAGCCAATGCTTCAATACAACATTTATCCATATTCCGTAGCTTTCTAGATGCCTTCCAATCTCTACCAGAACATTGTTAAGGGTGTGCACAACTCCCAACATGTCAGCAAAGAGGTTTCATTCTAGATAAGTAGCAATGGAATGTTGTACAGTGCCATAGGCCACTTACCCATGTATATTAGTAGTATACTGTTCATCAATGCAACTATTCTAATATGCATAATACATATCCTAAGTCTAGGAACATGAGCATATACATCATTTGAACAATTTTATTTAAACAAACACATATGTAAGAAATGATAATTAAAATACTTATCTTTGTTTGTTCATTGGGTGGACTCCCTCTGAGTCTTTGCTTCTTTGCGGGAGATACTAGAGTCATAATCTGAAGTAGCTTCTTCTACACCTTTCTGTTGTGGGATGTAGAGAGATGGACAACTCCCTCTGGATATCTGCATCCTTGCATAAACCACTAGAGTGTACTCCCTCTTGATCTTTGCTTCCTGGATTACCTGTTCTTGAATCTCATATTCATCCTTGGTCCCTATGCATGCTTATTAGTATCATGAATGTGTTATCCTTGTGATCTCATATAAAAACATACATTCATTAGTATACTATTAAAACACAATAATCTCAAGCATGTATAGTCATGATCATTTCAAACAGAAATAATAAGCATTAGCATTCAAGGTTTATGTAGGAATCTTATGGTTAGTCAAATCATAAGAAGCATAACATGTCTAAACCTATAATTACTCAAACCTATGACTCTTCGCGTTAGTTGAATCATCAATTAAGATAAGAGATATAATGTGCATAAAACCTGTGATTATTCAAACCTATACTTTCATGATTCTTCTGGTTAGTCATATCATCAATTATGGTAAGAAATATAATACGCATACAGCCATGACTTATTCAAACCTATGACTTCATGAATAATCATTATCAAACAACACAACAGTATAAGATCCTAACACAAGGTAGGATTCTATCTTGATATAGGAAAAACATACCTGGATTAGCATGCTAGCTATTTATACTCACATGATGTCTTCTTGTTGTTCTCTTTAGTGACTTGTGCTAGTAACCTGCATGTCTCATAAGTTAACCATTATAAAACCAAGTTATACATACCTCGAGAATGGATTTCTTATGAGATCCATGGCAATGGATGAATCTTTGTCCTCATGTCATCATGATCATATGTTCTTGAACCAGAACATGATTTGTCTTCTTGGTGTACCTTTCATGTTAGTAGACAACATAAAACTCATACAACATCACAATGTGTTAGTACAAACATAAGTTTCATACTCCTAATAAATGAATGACTTCTATCATGCATTCATAATTTTATTAAGGTGATATGATAAGTCTAAAATCAAGATTGTACTAACCGTGATAACATGAAGACAAACATACCATAAACTTAATTATGAACAAATCTCAAAACATACCTTGATGAGTCATACCTGTCGAGATTACTTGTAAACTCTTTATGTAAGGCCTTAGCCTCATCTCCCTCTGAAACAGGAACTTCTTCACTTATGCAAGTGACCAATCCATCTTCTTCTAGGATCAACCCAATCCACTTGATTTGCAAGAACTGGACCTGGAGCTGGATATGGGTTTGTCAGAGAGACCCCAAAAATTCAAACTTTGAATTTCAAACTTCTGAAAGGATAGGAATATGCGCCTTGATGAACTGATCAAACTGGTATATTCAGAATTTGAAGACTGCAAAGTTTTACTCCTCAATTTTGCCTTTGAAACTTCCAGATTCACTGAACGTGACCCTGAACTAGGGTTTGATGAAGCCCACTCTTCTACCCAATCAAAATGTTTGATCCAAAGCTCTAAGCTTCTATTTTTCTGAGGAGCTTCCAGCCGTGGTCACAGATTTCAAAAATTCCCATTTTTACAGAAGCCCTAATTTTCCACTTTTCTGATCAAAGTCCCGAACTAGGGTCTGATCAAACCCGGCCTTCTGCCCAACCAAAAATTCTGATCTTGGTCTCTAAATTTCTATTTTGATGAGTAGCATCCAGCCGTGGTCTCCGATTACAAAAATTCCAACTTTCTTCAAAGCCCTAAATTCCGGAAGCCATGAATGAAGGTACCAAAAAATAATTCTGTTTTGACAGAAATATGTACCTGATTGTTTCTGGTGTAACTCCGAAATTTTTGATCCACAGGGTCTGAAAAAGTTTTCTGAGATATCCTGACCTGTTAGCTTTCCATCCTCACAGGTCTGACCTCAATTGGATGTTCTGAGAGAGAGTTATGCCAAATGTCGCAACGTGACCTGTTTTGGGAAAATACAGGAGAGCGAACTTGTACAGCGTGCCACGTGTCACTGTTTGACCTTCGGCCTCTGAAAAAGTTTTCTGAGATAGCTCGGCCTGCTATCTTTCCATCCTGACAGGTATGACCTCAATTGGATTCTCTGAGAGAGAGATATGCCAAGTGTCGCAACGTGACCTGTTTATGGGATAATACAGGAGATCGAACTTGTACGGCGTGCCACGTGTCACTGTTTGACCTTCGGCCTCTGAAAAAGTTTTCTAAGATAGCTTGGCCTGTGTACTACCTGTCACTTTTCACGAAATTTCATTTGGAGCTTCCTAGCCCAAGTTATGACCTTTTTCCCAAGGTCACCTGATTTTGACTCAGATCTGGAAGAGGCAGAAACCCTATATTGTACAGATCATAAATCACAAAGTACAACGAATTAGAGGTTTTCCTTTGGACACAAGGTACCTGGAGATCTTAGCTTCGGCCTGTAACAATTTCAGATCCGAAAACTTCGCCAAAATGGATTTATAGCGAAAGTGCTACGATGACTGGTTTTTCCTATATCAAGCCCTAGCATCGTAAGTGCAACAAGTGTCATACATGCCATATCATGCCTTCTTTCAGGCTAGCTCTGATACCATGTTAAATTTTCTGAATTTACTTCAATATGATCTAGGATCTTAACTGAGAGAACAACATGTACAGCATATCTACAGCATATCAATCATGGAGACAATAATGCAAGCACACAAGAGACACAAAGATTTACTTGGGGAAAACCATAAAGGTGAAAAACCCCAATAACTTCCTCAGAGATAGATAGAGCAATGATACAACCAACCAAGAGATAGACATAACCTAGCAGCAGATCCTCCTCCTCCATAAGTGCGCCTCTCCTCCTTGAGAGCATGTGTGAGAAGTGAGTGAGCAAATAGAGTGCCTCCCGCACTCTATTTATACTTGACTTGACTTGCCTTTTTACCTAACTCATGTCGGCTCTAACTTAACCACATAACATAATGCTGAGTGGGCCGACCCCCAATAGGGTGGTCTAATAACCCTTTGACCCACATGACTTATACAGGGCCGACCCCAAATAAGGTGGTCTAATAACCCATCAAGTATAAGTTACGACACTTACAATATAAATGACGACACTTCCTTATAGAGGAATAATACCATCTCTATAGGAATACAATATACATATACATGTGAAATACATTCCGAAGTTACATATACATCAACAATTCACAACGAGCAATAACCACTATATCAAATAATAACTCTCTGCAAGACTAATGAGAGGGGATCAAATTAACGAATACTGATCCAGGAGGATATTGGTGGCCACCTGCCTATTCCACTTGGACCCCACCATTGTTTCTTCATTTTTTCAGTTTCCTTAGTTGTAGCACAATTTACTATTTTTTGGCAGTTTTCGGGTCCTAAACTTCTGGAGCCGTTTTGAGGCCCTAAACGACATTTTTTCAGCATCTGATGCTCTGGCAAGTGTGAGTCCATTTTGAAATTAATTATTTCTATTTGTGGATGTAGTCCTTGAATAGATATTTCTAACGATGTATCATGTGCGTCAAACGAAGGTAGTATGCCAAAGTTACGACCCCGGGAAATTGATGTACCAAGTTACCCAACGGGGCCCATATTCTGGCGTTTCACCTCCTAGGGTTAGGTTTTCGGATGTGTAGGGTTTCCCTTGTTTCTAAATAATATATAGGCCTTCGAGCCTCATTGTAACATAGAGTTCAGAGGCATGTAGCCGCCACATTGCTTCTCAGAGATAAGCTACCAGCACTCTAGCTAGTTTATTTCCATCCTGTATGTAAACAAGTTTCAGTTCTTTGAGCAATGAAATGAAGTGTTATTTCCTTTGCATCTTTGTTTTTATGGGTATTTGTGTATTTTGTTGCGTTCTTGCATAAATATGGATCAGTGGTATCAGAGCAATCTACTCTTTCTCGATCCTTCTTTGCATGTCCCCAACGAGGGCGGGGTATAAGGAGTTAGGGCTCGATCTGGTTGAACCTTTGCAAGATCAGCCTCGCAAACCCCGACGGCCTCCCATGGGGGACGAAAAAAATATGAGGGCGCATAATATCCTATCAAAATTTTGCTCGAGGAGGCCGTTGAAAAACAAAGGAAAGCGATGATGGATAACTTCGCCCAGATCCTTCAACGACTTCCTAGTGGAAGCGCATTTGCATCTAGCAGCCACTCTGGAGGTGCAACCCTTTTAAGGTACAAGTAAACTTTGACATTCCCATATTTGATGGCCGAATAGATGCAGACGCCGTAGATAGATGGTTGAATCTATTACAAGTATATTTCTCGGTTCATGACTTTTCTGACCGGGAAAATATTACTTTTTCACTACTCAAAGCTGCCCCCCATGTCAAGGACTAGTGGGAAACCTACTGTGAGAGAAAGGACGAGGAGGAACCCTCTTTGTTCTCGGTTGTACCTACTTGGAATTCTTTCTGAGACACGATAAAGGAACAATATTATCCCGTGGGGAGCTATGAGGACAAGTACATACAATGGACTACATCGCGGCAGTAAAGAGATCAAGATGTGCATGAGCTGATGAATCTGTTCCATACCCTGCGCACCAAGTTGGGTATCAAAGATTCAGAGAAACATTTGGTGCCGAAGTACCGCAGTTGTATGCATAGATACATTCAGGAGGAAATGGAGTTCCTCGACATCTCCTCGCTTGGTACGAAATACCGGTATGCTACCAAAATTGAGCAAAAATTCAAACAGAAGAAGCGAGACTTTGGATCTGCAAATCAGAAGCAAGTGAAAGGTGCCCCCAAACCGCAGAACCAAGGACAAAGCCAAGGCATGGTGACTCAAGAAAAATTTCCAAATCCGCTATCAAAGAGCAACACTGCGAAGCCAAAGAAGGAAGGGGGAAAGTGGTGTGAGTTCCATAAGAGCCCCACTCACAACACAAGTGAGTGTCGGGCCAAGCAGTCATTGGTGGCCGAGATAAATGATTCTGAATCAGATGCATACTCTGACACTGAATTAGAACCCGCGAAGGGGAATGAAAGAGGGAAGAGGATTATCGATGCAGAGCCCAACACCACCGTTGCCACCATGAAGATCCAAAAGGAAGAACCAGAAGATTCAGAGGAGGAGGAGCGTCTCTTCCATTCCCAGATGTGGGTAAAGGGTTCCCCGCTATAGTTTAGTGTCGACATTGGGAGCCAAAATAACCTCATTTCAGCAGAGATCGTCAAGTGGTTGGGCTTGCCGACCACAGCACACCTGCAGCCGTACACCATCGAGTGGCTTCACCAAGGACGTGATCTCTGTGTCAGCCAGCAGTGCCGCCTTCCCTATAGCATCAAGCCCTTCATCGATGAGGTATTATGTGACATTGCTCCTCTTGATGTTTGTGATGTATTATTAGGCCAACCATACTTATGGAAGCGACATGCTGTGTATGAGTCCCGGCCTCCCACTTTTATTATGACATTGGGAAATAAGTTGTACAGGATACCAGAGGTACCACCACCTACCACTATCTCTTTGGTTACTGCAAAACAATGCAGTAAGCTCATTTCCAAAATCGGGAATTTTTTTTTCTTGATGATCCACCCTTAGGGAAAGAAGAAGATCATGGCCACGACCTCCAGATAGGGCTCCTCCTCCCAACAACAAGAAATGGACAAGGTCGTGGAGGAGTACCAGGACATGTTCACCTCACCCACAAGGGTTCCTCTGCACTGTCAGGTCAAGCCCCCCATCGATCTGACCCCAGGTGCACCACTGCCCAATGGACCGATCTATCGAAACTTTGTTCTGGAGAACGATGAAATCAAGAGGCAGATTCAGGAGTTTCTACAGAAGGGTCACATCCGGCCAAGTTCATCGCCCTGTGGGAGCCCGATCATGTTGGTACAAAAGAAGGATGGGACTTGGAGACCCTGTATTGACTATCGGGCGCTGAACAAGATCACTGTCCGAAATAGGTACCCGATCCCCCAGATTGATGACCTCCTGGACCAACTTAAAGGGGAAAAATATTTCAGTAAGATCGACTTAAAGTTCGGGTATCACCAGGTACCGATCGAATCGACCGATGTGTGGAAGACTGCCTTCAAAGCCGAGGAGGGCCTTTTCGAATGGCTGGTCATGCCTTTCGGGCTGACGAATGCTCCTGCAGCCTTCATGAGACTGATGGACGACATCTTGCGGCCATTCACCAACTCATTTGTAGTAGTGTACTTGGATGACATCCCGATCTTCACCCAGACTTGGGAAGATCAACTCCACCACATCCGACAGGTCCTCCAAACACTGCAGAAGCACAAGTTGTGTGCCAATTTGGACAAGTGCACTTTTGGCATGACCCAGGTTCAGTATCCGGGATACATTATTGATGAGTGTGGGGTGCATGTGGATCCAACCAAGATCTAAGTCATTCGGGATTGGCCAGACCCAACCACTCTAACAGAGCTTCGTAGCTTTCTGGGTCTTGCTAATTTCTACCGCAGGTTCGTGTTGGGATTCTCTCATATCACTTGGACCTTGAGTCAAGTCACCAAGGGAGGAGCGAAATCAAAATTCTTCTGGTCGAAAACTCAACAGAAGGCATTCGTAGAGTTGAAACATCGCCTCCGTTTTTCCCCAGTGCTCACATTACCAGGCTTGCAACAACCATTTGAGATCGAGACATATGCCTCTGACTATGCTATTAGGGAAGTCCTTACTCAACAAGGGCATCCAATGGCATATCACAGTGAGACACTGTCCGACACAGTCCAAAAATATCCCACTTATGACAAAGAGATGTATTCCATTGTACAGGCTTGCCGACAATGGAAGCATTACATTTTGGGGAAGGAAACGATCATCCACATAGACCATCGACCCCTGCAGTTCATACAGACACAAGGGAAGTTACAGAATGATCACCATAAGAAGTGGTCCACATATCTACAACAGTTTCATTTGAACATCAAGAAGGTAAGTACCAATAATGTTGTAGACTGCCTCAGTCGACCACCGATCGTAGCGATAGCCACCGTGCTCAACTATTGTGGGCACGAGACTTCTGATTGGCCGCTTCTCTACAAGAGCAATCTAGAATTCAGCCACACATACATGAGGCTCTTGGAGGGAAACCAAGTTCCACATTTTCACCTCCAGGATGCACTACTATGTTACATTGGACACCTTTGTGTTCCTTCAAGCGAGCGTGCCAAGATGATTTGGGAAGCACACTACAGTCGGGTCGCTGGGCATTTCGGGCTTGGGAAAATAGTGGCATTACTGCAAAAGTACTTCTATTAGCCAAGCCTTCGACAGGATGTCGGAAAGTACATCCGATCCTGAACTGCCCGCGTCATTGCCAAACCATCCATCAAGAAGCAAGGCCTCTATACTCCGTTGCCTACTCCTAGTCGACCTTGCGAATCCATCTCTATGGATTACATGTCGGGGCTTCCTTCTACTAAGCACGACAATGACTGTGTGTTCGTGGTCATCGACAGATTCTCAAAGGTGGCCATAATGGCGGCCTGCAAGAAGAATATCACAGCAGAAGCCATTGCTAAACTCTTCTTTGAACGAGTGTGGGCACACTTTGGGATCCCACAGTCTATCATCTCAGATCGAGACAATAGGTTCCTTAGTACATTTTGGTCCAGCCTATGGTCAATGCTAGACACGAATCTCACAAAGTCCACAGCTTTCCATCCCCAAACTGATGGCCAAACAGAGGTTGTCAACAGGATGATCATCCACATTTTGCGCATGTACAACTCAAAGCATCCATGCACATGGGATGAGAGCCTCCCCTATGTACAACATAGCTATAACCGGGCCCTCCACAACTCAACCGACTATAGCCCCTTTCAGGTGGGCTTGGGATTCTAGCCACTATGTCCCATTGATGTATCTATTCCATTTGCAGCTACTCAGACTGATTCGGCTCATGTCCAGTCTGAAGTTTCCAAGGTGAACAGCTTCATTGAGCGCATTCAGCACATTCTCCAACAGGTTCATGACATATTGGACAGAGCCAATGCTAAGTACAAGCAGCGACATGATCAACATCGGTTGCAAAACAACTTCCAGGTGGGTGACAAAGTGTGGCTACATTTAGAGAAGGAACGCCTCGCTGGACCCCACCGCAAGCTTCTCCCACTCCGATATGGGCCATACACCATCACCAAGGCTGTTGGGGACAATTCCTTTGAGCTCAGTATTCTACCATTCCTTGGTATTCACCCAGTGTTCAATGTGGACTGCCTTCGACCCTACTTTCCACCTCTACTGGACACATCACACATGGAAGAACAACTCACACCAACAGAGTTAAACCCAGACTGCATGGAACAAGCCACAACTGATCGGATTATGGACACATAGATCAAGAACACCCGCTAGCAGAAGATCCAGCTATATCGAGTTGTCAAAGCAAGCCAACTCCTTCACCAGGGAAAGTGGTTCACTAGGGACCAAGTTCAGCAGAAGTTTCCCCATCTCATGGAGGGACTCAACGCAATGGGGACCATTGCTTCCTAAGGGGGGAGGAATGATCCAGGAGGATGTTGGTGGCCACCCTCCTATTCCACTTGGACCCCCACCATTGTTTCTTCAGTTTTTCAGTTTCCTTAATTGTAGCACAGTTTACTATTTTTGGCAGTTTTCGGGTCCTAAACTTCCGGAACCGTTTTGAGGCCCTAAACGACATTTTTTCAGCATCTAATGCATTGGATAATATGACTCCATTCCAGACTTGATATTTGCAATTTGTAGATGTAGTCCTTGAATAGATATTTCTAGCGATGTATCATGTGCGTCAAACGGAGGTAGTATGCCAAAGTTACAACCTCGGGAAATTGATGTACCAAGGTACCCAACGGGGCCCATATTCTGGCGTTTCACCTCCTAGGGTTAGGTTTTTGGATGTGTAGGGTTTCCCTTGTTTTTCAATAATATATAGGCCTTCGAGCCTCATTGTAACACAGAGTTCAGAGGCATGTATCTGCACATCTCTTCTCAGAGATAAGCTACCAACACTCTAGCTAGTTTATTTCCATCCTGTATGTAAACATGTTTAAGTTCTTTGAGCAATGAAATGAAGTGTTATTTCCACTGCATCTTTGTTTTTATGGGTATTTGTGTATTCTGTTGCATTCCTACATAAATACGGATCAAATACTAATTCCAAAGACTACTTAATTGAAAGCGAGTGTAGTATGGGTGCAACACATCATTTAATTAAGTAAATGATAAATGTAAAAAATGAAAACCCTATAAAATAAAAGACTCACTAGTCCTAGGAGGAGAATTATAAAAATAACGTAAAAATAAATGAAAAATTTCTCAAGTATTTTTCAACGAGTGGTATAGAAGGGTCCATTGGATGGGAATAAGTAGAAAATTGAACACGGTCCTTCCAAACACTCCACTTGATGGGATGTCAAATCCACCAAGAAAGTGAGTGAAGGTTCAAATGAGATATTTATAATGCAAGACATTAGGAGAAAATCCAGTTGGACTACAACTGTATGTCTTAGATTCCCTCCCTTCCATGAGAGCCACCTAGGTAGGTACCTAAGTAATTGAACACTAAGATACCATTTCAAAAGTACATACAGCATGTTACATTGCATTCACATTGAAATTAAATGGTTATGGGATATTTAGCATTGAAAAATATAAGAGTCTCAATCAAACCTTTGGTCCCAACCTTGGATTATCCACTCTTAAGAGTGCACCTGTTTCTAAATGATTTTTCATGTGCAAATGATGTAAATGATTTTAAATCTCCTCAATGAACAACACACAAAATTTATATGTGAATGATAGAGGGGAGTTATTTGGATGCCTATCACCATAGTCCTAAATTAACTAAAAAAATTATTTTGGTTCCTCAAATAATTTTAGTGAGTTAGCTTAGAAGTTGATTTTAGGTTTAACTTGCACCATAAACCATGTTGTTTGGTTTAATGTGTGTTATGTTTGCACATATGGTGTGTACAACAAAATTTAACCTAGAAATTTGGTTTCTGCGAGGGTTTACGCAGAGGATTTCTATGAGGGTTTCTGCATCTTTAGTACCCAGTAGTAGTTCCAGGTTTAGTTACTCTCACATGGATTGAATCCTCCTTCATCCTTTTCCCTACAATATATTTGAGTTGGCCCCTTGGTATTCTCTCATTGTAATCCTCTTGAAAACGTTTTCACAAGCATGGGTATGCCCGCCTCATTTGTATACCACAACATTCTATATTACAACTTCACTGATCGTCACCAACAATATTCCCCCATGGGAGGACCCTCTCATCCACTTATGCTTTTTCCACTACAAAACAAGAGAGAAATATAAGAAATGATGATGCATTATCAACTCTATAGTCCCTTCCAAACCTCATACACAAGGGGGCATTTATTAATTCCTAAATCTTGGAAACATGTGATATTTTAGCGATTCTTGCAGTAAGGCATCATCAACATATAGAGCAAAGCTCACCAAAGGAATCCTCAACAAATCGAAAAGGAAACGTGAGTCCAAAAGTTCTTAAGAACAATCAAATGAATAGGTAGTGTGGTTGAACCCTCATTAACCTGCGCTATAACACGTGTTACTAGTTCAGATCCAATGTGACCCTCGCACGGAAATTCCTTCAACATCCGTGCGACTTTCAAATATCACCCACAAACGGTGCAATTGAAGGCTCATAAATGGCCCGTCACCTACACAATTCAAATTTGGGATCGTTACCCTCCTCCTTGCATTAAATAGCTCCCTTTGTGTACTTGAAACCACTTCATGAGGTGATAGCATTCACATTTGGAGCTATTTGTTTCTTGGCCACCTCTTGGCCTATAAAAGGAATCCATGGGAATGCATATTATAGAGATAAAAAAGAGCAAAGTTATGTTGCTGTATTGGTGTTAGAGCTCCTTCATAGCTCACCTCTTCCCACCTTTGAAAGCATTACAAAGCTCCCTTTCCTCCTTCCTCCAAGGAGCAATATTTTCTCTCCATTGTTCTCTCAACCCACTTAGAATTTAGTTTGGACAAGAAGTACCTCCCTAAGGGGGATTGTTGGCTTCCCTTGAATCCTACACCTCCTAGGTGTTGTACATGCTTGGCCATTGGGAAATACAAAGTGGTTTTGCATACATTTGGTTGTTGGAGTTTTCGTTCCTACCCCATTGTATTTATTATATTTTGTTTGATTTTTCTTTCTTTTATTCAAGTTTCACTTATAACAACCATTTGCATGATCACTTGGAGAAATCACTCACCCCACTAGGGGAACCAAGGTCTGAGGTCTTGCTGCAACCTACAATGATTTTACCCTTACCAAGTGGGAGAATACACCCTTTTGCAATATTTTCCACAACTACCAATGGAAAAATAGAGGATGCTAATTAGACATATGAACATTTGTTGAGAGTGTATAATATAAATCATATAAAGGCATGGGATGAATAGTTGGTGTACATTTAGCACTCATACAATTGAGCACTTTATTCCTCAACCAATAAATTCCCCTTTGAGACGTGTTTCATATATTTACCTCCTTCACCATTGGAGATTGTTTATAGAAAACAAAAGGACAAGACAAAACTATGTGGATATGGGAAGAAGGAAATCATATTTATGGATAAGATTACGCAATTACATCTAAAGGTATAAGGGCAGATTGTGAGGATCCAATAGTACTATAAGTCTAGACATGACCAAAACCAAGAATTGATCATAAGTTTCATGTTGGAGATAATGTGTTGCTTCACCTACACAAGGACCAACTATAAGGAGCAGTGAAGAAGCTAAATCCCCTTAGATATGCACCATTTGACATTATTGAACATGTGAATGAGAGTGCCTTCAAATTAATACCCCCTTCATATATGAAAATTAATTCAGTGGTGAAAGTGGAGTACTTGAATTTGTTCAATCCCTCCATGTTGGATGCAGAAGAGGAGCATCAAATTATTCCGAATGTTGATTACCTTGCACCACATGCACTTGAACTGTTGAAGAAATATATAGTTCTAGAGAATAAGGAATGGGTAACACATAGGATGGAAATATATTGATAGACTATACTCAAGGAATAGGCTTAAAGGAAGGGAAAATGGTAAGAGAGAAATTAGGCTGAAATCAAATTCCCTCACTTGTCCTTGGAAGCTTTGGGGAACCAAAATTCACCCAACGAGGAAGTGTGATCCAAAATGGATCTCAAATCTCAAACATCAATTCGCTTTAGGCATAGGATCAATAATGATTGGCATAGGCAAGGTTCAAGGTTATGGATGAGGTAGGAGATATATTTAATGGGTGTGAAGGGACACATTCCATCACAACCAATATTCACCCATGCATTAATATAGTTCTCTAATGTTAGCATGTGAAATGTAAAAGTTGAATGAATTGATTTGGAAAAACAATCGTGCATTTAAAAAATAAAAAATGTGAAACACTACCCCTCAAATGTAATTGAAATAAAAGATAAAAGATGAGGATATCATTAGAATTGGGTGATGTTGAAGGGTTTAGAATGCTTTGACTTCCAACTACACCCAATTTATCCATCTCTTATTTATCATTTCCCCACAAAGGAAGAGGGATTATTTGATTGAAAATGGGATTAAATGCTCTCCAATTTCCCATGTGCAAAAGGAAGATGAAGTAGAGAGATAGATAGTACTATAACTTGCATTTTTTAAGAAATAAAGAGCGAGGTCAAAGCTAATTTAATGTTGGTTTTTTCATTTGTTTTTAGGGTAAATAATATCCACATGTGTTATGATTTTCATGTGTGTATTCTTTTTGGATATGTTTTAATGGAATTTTTTTATGATTTTATTGTCTTCCAATTAGTAGTAGGGGTGTAAGAGTGTGAAATTTTAATTGAGATAATAATTATACTACATTTCTTAGTTGTCTTGTACAATGGAGAGTATAACAACACTCTTCCTATTATCGTTATATAAACACCATAGCTCAAAGATCATTGAATTCCATCTTGAATCCATTGCACTTCTATAGGAAGTTTCCAAATTGGGTTTTTTGAGTCTCACGGACTATTGGGAGAATTTTTGTTTGTGGTTGGGGATTCTCTCTCTTACCTAGAACATTCTTTTCCATTGTTGAGAATTCACTTGTATGTTGGGTGAGTTAGCTTGTTGGCAGGATGCATTGCTCATTTGTTGGGATTATTGTTTATTTTTTGGGTCATACTGACCACCTTTGTGAGTAATTTTCTTATTTGTGGGTGAAAAATACCATACATTCCCATTTACTGGTCAATTTCCTATCCTACTAATCAACTTATTTTACCTATGTACCAAGCCTTATTATTGTTTGGAATTATGATGTTTAGAAGGTTTATTTTCACTCATACTAGTCAATTCCTCTTACGTGTGTATCAATCCTTCTATTTGTTACATGTCATGATTATTTGGAAGGTTGTATGCCTCTCTTACTAGTCAATTTAACTTTCCAATGTACCAATTTTTATCTTGGATTTACATACTATATTTTGGGAGGACCATGCATATCGTCGAACTCATAAGTATGGATTGGACTTATCATGTTTGAGGTAGTTAGTAAGAGTGCCTGGTGGCACCCCTTCCACTGTTGCATAATTACACTTAACACATATATACATGTATTGGAATTTCATAGCTCTACATTTTTTGAAAATGAGAGATAGACCAAAGTTACTCTAGTTCGCCTTTATAGCCTCTCTGTGTGTATGAATATTGTCATCATCAAGTGAATGAGAGGTTGCACCTAATATTGTGTAACAATTCATTCATATTTCAAGCAATTAAGGGTTCCTATAATTTATTATCTCATGATACTAACACTTTGTGTAGAGATTAAGGGAGTCAAGATAATCAATCCTCATGGATCTGTGTTGGTTAAATGTATGGTCTATGGTCTATGTATGGTATAAAATCCCAAGTTCAAGTATATTTGGTGAAACATGCATGGTAAAAACCCTCAGTGACTATAGAAAAATTGGAAAATAACCATTATCAGGCCTTCAGAGGGGTATATGAATAAAAATGATAGGGGTCACCATTAAGAAGATGAAAAACAATACCCCAAGGTCAGTTTTGGATCAGCTATATCATAGCTTAAAGAAAATCACATCTATGGTAGCACAACTATTGAAAACAAGTGGTATAGAGTTGACTTCAAAACACAAGATAGTCCAAAGGGGCCAAAGAAAGAAAAGGGAGACCTAGAGTTAAAGTGAAAAATTAGAGATAGAAAAAAAGAATACAACTATAGAAAACTACAAGAATTTTTCCATGTGGAGAAAAAGGTGGGTATCAAGCCTTATGTAGGAGAAGTGGATATCGTCAAATTGAGTCAGTGACTATAGTAGATGGAGGTGTAGTTTAGTGTACATGAATTCATGTAGGAAATAGAAGATTGCATTTTCCTTGTTTGTTGAAACTAAAAGGCGGTTCCATGGCATGGTGGAAGAGTGATACAAGAAGTAGAGAACTAGAGCATGAACCATCAATGACCAATTGGGAGGTGTTAAAGGATATGGTCAAGGATTAATTCTACCTAATTGGGTATGAGGATTATCAATAGATTGCATGGCATTACTTTAGGCAAAGGAAAGGACAATTAGCATAGTATTTCACTACATAGTTCAAGAAGAAATCTATTTAGCTGGGTGTATCTCTCAAAATCCCATACATGTTGATTAAATATTTAAGAGCATTTATACCACCAATATAGTGATAATTGATGTTGTTCAATCCTAAGATGGTTGATGTAGAAAATTTTCAAGCATATTACTTGTGATATTTTAGGATTAGGATCACTCAACAGTAGCAAGCCTCACTAGAATTCACTCATGAAGTGCAGAAAGAGGAAGAAGAAATGGAGATTCAATAATCACTCATACACAAGAAATGAAAAAAAATGCTGTATCATACATCAGATGTGAGCTGGCACTCTGTAAAGTGAATAATAATTGAATACAATCAAATGAATTTGAATTCCACTAAAGTCATTCGAATTCTCCTCAAAGTGTGGCTTGGATAACATTGGAGACATCATCCAAACTAGTGGCAGTAGTCACAATAGTCAAATATTCAGTCAAATGAGTCTAACTGAGTCTAATTGAGTGCATGGGCACTGATATAGGGAAGGAGACTCCAATGTGGGTGCATGAGGAGATTTCAGTAGTAAGTATAGCTGATCTAGTCTCTCTAGAGGTCTATCTAAGTGGTTCAATCAGTTAAACTAGTAATCAATCCACAAAAGAAGGAACAGATCCACTAATCATGGAACTAACTGAAGTAACTCCTAAATAGGTGGAAGAAGGTGCACTTGTTCTCCAGTTATGAAAACAAGGGCACATTAGTGGCTAGGAGGGATAAAACTGAGTAGAAACAGGCTCCTGGGGGCTGCAAAGTAAGGACTAGGTGCTGGGAGACTACCGTACTGATGACTGGATGCATGCAATTGCATGCAGATGACTGGATGCATGTATAATTGCATGCAGGAATAAAAAATATAAAAATGATGATGAGAATATTCCAACACCCCCCGCAAGCTATACTATGAGGAACAACTGAAATGGTAGGGCCCTGGTAACTGAGACCAAATATCACCCCATACAACAATCTAAATAAATAAAGTGAGGAAAGAGGGAAAACCCAGTGGGAATAAATCAACCCCCCCCAAAATAGAATGTGGTAGGATGATCAATCATGTACATCACTCACCCCAAATGGTAAGTGGAATTATCCACCGAAGGAATATCTATCGGAAAGAAATGGATCAGTAATGTGAGAAGAATGAAACCTTCCATTTTGAAAATCAGATCTGGTCCTCCTCGGATCAAGTGGATCTCCAACAAGATATTTGGTAGATCTAAGAGTAGTGGCTTCCCATCTAGGAAGAGGAGGATCATCAAGTGCAAGATCATCAGGTTCTTGTGGATATGGATCTTCCATTCGCCCATCTTCACTGATAGGTGCTAGATCTTCAGGTTCTTGTGGATCTGTATCTAGCATTCGCTCTTCATCATCTTCACTATCATACTCTGAATCTGAACTATCATGTGATGAATATTCTCTCTCTTGGAGCTCATCAAGCAGTGGAGGTGTGGTAGGAAATATCTCTTGCTCAATTAGATGAACATCATGAAGAAGCCATTCCTCAAACTGTACACTCCTATCAAGGAATGTGGTCATAGTAGAAGGATCAAGAAGCTTGTAGGCCTTTTCATTCAATGCATAACCCACCATGATACACTCTCTGCTTTGTGGATCTAGGGCTCTCCTTTTCTCATTTGGAATCGTTTCCCATGCTCTGGATCCAAACAATATAAGATGAGACACATCAGGTTTGTATCCCATCCATGCTTCGAAAGGAGTCATGTATTTGAGTCCTTTGTGAGGAAATCTGTTCTGAAGATAGGTGGCACAGTTGATGGCTTCTGCCCAAATACTAGGGTGCAACCCTTTCGACTTTAGCATGCAGGTGGCCATTTCTTTCAATGTTCTGTTCTTCCTTTCAACAACACCATTCTACTGTGGTGTATAGGGAACAATATGTTGCATCTCAATTCCCTCTTCAAAAAAAAAGGTTTGAAAGTCACCCTTGATGTACTCATCTCCATTATCAGTGCGGACGACCTTGATCTTTATATCTGAAAATTTTTCTGCGGAAGACTTGAATAACTTAAAGAATCCAAGTACTTATGACTTTAATCTGAGAAAGTATACCAATGTAAATATTGAATAATCATCAATAAAAGTAAGAATATACCTTCCCTTGTTCAAAGATAGATCTGGAAATGGCCCTGCAACATCACTCTGAATCAAATCTAGAGGATGAGAGGCTCTCCTTGCCTTCCCCTTCTCAAATTTATTTTCAGGATGCTTTCCAATCAAACAACCATGACAGTTTCCCTTGGAAAACTTGATCTTGGGAAGTCCTTCAACCATCTCTTTAGTATGCATGTCTTGCAAGTATTGATAGTTAAGATTCCCAAATATTTCATGCCACAATCTACTCTCTTCATTTGCATGAGTGTGAAGAGAAGACTGCTTTGAGAGAGGTAAGAAGTGGGAGAACTCATACAGTTTCGACTTATGATTTGCAACACCTTTTGTAATGGTAGAACCTGATACCATGTCTTGAATTTTGACCTCATTTGGAGAGAAGATCACCCTCTTGGGCTCTCGAGTATGGGTCATCTGATATACTGAAAGTAAATTAGCAGTGAGAGTGGGGACATAGAGTAAATCCGAGAAGTATCCATGATCTAGTTTGATTCTTCCAATCCCTTAAGAAGAGACCTTAGAATCATTCCCAAAATAATGGATGGTCCAATAGTATCTTCGAATCCAGTGAAGAGATTCTTGGAGGAAGACATGTGTCTTGATGCTCTAGAATCTATGATGAAGGAGGATTGAGTTGATGCACCTGCATGAGGGCATGGCATCTCTCTTTGTTCTCAGATCTAGATGGTTCACTCTCTTTCTTTCTAGCACATGCAGGTAATGGAATATTTTTTTTTCAAGAAGTGAAGCCATGAGATATATGGTATTCTTCATACATGAGCTCTCAGGGTGATATCCTCGATTACAGTATGTGCACTTGGATTTTCCCTTCTGAATTTGCTTATCCTTCTTAGGATTTGAGACTCCATTTGACTATATGGGAGCCTCCTTCTGCTTTGGGTCATTCGAATTTCTATCAGAATTTTTTGTTTTCCTTTTCCATTCGCTCTCCTTGACTCAATAGCTGCAAGAGCTGAATCCAATTTGGATTTTATCACTCCCATGTGCACTAGCTTCTCCTCCTCAAGAGTAATGGATTGTATGAAGTCTTCAAGCGAAGGGAATTTCCATTTTGGAATGGACAACTTTACTGACTGGAAGGTTGAAACAAACACTGAATAATCAGGGCCTAGCTTTGACAGGATGGAAAGAATCATTTTTTTTCCTTCCTTCTCAATCCCATACCTCTTCAACTGTGAAATCAAGTTCTTGAATTTGTTGAGAAACTCAATGATAGTTTTGAAACTGCCTGTCTCAAGGAGATGAGCTCATTTTCTAGTTTATGACCCTTCAAATCATCTTTTTGGCCAAGGAGGGATTTGATCTTGTCCCAAACCTCCTTTGGAGTCTTCAAATCGATAACATGAAAGTGTAGGTCTTCAGAAAGCAACACTCCTACTGCTTCATCAAGCTTGTCTAAGTACTTGGATTTATCTACTGCACCAATGGGCTCAACTGCAGAGCCATTCACTAATCTGGAAATACTCTTTGAATTCAAGAAGATGTCCATATTTTCCTTCCATTCGAAGTAGTTGAATGAATTCAACTTGAGATCCATGATATTGAAGAATTCAAAGCTGAATAGAGGAGATTCCTGCAAAACAAATGAGAATTATGAAAAGAAGATCTGCTGCAATTTGAATTGAACACTGCCTTAGGACACCGAGCACATGTGACTGGGTCCTTCACACCTGGCTAGACCTCACTAGATTGCTCCAATGAATTCAACGAAATAGCACCAGGATTTTCCTTGGGAACCCAGAGGTTTCTGACGCTCAATGAAAGACAGTTTCTCAAGGAATTCTTGCAACTGCTGCTTCTGCAATTCGAATAGCTACTGTCAACTCTGATACCATGTGATATTTTAGGATTATGATCACTCAGCAGTATCCGAACTCACTAGAATTCACTCATGAAGTGCAGAAATACGAAGAATAAATGGAGATTCAATAATCACTCATACACAAGAAATGACAAAAATTGCTGTATCATACATCAGCTGTGAGCTGGCACTCTATAAAGTGAATAATAAATGAATACAATCAAATGAATTCGAATTCCACTAAGGTCATTTGAATTATCGTCAAAGCGTGGCTTGGATAGCATTGGAGACATCATCCTAACCAGTGGCAGTAGTCACAATAGTCAAATAGTCAGTCAAATGAGTCTAACTGAGTGCATGGGCACTGATCTAGGGAAGGAGACTCCAATATGGGCACATGAGGAGCTGTCAGTAGTCAATATAGCTGGTCTAGTCTCTCCGGAGATCTATCTAAGTGGTTCAGTCAGTTAAACTAGTAATCAATACCCAAAACAAGGAACACATCCACTAATCATGGAACTAACTGAAGTAACTCCTAAATAGGTGGAAGAAGGCATACCTGTTCTCCAGTGATAAAAACAAGGGCGTATTAGTGACTAGGAGGGATAAAATTGAGGAGAAACAGGCTCCTAGGGGCTGCAAAATAAGGAATAGGTGCTGGGAGACTACCATACTAATGACTGGATGCATGTAGAATTGCATGCAAGAATGCAAAATATAAAAATGATGGTGAGAATATTCCAAAAGTACCTTGAATGAGACAAGTGTAAGAAGTAGTCCATCACACACAAGGAAAAAACCATAGGAATAGAGAAAAGGGAGGAAAAATAAGAAGTGGAATGAAAAGACGATTATGGTAGTGACACAAAAAGAAACCACTTCCAAAAATAAATGTAAGGATTGTGAGATAAAGGGACACACTAAGCAAGATTGTTTGAAATTTTACCTTGAAAAGTTCAACAATAATTTTTAAAAGAGAAAGAAGAAGAAGAAGAAGAAGAAGAAGAAGAAGAAGGAAATGATAAGGAATAGGTTCATAATACCGCAAACTTGGAATGGAAGGTAAATTTCACTACTCTTGAAAAGGAGTAGCACTAGTTGTTTGTAGTCACAGGGAAGAGAAGAAGATGGAAAAGTTGTTCTGCATAAAAAAAAGATCTCAATCCAAATTTGTCTCTGCGTAGTTGGTTGATAAGCTTGGATTAAATATCCATGACCATCCATATCCATACCCCCTGGGATGGGTGAAACAAGATGTAAAATTGAGAGTAAATAAGCAGTGCAAATTCAAGTTCTACATCAATCAAAACTTCATGGATGAAGTAGTAGCATATGTGGCTCCATTGGATGTTTGTTGGATCATCTTGGGAATCCCATACTTGTACATGATAAGTGTCATATTCAAAGGGATATAAAACTAGTATACTGAACTAAACTTCCTTTGATTAATGTGAACCATTTGCAACAAAAATAAATTTTTCTTAAGGTTCTTCAGTGAAGGAATTTTTACAAGTAGGGAGTCCTCAAGATCAGTACATCACCATGTGGTTCACCTTTGATCATGGTTCCAAAGAAGGATAAAAGCTAGGGAATTTGCATTGGCTATCGTGCCCTAAAAAAATCCCCATCAATAATAGATATCCTCTACAAATGATTGATGACTTGTTTGACCAACTACAGTGATTTTCATCACATCTCAGTTGTGCTTGTGATTTTCCGCACACATATAACAGGTTCGCAGAATGAAACTAACAGAGCATTGGATAGATACTTTTCAGCAGTAAAATGAAAAGATGGCAATTCATCTAAATATCCATTATGTTGCTCATATGAATTTACAAAATAATTTAGAATGCTGAATTAACATACCACATTCTTCACCAAGTTGGATCTCAAATCAAGCTACCATAAAGTGAGGATTAAAGTCAAAGACACGCGGTAGACAATATTCAAGATGAGGTAAGGTTTGTACAATTAATTAGTGATGGATTTCAGTTTATGTAATAAATTCCATGAGATTTATGAATGATGTGCTATGCCCATTTATTGATTCATTTGTAACAATGTACTTAGATTGACATACTAATGTTTAGACATACTTGGGAAGAGAAAATATCACATTCTAATGTAGGTACTAGAGACTTAAAAGAAGAATCAATTGATCACTAATTTGAATAAATGTGAGTTCAAGAAGGAGTCCCTGATTTATCTCAGACACATAATTAGTGGAGGAGAGATTAGGGTACATCCTAATAAGATTTCAACCATCATTTAATGACCTATTCCCACTATTGTAACAGAGGTAAGAAGTTTAATGGGAGAAAATCAATACCTAAGTGGTATCATAGCAATATGTTCTTATTGTTTCTCAGTGCATGTCCCTAACCAGATCTAAATATCGAGAGTTGGGTCTAGAATTAGTTGAGATTATGGAAAACCACCCTTGTTAACCCAAGAAGCCTCACATGGTGGGAGAATAAAAGATAGATGACGGATTAGGATATCCTATTAAGCTGTTTCTTGAGGAATCCCTCCCACGATAGAGGAACGAGATAGTGGATAATTTCACCCAGATCCTTCAATGAATGCGAACAACGGTAGATGTACACTCAACAAGCAGTCATTTTGGAGTTGTGACTCCCTTCAAGGTACAATTTAAATTTGACATTCCCTTATTTGAAGGCTAGATAGATGCATATGATTTGGAGAAATGGTTAAATTTGTTAGAGGGTTACTTCTCTGTTCAAAAATTTTCCAACAACGAAAAGATCACCTTTGTGCTCCTTAAGCCCCTCCCCCATGTCAAATATTGGTGGGATGGTTAGTGCGAGAGGAATGCATGAGATGAGTCTAAAATATATCGGATAAAACCCACTTACGAAACTTTTGTTGATTCATTCAAGGAGGAATTATACACTGTCGAAAACTATGATGACCAGTACACCAGGTGGAAAAATTTGCGTTAGGAGAGAGACCAGATGGTGTTGGAGTTCATCAATATATTCCATAACTTGTGCTCAAAGCTGGGTATTATAGAATCTGAATGACACTTGATCCTAAAGTACTGCAGTGGTATGCATAGTTACCTGGTACATTCATAGAGAGATGGATTTCCTGGACATCTCTTCACTAGGAGCTGCTTATCGATATGCTGTCAAGATCAAGAAATTTTTTAAGAAAAATAATAAGCGGGAGTTTGGGTTTTGAAATCAACAATGGAAGAAGCCTAGAAAAGGTGGCCCTAACTCACAAAACAAAGGACAGATCAAGGGTGGCCAAAATAATTACAACCATCCCAAGCCACAGGAAAATAATGGTAACATGAAATCGAAGAAGGACACCAATTAGTGGTGTGAGTTCCACAAAATCCCCTGGCACAACACTGATGAATGCCGCTCAGAAAAATCATTGTTGGATGAGACAAAAACCACAAATTACAACTCTAGATTGGACTCTGATTTAGAGAAATAAAGGGGAAAACATATCATTGATGTAGAACCTAGTGCCACCATCGCAACCAAAAAGATCCAACCGGAATATTCAGAGGAGCTAGAGGAAGGGAAACGCCTCTTCTATTCACAACTGTGTGCGAAGGGGAATCTGCTACATTTCATTGTTGACAGTGGTAGCTATAAGAAACTCATCTCGGTCTAGTTCATCAAAATATTGAAGTTGTCGATGATGCCACACCCCCAACCATATATTATTAGTTGGTTGATCCAGGGCCGAGACATCGACATCAGTCAACAGTGATGCTTATCCTACGATAAGAATCCCTTCAAAGATGAGGTACTATCACTAGCACATTTGAGGAAATTCGCCACGGTTTTGCGTTTATATTTCCACGTTCTGTCGTCTCAATTGCAACGATCATGGGTGTGATTTTGCATGGAACCTATTTCGTGGATATAATGACGAAATTGGAAAGCCGTCATAATAGAGACGAGAACTGGTCGCCACGTGTCTTCTATAAGGTGGTCTTGCAAATGATTTTTTTTTATTCTTTTTCTACAAACCATCTCTCTATCGACGAACATTCGTCCCTATAACGACACAAATATGTCGAAAATGCGTTGCACATTAATTTTCTTCCACGAAAAACCGTCGCTCTATCGACGGTTGTTTGTCCAACAGATTAAAACAAAGCCGGAGGATGCGACCATTTTTATATACCTGCGACAATGTTTGGGCACAACTATCGATGAACATTCATCAAACAATCCAAAAGAAGGTAGGTGCCTTTCCACCGTTTCCACGAAAAATCGTCGCTCTATCGACGTTTGTTTATCGAACATACCAAAAAAAAGCTGGAGGCTGCGGCGATTTTGCTATACCTGCAAAGACGTTTTGATGCAACTATCAACAAATGTTCGTCGAACAAACCAAAATAAGGTAGGTTCCTTTCCACAGTTTTGCTTTCCCTTCGATGAAATTTCGTCGACACCTGGAAGTTTAAAAAAAAAATAAAACCGTGGAAATTAATGTCTTATGAGTATAACCTAAATGTCCAAGCCATGTGGCATTATATTAGTGAATTTTGGCATTGGACAAGAGCTTATCATATTTTCTGAGAATAAAGATGATTAAATGAAATTGATGGTGAGTTTATCACGGTTTTTAGAATTTTCAAGTGCAAAAGAAGAGAATGAAAAAAGAGATTGATCTAGTATATCTCCTTTGATTGATCTAATTGTAAAGTCAACAAAGAAATGCTTCAACCTTTCATGAGCAAATGAGGTTGGAAATGAATGCTTACAAGTTACAACAAATTGAATGCAAAACTAGCATTAGCAGTGGATTTCATGCCCAAAACATTTCAATTTGGTGTAATTTTAAGTTTTTTTGGGCTCTAAAATTGTCACCACTGAAGTTTGAGCCAGAGTTGATCTAAATATGGTGAAATCATGGATATTTTTAGTTTCTAACCGACATATTTAGTTGTTTATACTGTTGTTGTTAATGCCCCATAATGTTCCTAGGAGGATGAATTACTCCATGATAGTTTTTGTGCTACGAATCCCCATGTTTCATGTTTTTTCTTTTCAATATGGTAACCAACTTTAACCAAAAGACATGGAAACTGGTTGGAAATTGTCGAAATGTTAGGTTGGGATTAGATTCAGTTCCTTAAGGGAGGAAGAGATTCTACAATCGTGGAAGTTGGAACAGGTTGTCACATGCATTTTGTACAATAAATTCCATTGGAAACGTTTTTAACATTGTACATAAATATAGGACATGGAACATTATAGTGACCTTAACTCAAAACCTAGGGGAAAAGAGTAGTTGTTCACCTAGAAAATATTTGTAGGCTCTTTGTAGTGCCAACTGGTGGTAAGCTGTTTTTAATTTGCACATTACTGGAAGAGATGAAAATGAAAAATTGATCCTTCTTATGCAACCACCTCAAGCATGGTCAAAATCGGTCAAAGTTAGTACCAAATATGCCCAAAAGAAAAAAAGTCCATTGAGCACATGATAGGAAAGAAACATGTTAATTAACAAAAAATTGATGACTTATTTCTATTCTTTTACTATGCATGATCTCATATAACAAAAAATTCATCATAGATCACCTTTTGGCATTGATCAGAAGCAGGTTTTACAGTTGAGCATGCAATTTGTAGTTTAGAAACCATATCATAATTGCCTTGGAGACACTCCTTGTGAAATAACATCACTTTCTCTACTACATGTGAAGAGATACTAGTGAGAATCCATCATTCTACAAAAAACATAAGGTGCACTGAATTCGTCTTTATTGAAAAATAAATAAATAATAAAAAAATAACTCAAACCCTAGGGAAAAAGAGTAGTTGTTCACCTGGAAAATATGTGTAGGATCTTTCTAGTGCCAACTGGTGGTAAGTTTTTTTGATGTTTCTCATTATTGGAAGAGGTGAATATGAAAAGTTGATCCTTCTTATGCAACCACCTGAAGCATGGCCAAAATTGGTCAAGTTAGTATCAAATATGCCCATAAGATAAAAACAGTCCCTTGAGCACATGATGGGAAAGCGACATGTTATTCAACAAGAAATTGACAACTTATTTCTATTCTATTACTAGGAATGATCTCATGTAGCAAAAAATTCCACATAAATTACCTTTTGGCACTAAGAAGTAGATTGCACAATTCAACATGCAATTTGTAGTTTACAAACCATATCATAATTTCCTTGGAGAAACTCCTCATGTAATAACATCAGTTTATTTGCTACCTTTGAATATCTATACATATCAATTTATGAAGGGCTCACCATAGTTAATGATAAAAATTCCAAACAGATTGAGGAAAGCAACCACAGAACCAATCACATTGCTTTTCTTGGGCCCTAGTGAGTATGAATAATTGAAATATTCTTAAGGAATATTGTAATTCAATTCAATCATTAGAGATTCTAGATTTTGCATCATTTTGAGAAATTAACAACATTTATATACATTTGTAGAAGAATTATAGCTGGTTAGGTTTAAATATTGTGTCAATTCTTGTCCTAGTAGTAGTGTGTCCATTGTAGATGCAAAACTTTGCCAAACAATGTTTGAGTTGAAGTTGTAGAGAACAAAATTTCCTGAATATTGCATCTCCCCTAACTCAACAAACAATATTACGGTCTCATCCATCCAGACTGTTGATTTTCCATCTCCTAGCTGAATATTTCCATCTTGACCAAGAGTGAGGAATCCTTCTTCATTTACTGGTTGGCTTCTGATAAACCCAAAACCCAAAACCTTCAAATTTTACAGATACATAAATGTTACAATAATAAAAATCAATCATCACTACAATCCAAGAACTTATGTGTCCAAATAGGAAATTTCACAATATAAAATAAATATAGAAGATGATTTGGCTAATACAAAAGAAATACAATAACAAACATACAATACAAACATAAAAATTCAAAACATATTTGTGTGATTTTTTTGGGCTACTTTCTCATGCATTCCAATTGGAACTTTGATGACTAGTATTTGTACTTGATGATGATGCAATTGGAATTCTCATTGACCCCATTTGGTCATCTTTGGATGTTAATATAAAATCTATTTCTTTCTTTCTCACTATATTTTTAAACCACACACTCACAAGTGCTAAGGCTAATGATCACACCTTGATGAGAAATAGGGACGACTCGGCTGCATGGAAACAAAATAACAAGAATTATATATCATTATGAAACTATGCTAAATGCAAGGAAAACATATTGAAGGCATGTGTAACCTACCTATCTCACCACCCTCCTATATTAATGCCTGAACCTCAGATGATAAATTCAAATCCTCATCCTCAAGTTTTCATTCATTTAAAAATGATTAAGATAAATCTCAGTAGGAGTAAAGTGGGAAGGATGGAGAAAATAAGGCTTGGAAGGAAATCAAGGACATCCTTGACATGATGCTAAATTTACACAGATACCAGGTTTCCATGGATAATGTTATGGTGAATAAGAGAGGCAATTGTAGATGAGATGGATCAGCTAGCCCAAGGTATAAAGCTACCAATGCAACAGACAATCACCAAGCCTTGGATCCTAATTTGGGGGTAGTTGAAGGGTAGACATTCTCAAGTAGAGGTATCAACCAACAAGAAGACCAAAAAATTAGATAATGAGTTATGAGCTCTTGGATTCTGACTTGTAGTTCTCACAACTTTGTTATTTTGTTTTTAATTTCCTAAGGCATGTACTGAGCTTCACGAGAGAAATAGAAACACCAGAATTGATGATAATCTCCAAGTATTCCCTTTTTTATAATTTTTGAAGTAGGTTGATTTGATGGCTTCTTGTGGTGTTGAACTTAAGCTAAATATAATACTTTTCTAGTTTAAATCAAATTTAAAGGAAGAAGAGAAACCACATAATGCAAGCACTATTGTTTGGCTAAGATGTTACTGGGACTTGTAACCTCCGTAGGTGGCCTAAGATACCCCGGATTTCCCATTAGAAAACATATTCTTATGTTAATAAGAAGTTTTTTTTTTTTTTTATGTAGAAGGTTGTCTCCTAGTTTGGATGATAGTCTAAAAGTAGTTATTTACTATTGGTTGTATCTCTTGTATCTTAATAGAATGAAATAGAATTTAAGGATAAAGACAAACACATTAAGGATAAAGGACACGTCAAAACCCTTACCTTATCATTGCCCTTTCACCATATCCATTCTCCCATACAACTTGATAAGAGTTGTCCACGAGATGCATTTCCATCACCAAGACCCACATAAATCATCAAAGACATAATTTTTATATGAGTAAATAATATATAAGCAAATAAACAGTCATTTAAATCCTACTACAAAGTCCTGTAGAAATCAATGAACCGTGAAATGTTAAATTTGTTAACAATATTTTAAGAAATAGACAAACATTTAAAAATTTACGACCATCTTTAATACATGGTAACAAAAGAATATTTATACCTTATTGAGCTCCTCTATGTCTCGAGAATAGTTTTATATTCTCTACTAAACAGGGACAACCATGTGAAGGTGGAAGCTCATATGGCCCCTCCCCCCCGTCACATCGCTCTCAATTCCCCATACCCAATAAATGATGTTGTTTACATAGAAAACATATAAACATTCATGTATAACTAGGCTAGTCATCAAAACATAAAAACATAAAAACATTGAAGCATAATGAGGTAATTCATATAAACAATGTTTCATACTAACAACATCGATATACATCCAAATACAAGTCATGAATTTATACATCTACTTTTTCTTTGATTTCTATTTTTTTGCATTGTAATAACTGACGATTAGGGTATTATCATCATCATTTGGTGGAATATCTACAAAGCCATGTCCTGCTAGTGTTTGTGTTTCCATTCCATCATGTATCATACTTCTTGTACGTCATTGAGTAGGGCGTGGAGGCAGTTCTGAAGGGGCGTGAACTGCAACAACGAAAATGGGCATATCGAGATGTTGAAATATTATTGAAATTAATAGTTCATCATTTTGATTAAAATCACAATATTGCTCTTTACATGTCTGTGACATGTGTATCTGTGATAGCTGGTGTGTTAATTGTTTCTCTACTTGCTAATTCCTCTTGCAGTTCACCCTCCTGAGCTACACGGTCTTCCATTGAAAGAAGAAAAATTATAAGTATACGTCAGGAAATAAATATCTATAATCACATTAGATATTTATATTTCCAAAGCACACATAACAGAATGGCTACTCTGCTCCCGACTATCATGGGACATGCACACCCCAACATCAACTGGTACATGCTAAGTATCACTGGATTCACTGCTGCGGTTGAACTGTTGCTTAAAAGCAAACATAAATATTTAGTTATGGGTGATATAATCAAAATTGAATAGACTTTAATAGTTTACTGCAATGATGCCCTTATTCAATTTATTTACCTGCATCTGCATCATTGGGGAGATTGGAGTCTGCTCCAATCTTTTCTGATATTCAATCACTCTTTTAAAACCATACTTGAAACCAAGCTTTAGGTCTTCCTCGGTGGCAACATATTGGAACGTATTTCCCTGCAATGAATAACACATTTAAAATTTCTAGTATCAAAAACAGATATTTGTTTTCTACTTTCAAATAAATATTCCTCACAGTTAATCATTTAATTCTTACGATTAGTGCTCTTATTTTTCTATAGCCACCCTGGCCCAGCCTATGCTGCTCGTGCTTTTCCACTCTAGCCTTGGTTGCTTTGGAGGTGTTAGGTAGCCTATATATGAAAATTTTGAAAAACGTTAGATATCAGAATTCTTACTTAAAACAAAAAAATTCACTAAAAAGATGATATGTGTTGTACCTTGCTTTTCTAGGCCGTGGTTTTTTTTCTTGTCTTTTTAGCAAGTTCTCCTTTTCATCCTCTATGAGTGCCTTCCACTCTTTCTCCAGAACCATGGGAGGGCGCTCATGTGTGAGGTCAAGTTGCAATTTATCCCTATATTGGACCCTGGTATATTTTAAATTCTCGTCGGCTAAATTTGCAACCACTTTCTTGTCGAATGTATTGCCAAACAAGTTTACCATGTGGTATATCAATTCATCTCTCTTTGCGCTATCTTGGCTACTCCACTGTGTGCGAACGGTGGGGCCAAACAATTCCAATGCTTTGTCATTCAAATTCCTGTAGAAAACATTGTTTCCTGCAGAAACGTGTAATCCATTAATTTATAATAATTTCAAGGTATGTCCATTTCAATTTCATGATTAAAATGAATAAATTAATTAATAAATACCTGCAATATTTTGAATCTTGATCGGAACATAAGCGTCATCCACCAGAAAGGCGATATCTAGTGATCTGGTGCTTTTAACTCGTGCTGCTCCAGGAAAAGTTTCATGGTCATCTACAGTACGTTCATCTCGGGAGTCATGTGGAGTCCTAGGATCCATCTCATCATGCTCCAGCATGTCATGCCAATCAAAGTGAGTGCCCTCATCAATGGATTTGAGGCCAACCCCAGGAGTGTCAAAAAGCCTCATTGGTACATTGCTTTGTCGATGTTGTTGCTGCATTGGAGCATCACTGCTACCTATACCTGTCTCGACAGTTTCTATAGTCATGGGTTGTAAAAAATCCTACAAACGAAAAAAATTTACTTTATCAGATCACTTGGAAAAATAGAAAACATAATATCAGATATGAAATCATTTCATAGCTTAAAAAAATATGTGAAGATGCCACTTACCCCATAAGATTTGATTTTTTCTTTCAGCTCTTCAATCCTTGCCCTGATCTCCTGTGTCATGGGCCTTATGCAAGCCAAGAAAATAATTTCTATGTTTTCCTTTTTCAGGGCCTTCTTTATAGTTTCTATTGGGTCCGTGGAATAGTAAAGTTCATCCTCAAGCTCCTCATCACCCAGATCAAGTGCACTGGACTAAATTCATCAAACAATAAAATTAAGCAAAATAATTTTAACATCATTCAAACATTGCTATTGTAATGAAATTTAGTTACTATTAAGAACCAACACTTAACTGATGCAGTGTTGTGGCCGGTGACTTCCCACGGTCACCCCGTACTGATCTAATTCTAGTGGGTGACTATCCACGGTCACCCTGGACCGTGGAAGTAGCATGTGCCTTTCCACGGTCCTCACCCTGACATGATAAATCAATCAATAATTCATCATCAGCACATAAAAATGCGAATGTCAATAGTGGAAATCGAATGTTAATAGAAAAAATCGAAACATTTAGTTATTATATTTAACACTTACTTGAGAGGGCACAGAGTGTGACCTTCCACGGTCACCCTGGACCATGGAAGCAACAGGTGCCTTTCCATTGGCGCCACCTTGACACAATAAATCAATAAATAAATGTTTTGAAAATAATTGTAACATAATGAAAAATGAGATATTGCAATAATGTTTATTGTTACCTCAGAAGTAGAGGACATGCGTTCCATGACAAACATGGGCAGACCCCTTGTTATACCTTAATATTACACATTATGTATTAGTGTCACATCCTTGCACTAGCAACTTAAACGGCAGTTCCCCTTAAAGATCATATAAACATCCAGAGTGAAAATCATTGACTGAACTCTGAAAGAAACCATCTCACCTTCCATGTGTCACCCAGATAGACTTTATCTGAGGATACTACCGCGCCATGCACATCTACTGGGGCGCGATAGTCAGCACTACCACGCATTTCTCCTCCTCTGGGGCACGGTACTACCGCTCTATGCTCAGTCTTAGGGGCGCGGTAGTCCAAAATTAACCTTTTTCCTTGGATTTTGGGATCTTGACTTTCGAGAGATATCATTGGGATTGCCACCTCTGATTCGATCTCAACTCCCCTCTCTATTTAGCTGGCCTGATCCACTAAACACTCCATAGATACACACTTATCTCTTGTTGGTTAACCTTCCCACATGCTATAAGAGAGAGGCCTTCCATGAGCCAAAGGGAGGACTCTTTTTGAGATATCAAACCTATGGTCTTAGATATTTGTGGAGATAGCTAGAGGATAAAGCACTTGGAGCTGGGAGTTGGCTTGGACATCAAGCAGTTGTTGTAAGTAACTTCAAGTTTGCAAATAAAATATAACTTGTCTTGTTTCCCAAATTGTGTGTGTTGATATTGTTTCAATTACATGATTTGTTTCTGTTATATATTTAGATTCTGACATATATTTCAAGTTGCTAGAAATATTGTATGTGCTTGTACTTTGATTCATTCTAACAGGTTAATTTGTGAGGACTTGAGGATTGGAGCAATAATTGGGACAAGCAATTAAATCAAAGGTCAGTTAAACCTCTTCCATTTCTTTGAACAGTATAATCTTGAAGCATTTGTTTGAATCTAGGAATTCAAGGTAGCATTTGTTATCTTTTGTCTTAGTTTGAAGTCAGTCAAGTCTACTTTAAACTAAGAGAATTTCTACCTATCCGTAGGGAGAAATATCTACAACAAAAACTGGCGACTACGCTGGGGACATTTTCTTCCCCGGTTTCACCTTTGCTTCCTGGTTTGGATCATCAAACCCTATTCTAAGTGTTGTTTCTCATAACCTTAGATCCTCTTTGATCATCATTGAGGACCATTTTAAACTCAGGACCTTATCCTTGCTCGGATCTTGGCCAACTTTTCATTTTTTTTTCAATCCTACAGGAAACTACCGCTCCCTTATAGTGTTCTAGGGCGTGGTACTGTCCAACTGCCACTCCCCCATAGTGGGCTAGAGCGCGGTACTACCGCCTCCCCATAGTGTTCTAGGGCGCGGTACTGTCCAACTAACGCTCTATATTGGTCTGCGCAGGGGCGGCACTGTCCTGTTTTGGTCATTTTTGAGCTTATTTGGAGGGGTTCCCTTGGGTTTTTTTCTCCCAAACTTTTGGGGTGCCTCCATATGGTCCATTGGATTATTTTTGACACATTTTTGAAGATATTTGGGTCTCTTTTGAGTCCTTTTCATCCACATTTTGTCTCTAGTCCTTCATTGGCATCTTTGAGGCCATTTGGTCAATTTTGAGTCCTCTGAGCCACTTTTCACTTAAGGGAGTCAAGTGTACCTTCCCAGTCACTTTAGGATCTCTATAACATAACTTTGAACCCTTACAAACCTCATTTTGGAGAATTTGTGCCCCTTTTTCTTTGTTTGGAAGAATAGGTTCTATCTTGGAAAGTTGAAATCCCCTTGGGTCAACTTGATCCCTTGTGTACGTTTTCAATTTTTCTGATTTAGAGTCTCTTGATCAATGATTTTGTGACCGTTACATGACTGATTTGGACTGATACAATTCATTTTTGGCTTGTTTTGGAAACTCTTGGAATCTTTTGGAAGTTCAAAGCCTTTGTTTGGTTTCTTGAGTCAAACTAGTGCTTTGTTTGCTTGTTGGGTAGAATTGTCATTCTTTTCAAGCCCCAATAGCTTGCACTTGTTTTTAAACTTCTTCTCGCCATCGAATAGTGATTGGATTCAACTTTTTTGTAGAGATATATTTAGTGTGATATTCCAAAGGTTTGTTTGGTTTGGAATCATTTGGATTGTTTAGATTGGCTTCGAAAAACTTGGGACATCCTTGTCTTTTGAAGTCATTTTCTTGGGTTTTGCGCTTTATTTCCTTTGCAGCTTTAGCTATTTATTGGTCATTGGAATAGATCGATCCCTTGTTTCCATTTTTTGTTCAAAGAAAAGCTTTATTTTGTCACTCTTTTTCTATATTCATGAAATTAGAAAACATAAGCATTCTTCTTGCTTTAATTCAATCATTTGACATTCTTGGTCTTACATTCATGAGAAGAAGAAATGCTTGTTTCATATTTATGTGCATTTGAGTTAGACGATATTATTATGTTCTTCTCTTTGTCTTGCATTTGATTGGAAGCGTTTGTGGAATCCTTCTTTCCATAGATTTGTTAGGAACCCATGTCTTTACTTTGTTAGTATGTTGTTGTTGGACGCATATGCTTTGTAAGTCGTCCCGTAGTATTTGTTGATCAATAGTTGTGTTATTGTTGTTGGCGCATATGCTTTGTAAGTCTCCCGTAGTATTGTTGATCCATAGTTTGTAACGGCCCATGGTTTCGACCCATAGTATTGGCGCCTAGAATTAGTATATAAGTGTGTGTTGAGACCTATGAAGGCATCGTGAAGTTAATTGTATTGAGCTTGCTCAAAGGAGGTTTCCCCCTCGAAGTGGCCTGTGATCAATATAAAAGTGATTCTGAGTTCTGTCATTTCTGCTATTTCGCATATTCTTGTTAATTAATTGTTGCAGGTGCATCTCATCTGGTATCAGAGCACTTTCTTGAGCTCGCTGGGTGAAATTTCTGCCAAATTTTTTTGGCATCTGTTGCAGGTTCGGATTTGGGAATAATCCCTATCCGCTTAACTATGGGAAGTACTTGGGCATAAGCCCTAAAACTCATTGTGAGGAGTACCACAGGAACCCCAAAGTAGTTGGCCCATTGAGAGGACCTACCAGCAAAAAGGGCAACAACCCCTACCTGATTGACTAGTTCCCACTCATGAGGTAAACCAAGAACTGCCGTTTGTGACAATGCGGTTATCAGTTTTACTTGAGCCGTGGAGTGAGGGGTACTTCCCCAATACGCAAGCCATCAGAAAACATTGGTGGCCGAGTGAAACCCCTGAACTTTTAGGAAGCCGCACATACCTGGGGTCCATATCTACTTTCAGCTGAACTATTGTTGATCACTACTATGCCATTCAGATCCATTTTGCAAGTCATTTCAGATCCGACCGCTTTCAGTCCATTCGGCGCTGTTCCAGATCCCTTCCGAGCCGTAGCCGCTCCATATCTCCCTTGTTTTTACTCTGTTTCCCTTGAAATTTTTGGGGAACCCCTGTTATCCCATTCTGCATATTTCATTCTTGAGGACCCTATCCCCAATTCCCCTTCCCAAAGCCCGAAAGCCCACATTTGTCTATTTTTAGGGTTTTCCATAACTTCTTCCAATTTCACCCAATCACCTTCAAATTTTACCACAGAGTTCCTTTTTGAATTCTGCTTCTTTGTCCCCCTCTGCCAAATTTTCCCATTCTTTCACCCCACTTCCGAAATCCTCATTTTTGCTTCCCTGTCTAGTTGATAGTGTCCAAAACCTAGTCAAACCCCAATTACCCTTCAGATTTTTTCCCTAGTCCAGATTTTCCCTTACTGAAGTAGTTTCTGTTTTTGTTTTCCTACCCAGTCAAAAAAAAAATAAAAATAAATCCTGGTTATGGTTGTCACCCGTGCAGGAGAAAAAACCATGGAGGAAGCACTTGCAGCCATCCAAGCCAAACTCCAGGATCTGGATGAAAAATTTCTCGGCCTCCATCTTGAACATTCAGTTATGAACAACAAACGGCAGTCCGAGTCTTCATCAGACAATGGGTTCTCCTCTTCCAGCAATTTCCGTGGTCCGAAGCTTGATTTTCCTCGCTTCAATGGTACTGATCCAATTGGATGTATCTATCGTGCAGATCAGTATTTCAGTCTGCATAATACTTTTGATGTCAACAAAGTTCCGCTGGCATCCTTTCACTTGGAACAGGAAGCTCTTCAATGGTACCGTTGGTACATCAAGGCTCATCCAGAGCCCAAATGGCCAGACTTTTGCCAGCTCCTTTTGCAACGATTTGGTCCTAGTGCTTTTGATGACTTCACAGGAGCCCTCACTAAACTTCGCTAAATTGGCATGGTGAGAGAGTATCAAACCGAATTTGAGAATCTAGCCAACCACACCGAAGGACTGTCTGATGACTTTTACCGGAGTTGTTTTATCAGTGGTCTAAAGGATGCCATCCGCTCTGAGGTCAAAATGTTCTGTCCCAACAAAATGATGAAAGCCCTAGGGTTGGCTAAGTTGGCAGAAGACAAGATTGCAGCCCAATAACGCTCCAAGCCCACTTTTGTTCCCTTCCAAAATATGGGTTCTCAGCGACCACCTATACCGCAGGCTCCTCGACTAACTCCTATCAAGCGTTTGTCTGAAACAGAGATGCAAGCACGCAGAGAAAAGGGGCTTTGCTATAATTGTGATGAGAAATTCATTCGGGGACATAGATGTGTTCAACAAAAACTCTATCTCTTGGATGTGGAGTCTCTGCCTGCCTCTGAAATTGGTGATGAAGATCCAGAAACACTTGATGCTCCGGTCGACATTCAGGAACCGCCTATTGAACCTCCGTCTCAGGATGACCAGCCAGAGATATCTCTCCATGCTTTAGCTGGAATCACCACCCCCCAAACAATGCGGGTCAGGGGTTACTTCAAGAAGCTTCCTCTTACAATACTCATTGATTCTGGTAGCACTCATAATTTCATTGACCCTCGGATCGCCAAACAAGCTGATTGTTTTATCCATCCTTGCTCCAACTTTGAAGTCATGGTTGCCAATGGGGGCACCTTACCTTGCAAAGGGAAGTGTTGAAATGTGCGTATCTCTATGGGAGACTATACCTTGCGCTCTGACATGTTTTCCTTTCCCTTAGGTGGATGTGATGTGGTTTTGGGTGGTCAATGGCTACGCACACTTGGCCCTATCTTATGGGATTTTGCTGAACTTTGGATGCAGTTTTCCTTCAATGGACAAAAACACACATTGACAGGATTACAACCAGGTTCTCTCAGCATCATCAGTTCACATCGCATGGAAAAACTCCTCAAGAAGAATTCACATGGTGTCATCGCTCAGATCCATTCCATCTAGATGCAACCATCAGCGGTCTCCACTACTCCTTTGGATCTACAACAAATTCTGGATCGATATATAGGTGTCTTTGCTGAACTAGTGGGATTACCACCTTCCAGGCCAGAAGACCATCGTATTCAGCTCCTTCCTGGCAGTGTTCCTCCCAACATCAGGCCCTATCTCTACCCATTTCACCAAAAAACGGAGATTGAAATGCTCATTCAGGAATTATTGAAGCAAGGTATTATTCGTCCAAGCACTAGTTCCTTTTCTTCTCCAGTTATTCTTGTCCGCAAAAAAGATGGGTCATGGCGCCTCTGCATTGACTTCTGAGCACTTAATCACCTCACCATCAAGGATAAGTTTCCAATTCCTGTTGTTGATGAGCTTCTTGATGAGCTTCATGGGGCTCACTTTTTCTCCAAGTTGGATCTTCGTTATGGGTATCATCAAATTCGGGTTCATGAGGAGGATATTCCTAAAACAGCTTTCTGCACACATGATGGCCATTATGAGTTTTTGGTCATGCCCTTTGGCCTCACTAATGCTCCTTCCACATTCCATGCCTTAATGAATAAAATATTTCGACCCTACTTGTGGAAATTCATTCTGGTATTCTTTGATGATATCCTCATCTACAGTAAAACATGGGATGAACATCTCCAGCATTTGGATCTTGTCATGCAACTTTTCTCTGACCATCATCTCCATGCCAAGCAGTCTAAATGTGTTTTTGGACAGAAGGAATTTGAGTATCTCGGGCACATTATCTCAGCATAAGGGGTTCGCTTAGATCCTGCCAAAATCGATGCCATGAACAATTGGCCACAGCCTCAGACACTTAAGAGCCTTCGTGGTTTTTTGGGGTTGACTGGTTACTACTGCAAGTTTGTCAAGGATTATGGGAATATTGCAGCTCCATTAACTGCCCGATTGAAAAAGGATGCTTTTACATGGACACCTGCTGCTCAGTGTGCATTTGACAAACTAAAACAAGCTATGTGTACTACACCTGTGCTAGCTATGCCCGATTTTTCCAAGCCCTTCACTATTGAGAGTGATGCTTGCGGCAATGGAGTTGGTGCTGTCCTCCTTCAAGATGAACACCCCATTGCGTTCACCAGCAAATCCCTTTCAGGTAAGAATTTAGCTGCCTCTACCTATGAGAAGGAAATGATGGCTATTTTGCATGCAGTACAGAAGTGGCGCCCATACATATTAGGGAATCATTTCTGCATCAAGACTGATCACCAGAGTCTAAAATATTTCTTGGACTAGCGTGTCTCCTCCCTGGCACAACATAAATGGGTTAGCAAACTCATGGGTTATGACTATGAGATCACTTACAAGAAGGGTAAAGAGAATATTGTGGCGGATGCTCTTTCTCGCACATTTGATGCCCAAGGTTCTCTTTTAGCTATTTCTATGCCGGTTCCAAATTGGTTGCAATCTGTTCAACAGGGTTATGTCAATGACTCTTCCTTATCTCAAATCATCCAACGCTTGACCAACAAACCTTCTACTGTACCACATTACTCTTGGGATGGTGCTTCTCTGCGATACAAGGGTCGTCTGGTGCTTCCCTAGAGCACAGATCTTCAACAGGATGTCTTCTATGAACTCCATGCTTCTCCATCGGCAAGGCACTCTGGGTTCCTCAAAACATATGAACGAGCACGGTGTAACTTCTTTTGGCAGGGCATAAAAAGGACAATTCAACAGATGGTGTCCGAATGTGATACCTGCCAGCGCAATAAGGGTGAAACAACACTCCTTCCAGGATTGCTTGAACCCTTGCCCATACCTACATGGATTTGGATAGATATTTCTATGGATTTCATTGAAGGGCTCCCTAAATCTGGCGGGAAGACAGTGATTCTCGTTGTGGTTGATCGCCTCTCCAAATATAGTCATTTTTGTGCTCTTAGCCATCCCTATACAGCCTCCTCCGTCGCTCAAATTTTTTTGGACAAGATATTTCGTCTTCATGGCATCCCTTCTTCCATTGTCTCTGATCATGATGCGACTTTCACTAGTCATTTTTGGACAGAACTATTTCACCACACTTGCACCAAACTAAAGATGAGTTCAGGGTATCACCCACAAACAGATGGTCAGACTGAAATTGTCAATAAATGCTTGGAAACTTATCTTCGTTGCTTCACCTTGGAACAACAACATCAGTGGGCAAAGTGGCTCCCTCTCGCTGAATGGTGGTACAATACCTCTTACCACACTGCCTCTAAAATGACCCCATATGAAGCAGTCTATGGTCAGTCACCTCCAGCTCTTCTTCCATACACCCTCACCAGTTCACCAGTTCAGGAAGTTGACACGGTCCTTCGCAACCGCGATCAGATTCTTTGCATTATGAGGGACAATATTCACATGGCAAGAAATCGCATGAAGCAACAAGCTGATCAGCACCGTTCGGAGCGCACTTTTCAAGTCGGCAATATGGTTTTTCTTCGTCTCCAGCCGTACAAACAATCCTCGTTGAAACTCAAAGGGCATCATAAGCTCGCTCCAAAGTTCTATGGGCCATATCGGATTCTTCAGAAGATTGGGTCCGTTGATTATAAATTGGAACTTCCTCCTTCTTCCCGCATTCATCCAGTCTTTCATGTCTCTTGTCTGAAGAAAGTTATTGGCACCAACATCAGCGGACAAACGATTTTACCCGAACTGGATAATGAAGGATCCATCCTTTTGGAGCCAGAGGCCATCCTCAATCGGCGCACGCGTCAGCTTCGCTCTCGCTCTATCACAGAGGTCTTAATTCAGTGGCATGGCATGCAACCAGAGGATGCTACATGGGAACCACTCCTTCAGATTCAACAACAATTTCCACATCTAAAGCTTTGAGGACAAAGCTTTTTTTAAGGGGGAGGGGATGTTAGGAACCCATGTCTTTACTTTGTTAGTATGTTGTTGTTGGACGCATATGCTTTGTAAGTCGTCCCGTAGTATTTGTTGATCAATAGTTGTGTTATTGTTGTTGGCGCATATGCTTTGTAAGTCGCCCGTAGTATTGTTGATCCATAGTGTTTAACGGCCCATGGTTTCGACCCATAGTATTGGCACCTAGAATTAGTATATAAGTGTGTGTTGAGACCTATGAAGGCACCGTGAAGTTAATTGTATTGAGCTTGCTCAAAGGAGGTTTCCCCCTCGAAGTGGCCTGTGATCAATATAAAAGTGATTCTGAGTTATGTCATTTCTGCTATTTCGCATATTCTTGTTAAATAATTGTTGCAGGTGCATCTCAAGATTGGATGTGTCTTTTTCAAGTGTAAAAAGGTAGGAAACAGATTATAATTATTACATTTGGTGTTCATATAAATAACTTTTTTATTGCTTTGGGTTAGTTTTGGGTACATCTTTTACCTCTTTCTATCATTTTGAAAGAAATAAAATTGCATTTGCATTGGGTTGTACATATTGGGAACGGAAAGAATTCTTCCTTACTTTAGCTAGTGTTCATCGAAGAGAAAGGCTCATTTCGATTCATCTTCATTTGCATGATTTGAGTCGTCACAACACCATCAATTTGCACTTCCATAACCCGATTGTGTAAGACAGCCTCTAAAATTAATCTCCCTAACTAAACCAATATTAACCTCACTTGAGGAAATCAAAAGAATTTGGTAGTTAGGTAGGACACCGGGGATAGGCATCAAAATAATTCCCCCTTGTCATTTTTCATCTGAGACATAGTCGTTGTCTTTAGGGAACTAAAATCCTCTAGTATTTATTGACACGGTCAAGACCAGTTTGTGGAGGGGCCTCCTGTTGTTTCAGGGGTTAAACCTCCGCGAGATTGAGAACCAGACGGACTTTGTGGAATGCCGCACTCCACTTAGCCCTAAGGCAACATCGATCATTGTCTTCCTTGTATTCTTCGACCACCATACTGGTGATATAGGGGTGATAAGGCATAAGCGCCGAAAACCTTTTCTGACATGTCATGAACGAGGTAGCTTAGCGACTTTTCTTCTAGGGATCTTTACTTAGGATCCCTTTCGGTAGAGGGATATCCTTCCACTATTGGTCTCTCATTTTGTATTGTTCGACTTGGATTTCATCACCTTGTGAAGGATACAACTTGTTGAGGTTTCCAACTCTTAATTAGGAGGTTTTGCTTGCTATTTCGTCTTCTTAGAGGGTCATTTTTCTTTTTAGTGATTGCTTGTTGGCATTCTGGCCATTTTTGTTTCAGCTTGCTTACTGTGACGTCGGTCTCAGTATAGTTTTTAGAGCTTGCTTTTTTTGGCCTGTGCGCCTTGCCTTTTTCTAGCTCCCCTTTTGCACATTCGGCTGCTTCAGGGTTTTTGAGTTCTTTCACACAAGACTTCATACACATCACTAAGTCTTGTTCCATGGCGAATCCATCTCCATGCGCCCAAGCTCCTTCTGGGACTACCAATCAAGAGGCCCCTTCTCAAGGGGTACCTTTTGTCTTTCCTCCAGTTGGAGATATTGGTCCTCCCTTTATTGCCACGTTAAGTATTCATGGATTAACCATAGGATTACTGGTATGGTTATTTAATCCGGTGATTCCAGTTGTACCCAATGTTTCGAATGTTAACTCTCCACCACGAAAGAGTCAATCCCAAACTAATCCTTCCCCTTCTTAGTCGGATGAATCTTCTTCCGTTCCTTCTTCCTCGCCTGATCAAAGCAATAGTGTTAGTAATCTGGTGGATAAGAAGAAGAAGAAAAGGAAAGTTAAGAAGAAGAAGGATAAGGAAGAGACCAAGCATAAACCAGTTGCCTCTAATGGCACTCATTCTACGAAAACACCTAGTAATCCCAAGTTCCCTTGCAAACTCTGCAAGGGTGATCACCTTCTCAAGGATTTCCCCGATCTTTCCCATGTATCAGAAGTGTGGTCTAAAAACCACAAACCTCTTGTATCATAAACCTCTGACCATCATGTTGATGACACTCCCTCAACCAGTGACCCCTTTGTGAAGGGTCGGAAGGGTAAAGTCCTATATTCCTATTTGATATGCAAGGGTATGCACCGTACTTTCCTTTGTCCAAGCATGGATGAAGCTTCGCGGTATTTGGAAGATATTACTAGTTCTCAACCGGTGCTTCCAACAAACGATAGTAAGTTGCCCCTTGACCCCCCGCTGGTTGACCAAGTGATTAGTTCAGTTTCATCTGCAATTGATCCCACTCTCCCTTCTGAGAGTGAAGTGATCAAGTCGCTGTCATCTCTGCTCACTCCCACTCTTCTATCAGACAGCATTCCGACTGCAAATGTCACATTGACACAATCTTCATCTCATCATACTCTCCCCGATGAGAGTGGATTGATAACCACTGATGTTTTTCTTGTCAGTTCCGATCATGGTGGGCAAGAGCCCGTTTCCACGGGACCCTCTCCTAGTACTGATGTCATTTCACTTGATTGGAATGGGTTAATAGAATCCCGTCTTCCTTCTAGTGTTCCTTTTCAAATATCTGTAGGAGTTTCCGATAAATAAATTTTTCGTACGATAGTTGATGAGGGAGCTTCTGTTAGTATTTTATCCTCAACTGCTTGGAAAGCCTTAGGTTCTCCTCATCTTGTACCTATAACTAACCAGATATTGGATTTTTACCGAAGGCCTACTTGACCTTTAGGAATCCTTCCTCAGTTACCTATCACTTTGGGAGGGAAAACTGTCTGCATTGATGTTATGGTAGTCCAAGGTCCCTTAGATTTAATATACTCCTCCGACGTGGTTATGTCTATGCAATGAAGGCTGTAGTGTCCTCATTCTTTTGAGTGATGTATTTTCCCCATCATGGGAATGTTGTGACCATCGATTAGCTTTCCTTTGTGACGCCCACTCATCGCATGACTCCTAGTCACCAGACTTCCCTAAATGTTCCACATGTTTTAGTAGTTTCTTCCCCCTAAGGGGGGGGGTGGAGCAAAGTTCTTTTTCCGGTGTCAGGCTCGTTAAAAAATGAAACCCTTTTCCCAAGCATAGTTTACTTTTGGTTTTAAGCTTGTGTAAAAATGAAACCAACCATCATTTCAAGCATAGTTTACTTTTGGTTTTAAGCTTGTGTAAAAATGAAACCAACCATCATTTTGGAGCATAGTTCCTTTTCTATGTCAAGATCGTTAAAAAATGAAATAGGTTCCTATGAGCATAGTTCCCTTTCTATGTCAAGCTCGTTAAAAAATGAAATAGGTTCCCATGAGCATAGTTTATTCTCTGTTTCAAGCTCATTAAAAAATGAAACCGACCCTCAAGCACAGTTTACCGTTGGTTTCGAGCTTGTGTAAAAATGAAACCAATCCCAAGCATAGTTTACTTTCAGTTTCAAGCTTGCGTAAAAATGAAACTACCTTTGAGCATAATTTCTTTCTGTTTTAAGCTCATTAAAAAATAAAAAGGACCCTTTCAAGCATTGTTATTGTCTATTTCAAACTTGTGTAAAAATGAAATAGATCTCCCTTCCATTTGTTCGAATCTCTCGCTAGAGTTAGGATTTGAACCTTCATTTCATTTGCCTTGGTCACTTGGTCCTGGTTCTCCCTACCCCCCCTGGTGAGCACATTTGGATTAGTATCCAGGATTTTTTGGTAAGGAAGAAGAGTAGTCAGACGAAACGAAGCTTGGGAGGCATGTTTACCCGCTAGCAATCATGCTGGGGGCATTTACCAACCTCTGGTTATCATGCTGGGAAGGAACCCGTTAATGGGCCTTAATCATGAGCAGAGTTTACCTTTGGCTTCAAGCTCATTAAAAAATGAAACCAGTAAATTGAGCAAAGTTCTATTCCTGTGTCAAGCTCGTTAAAAAATGAAACATATCCTTTCCCTTTGAGTCGAGTCTCCTCGTAGACTTAGTACCTGAACCTTCTTTTCACTCGCCTATATCTTAGGCGAATGAAATGAAGCTTGGGGGCATGTATTCAACCTCTGGAAGTTACGATGAAGTCAACTCGATCGCCTCTCCACACCACGTTGGAGCTAAGTCACTTACTTCTAGCAATCATGCTGGGGGCATGTACCAATCTTTGGATTTCATGACGGGAAGAAGTTCACCATTGGGAACATTTTCAAGCATACTTTCCTTTTTAGATTTCGATCTCATTAAACCATGAAAATTATCCTGAGCATGGTTCATTTTCTCTTACAAGTTCGTTAAAAAATGAAGCAGACATTATGAGTATTCTTCCAACCTATCTTCGAGCTCGTTAAAAATAGTAAGATGGTGTTTGAGCTTACTTTTCACTTTTTTTGTGCTCTGGTTAAAACATGAAAAGTGTTTTGAGCTTAGTTTTTACTTTTTCATGCTTTGGTTCAAATATGAAAAATATTTCAAGTGCTTTTGATACCATTATTGTGCTCGTTAAACAATTGGAGTAAAAAGGTGTGTCTAACGAGTATAGGTTTATCACTTTATCCGGCCTCGCTAGACTATTTACGGAAAAGGAACTGCACTGAGTTTACTTTTCCTTTGTTGTACTCGGTCATCAACCATGAAAAAGTTGTACATGGAGTCCTCTTTAAGCTCTTTTCAGACTCCCTAAATAGGAAAAGATGGCTAAGCGAAATTGATTCGTTCATGCTTGTAAAAGGATTTGAATGATCGTCTCCCTGGTGATAGTTTACCCCTTTTTTGGACAAGGGGGCACTACTTACGAAAAAGGAATACTGCAGCCAATCATGACTGGAAGAGTTCTCTCCCGCATTGTTTTACCCTTTTTCGGGCGATGAGGCTAACTTTACGAAAAAGGACCGTTGGAGTCTTCTTTAGTTCTTTTCAGACTCTCTAAACATGAAATGACGACCGAGTTTTCCTTCCTTGGACTCGTTAAAATTTAACATCGAAGGGCCCACTTTGGGACGAACCCCTCCTTTCTCAGGTTCGAAAAACATGTGAGATTGGACTCATCTATGAGATGAGCTATACCGAGCATCTGTTATCCTCCTCAAGCTCGTAAAACAACAAAGGGGTACTCGTCCATCATGTTGGGGGAAAATGGGAAATGAGTTAAGTTTATTCTGTTGGCAGCTCATCAGTCGTCACCTTTGAACATGGCATGCATTCGTCTCTTGTCTAATTTTGGGTATTTATCTTCTCCTGCTGAGTTATGGTCATCATATCGAGTTGTCTCTTTGACCACGAGCCTACTCGTCCTATATCTATTCTCTGCTTTTAATAATCCCTGCTGCTAAGTCCTGTTTCATGTTGTTATATGTTCAAAGGGTTGCATTGTTCAGAGTCATCCATTGTGTCAGACTTTCGCTGTGTCAATACATGTCCTTTTGTTTCATTGTTCCATCCTATCTATCATCCCGATTTCGTGTCGATGATGTGGGAATCATTATGGCCCACCTTTGACGAGTCTATTCCTGTCGATACCAAATCACTATCCAGGAATTAGGCTTAGGAGTCAACCACTAGTACCTTGGTACCTGCATGCCTCAATGGCAGGTTTCCTCGTATTCGACAGTAGGTTTTCATCATTTACCTCTGATTGAATGATCTCTTGGATGCTTGAAATCAACTCATTTATTCGCATTTCGTTGAGATGTACTATATATAACTTGGGGATCATTGTCATCATTGGTGATCTCCCTCGCATTTGTTAACGGTTCACATCATTGACCGGTAATCAAATGGTTTCTACCATGTTCAACTTCAACACCTTGTAATCACATGGCTAGATTCGTATCGTTTGTGATCAAGTAGAAGACCTCGACACCCTTTTGTATTTTGATAACGTCCAGGTTGCAATGGAGATTTATTCTGTATTGTCACACAGATCCACTTATGTATTGGTCGTGGCTGTGTCATCACTGTCTCATGGATCTATGCTTGTTCATAGTAGCCATGATTTGTCTACAATTTATATCATCTCAGTACTCATGGATCTGCAATGTATTGGTCGGCAGCCATGCTTTGAGTTAATTGTTTCCGAGCATGGGAATGCCCGCCTCGGTGGTATATCTGACATTTTGTTTATGTTTCAGCTCCTTGTTGCTCCACTCGATGCTATCTCCGCAAAGTATTTGTAAAGTATTTCGGCCATCAGTCTCTTCTGACCTCACACTTTAGGGGGCATCTGTTATACCTTAATATTACACATTACGTATTAGTGTCGCATCCTTGCACTAACAACCTAAACAACAGTTCCCCTTAAAGATCATATAAAAATCCAGAGTGAAAATCATTGACTGAACTCTGAAAGAAACCATCTCACCTGCCACGTGTCACCCATATAGACTTTATCTGAGGATACTACTGCACCCTGCACATCTATTGGGGTGCGGTAGTCAGTACTACCACGCGTTGCTCCTCCTCTGGGGCGCGGTACTACCTCTCTATGCTCAGTCTTAGGGGCGCAGTAGTCCAAAATTAACCTTTTGCCTTGGATTTTGGGATCTTGACTTTCGAGAGATATCATTGGGATTGCCACCTCTGATTCGATCTCAACTCCCCTCTCTGTTTAGCTGGCATGATCCACTAAACACTCCATAGATCCACACTTCTCTCTTGTTGGTTAACCTTCCCACATGCTATAAGAGAGAGGCCTTCCATGAGCCAAAGGGAGGACTCTTTTTGAGATATCAAACCTATGGTCTTAGATCTTTGTGGAGATAGCTAGAGGAGAAAGCACTTGGAGCTAGGAGTTGGCTTGGACATCAAGCAGCTGTTGTAAGTAACTTCAAGTTTGCAAATAAAATATAACTTGTCTTGTTTCCCAAATTGTGTGTGTTGATATTGTTTCAATTACATGATTTGTTTCTGTTATAGATTTAGATTCTGACATATATTTCAAGTTGCTAGAAAGATTGTATGTGCTTGTACTTTGATTCATTCTAACAGGTTCATTCGCGAGGACTTGAGGATTGGAGCAATAACTGGGACACGCGATTAAATCCAAGGTCAGTTAAACCTCTTCCATTTCTTTCAGCAGTATAATCTCGAAGCATCTGTTTGAATCTAGGAATTCAAGGTAGCATTTGTTATCTTTTTGTCTTAGTTTGAAGTCAGTCAAGTCTACTTTAACCTAAGAGAATTTCTACCTATCTGTAGGGAGAAATATCTACAACACCCTTGCCATAGTGTAATAAACATGTTGTCACATGGAAATCTTCGGGGTTTGGAGTTTCTAGTTATTGTAGTCATATTTAGTTACTATATTTAGTTGAGTCAATAATTGTAACATAAACAAAAATTAGATATTGCAATAATATTTACTTTTACCTACAAAGGAGAAGATACATGTTCTGCTCCATGGCGATGAGAAGACCCCTACCATAGTGTAATAAGCATGTTATCATATAGAAATATTCACAATAAGCACGAAAAAAGCGAATGGTAATAGTGAAAATCGAATGTTAACAGAAAAAAAAAATCAAAATATTTAGTTATTGTAGTCATATTTATTTACTATATTTAACATTTACCCGACGAGGCATAGCTTGTGAACTTCCACGGTCACCTTGGACCATGGAAGCAGCATGTGGATTTCCAATGCCTCCACCCTGAAAAAATAAATCAATCAATAAAATTTGAGTCAATAATTGTAACATAAACAAAAATGAGATAAGCATAACAGTGTAATAAGCATGTTATCACATGGAAATATTCATAATAAGCACGAAAAAAGTGAATGTCAACGGTGGAAATCGAATGTTAACAGAAAAAATTGAAACATTTAGTTATTATATTTAACACTTACCTGATGGGGCACAGAGTGTGGCCTTCCACGGTCACCCTGGACCATGGAAGTAGGAGGTGCCCTTCCATTGGCGCCACCCTGACACAATAAATCAATAAATAAATGTTATGAAAATAATTGTAACATAATAAAAAAGAGATATTGCAATAATATTTATTTTTACCTCAGAAGTAGAGGACGCGTTCTGTTCCAAGATGGTCATGGGAAGATCCTTGCCACAGTGTAATAAGCATGTTGTCACATGGAAATCTTCTAGGGTTGGAGTTTCTAGTTATTGTAGTCATATCTAGTTACTATATTTAGTTGAGTCAATAATTGTAACATAAACAAAAATGAGATATTGCAAAAATATTTACTTTTACCTCCGAAGGAGAAGATACATGTTCTGCTCCATGGAGATGAGAAGACCCATGTCACAGTGTAATAAGCATGTTATCATATGGAAATATTCACAATAAGCACGAAAAAAGCGATTGGTAACAGTGAAAATCGAATGTTAACTGAAAAAATTGAAACATTTTGTTATTGTAGTCATATTTATTTACTATATTTAACATTTACCTCACGAGGCATAGATTGTGACCTTCCATGGTCACCCTGGACCATGGAAGCAGCATGTGGCTTTCCATTGCTGCCACCTTGACAAAATAAATCAATTAATAAAATTTGAGTCAATAATTGTAACATAAAAAAATGAGATAACCATAACAATGTAATAAGCATGTTATCACATGGAAATATTCATAATAAGCACGAAAAAAGTGAATGTCAATGGTGGAAATCGAATGTTAACAGAAAAAATCAAAACATTTAGTTATTGTAGTCATGTTTAGCTACTATATTTAGCATTTACCTGATGAGGAATAGCGTGTGACCTTCCACGGTTACCTTGGACCGTGAAAGCCACATCTATTCGATTTAAGTTGTAATCAATCAACAAGTCTTCACCTGGAAGTATTGTTTTTGTTGCACATACAAATATACAATGTTCTTCTCGTCCCTCAAATTCTCAATTTAGTTTCTTAGTTGCTGTCACTAGTTGTGTACTATTTATAAATCCAGCAATGTTTTTGGACGCTTTTGGTCTCCCATTAATATACATAGTCGCCCCTTTGTTTTTATTGTTTTCTACTAGTTGTATATAATTTGCGGAAACTCCGTATCTCCTCATACTTAGAGTATATTGGACAAAGATCAACCAGTTATTGTATCTATATAATGGTACGACATAATCCATCTAGTCAGTTAAAGTGCCATAGCCAACCTTTATGCCATCCATGGAAAATAGCCCCAATCCATGTAAGGATGAAGGAGCAATGCGATACATCCTCCCATTGATGAAGAAATATATGTCCACTTGAAATAGATGTCTATACCTCAAGGGAAGCTCAATGTCACCTATTCCCTCAGCATCATAATTACATGACCCTCCGTTGGCAATAAAATATTGCATGCGTCTACGGAATATTTTCTTTACCTTTTCAGATCTAGTTTATATAGAACCAGTAGATCTAGTACAACAAGTCTCACTTTCAACCTCTCCGAGTATATCTTCATCGTCACTCGAGGAAGATAGATCTGACAAATACCTATTTGGTGGTACCTACACTCGATAAAACAATAATATAAGTTACCAACCAGATATAATTTAGCGTGCAAATCTATTTACTTGTAATGTTTTAATATCAAAAGTTATTTCTTCCCAAAAAATTTATCAAAAGCTATTTTTCTCTCAAAGGTGTAATTTTTTTTAGAGTTATTTATATTTGAATTATTTTTAAGTATAAGGCATGATTTGATTTGATTTGGAATTTTTTCACAACATGGATATATAAGTGTGTTTCTTGGGCCACTTGACTAGTTAATGCATGCAAAGAGGTATGGGGTTCCCCCTCATATAGATAATGTTGGGGATTCAATTTGGAACGGGCGGTGGTCATATTGCTTCATTCATGGATTTCCCACCGAAACTCGATGACGTTAGTCTAACACTCCCTCTTCCACAGTGGTTTGATATGCAAGTTTCCTCATGCAAGGTACTCCTTCTCTAACTATGTGCTACATGTGTGCAATGGTACTCTATTGTATGACAATGTGGTCACAAAGGTCCAACTCTCCTCCTCAACATAGGTCCTTGGTTCCATCACCAAACTCCATCAAGTATCCTCCTCAACCCAAGCATCATCAAATCAAGTGTCCAATTTGCAAGGTGTGTAGGTCCCAAGCTCTGAGGGTTAAGTGCCCAATGCTCCTCCTCCTAGGTAAGTACCTCCCTTGATCAAGCAATTGAATCCCCCATTTTGTGCACCCAATGAGTTTATCAACATGTCGATTAGGTAACAATATCCTAAGGGTACCATGTCAACACACTAACTAAGGCGAAGCATACACCCAAAACGAGACATTGATATGACCATGAAGCATCACAAGGGGCTAGGAGACCTATTGCTCGTCTACTGAGATGAGAACACTTTTGGAGTAATCCCAAAATCTAACACATAGTTTTCCCTAAAATGAATAATTATATCTAAAAACTAGGTGGTCATGTGTATTACTCACTCATTATACTTGCCAAAATTTTTAGGTGCATGCAGTTAATACACATGAAATTTATAACATCATGTCCATAAAAGAAAAATGAGTATGGAGTAACATAATTCTCTACAAAACTTCTTTTTGCTTCAAAGTGAAATTCTCAATGTGGATATGAGTTTTGATTGCTTGAAGTTGGATGAACAAAAAATATACAAATTTAATCGTCAACAAGCAAATGTATTACCCATTTTCGTGTTTGCAGCCTTGTACCAACGGAGACAACCACATGAAAGTGGTGTCTTCCAATAACATATTGGTTGATTGGTTGGGGCGTCAGTATGCCTTCTTGGTACACAATGTTAAACAGTTAGAAACGCCTATAATATGGCACCTTAGAATAGCTTAGAACGCTTTAAATTACACCAAATTTGGCCATCTTTTGCCCATTTTTTCCAAATTTCATGCAATTTCATACATGGAAGGAAAGTGGGCCCATGCACAAAATTGTCCAAAATTGGACTAGATTTGGTCAATTTTGCAAAAAACACACTATTTTTTTTAATTTCAAGCATGAAATGAGGTGGAATAGCATTGGGTATGACTCCCACTCCTTACCATGCATGTTTGAAATTGTAAAGGATTTGGACAAATTCGTAACATTTTGTTAGTGATTTTAGCTATGGGGAGAGGGTTTAAATGATAAGAATCAACCTTGGTGGAGGGGGAGGATTCTAGACATCATTTCCCCTCTCTCCATGCAAGAAAACTCACAAAAATTGGTGAATTTTTCCCTCCCTCCATGCTTGATTTTTTAAAAATAGGATAATGTGGTGAAATGTCACCAAATTTAGACCAATTTTAGGTAGTTTGGAGTGGTTTTGCACATGGACGCGGATAAGGTGATGTTGAATCTTGAATCGTCTTATCACAACTCTGAATCATCTTACACTACCCAAGACCATTTTCTTACCATTTCTACGGTGTTCTGCAACACAGAAATCCTGAATTTGTTTGGTCATGATGGTAGGGTTCAGGCCCATTCTCTATCAAACGAGTGATGGATGGGTTCAGGGCTGGAATTTGAGGGGAAAAACTTGTCATGACTCATTTTCCCCCTCATATACGGCCTATATTTCATATACACCCTCCGACAAAAACAAAGTAAACAATGAAACGTCTGTATTTAGTGTGGAAATAGTCAAAACCGT